>CM059440.1:11738141-12155932 GCA_030390025.1 Squalus acanthias
GCTGTGTCCCAAGATATCACAGAATTGGCGATGATGATGCGATTGCGGATTCCCTCGCTGAAATTTTTGTTGGAGGATAATCCTGCCAACCGATGGAGGGACTGTTAGAGGTTCTTCGTTTTGCAGAAAAACTTAAAAATCCGAGGTAAATTTTGAGCACACGTGGCTGAACTGTCAACGTTGCCAGAGTCCAGATGGCCGTGCCTATGGGAATAATAGAGCGCTTGGGTGAGTTCCATCGCGACTGAGACACTTTTGGAACGTATGTGGAGTGGCTAGAAATGTTTTTCACTGCGAATAGTATTGTCGAAGTCCCTGATGATGTAAACCACAACCGGGTGGTTTTAGAAATGAAACAGGCTATTTTTTTGACTGAAGCAGGCCCCGAGGTGTTTGAAACCCTGAAAAATTTGCTTGTTCCCGCCAAGCCGAAGGACATGCCACTGAAGGAGATCAGCACTACAGTCCTGAGCCCCTGGAAATTGCTGAAAGTTATCGATTTGGAACACGATATCAATTAAATGACGAGGGTATCAGTGAGTACATTGTAGCTTTAAAAAAGCTCTCCATTCACTGTCATTTCGGAAACTTTCAGGACCGAGCTTTGCATGACCGCTTTGTTTGTGGGTTAAAAAATGAACGTATCAGAAGTAAATTGTTGACACCCCGCTAACTTGACTTTTGACTTAGCTTGTCAGACAGCTATGTCGATGGATATGGCCGACCGATACTCCCGAGAGTTCCGCGCCATTTCCAGATGTCAGACAACCGAGGTGAATCAGCTGCAGGCTAAAAGTAAAAGGCAGTTGGGCCCCAAGGCCACAGCGTGCTATCAGTGCCTGGGACAACACATCGCTCAAAGCTGTCCATATGTGAAAGCAGAATGTTTCTACTGCAAGAAAACTGGGCATCTTGCGAAGGCGTGTCGACAGAAGAGTAAACCGACTGGCAATACTAGAAGTAGAAATCGCCAGACACTACATACCGTTGAAGAGAAGTAGCAGGACGAAGAGTTCCTGGAGATTCACGAGGCATCGTCAAGTAGATGTCGCAGGAACCAGGATACCCATGGAAATCGACACTGGTGCATCTGTGAGCGTAGTACCGGAATCACTATATCGCGACAAGTTGCGTGATTTTTGACTAGAGAAATCGAAGGCAGAGCTGCAAGGCTACTCGGGAGAGCAAATCCCTGTAGTAGGAAGTGTCACCATACCAGTGAAATACAAGGATCCGTGTCAGCGCTTGCCTCTTATAGTAGTGGCAGGAGACAAGCCTGCCTTGATAGGTAGAAATTGGTTGGGATCACTGAAGCTGGATTGGAGTGAGATTTTCGTGTGGAAGTGAAATTTGCATCGAAAGATGATGTCATCAAGCAGTATCCGAAGGTGTTCAGTGAAACGGGCAGTCCGATCCAAGACTTCAACGCGTGTGTCAGAGTGCAGAAGGACGCAAGACCAGTTTACTGCAAGCCACGTCCCGTACCATACGCACTCAAGGAGAAAGTTGAGCAAGAACTCAAAAGACTAGAAACTGAGAACAATGGGCCGAAAATTCATCCCGGGACGCGAGAGTACGCACTGCGTACTCTCGCATATTCCCACTCCAATTGCTGGTTTTCTGCATGCCCTGCGCATGCGCTGAAAACCGGCAATTGCTCTTTTGAAAAGGGGGCGGTTCCTCGCTGCATCGCGTGCGCGCTACAGGCTGCGCGCACGCTGTGCACTTCATGCTTTGGACGCGCAGGTAAGTACGGAAGATTTTGGAAATGGAAAAAGGAGGAGTAAGACCCACTTTTAAGAAGGTAAGTAGTGAATTAAGTATTTTTTTGAATTTTTTTTAACAGGTATATCTTTTTTAGAGACTTTAAAGACAGGTAAGTTTATTTTTATAACTTTTTAAAAGATTTTAAATTTTTTCAAAAATTAAATTTTTTATTTAAAATGGTTAATTTAATTAACTATACTTATTTTATTAATGTGATGGTTTTTAAAAAAAATTTAATTGAGGTTTAGCTGTTATTTTGGGGGGGTGTAAGATTCATAGATTTCACAGCACGTATGTGAAACTTATGAATGGAAGATGGTGTGCTGCCATTGGCTCTAACTGAGTCACGTGATCCCACAGCTCGCACGAATTCACTACGCCGCTGGGATACGCAAGCACTGCCCAGCTGATGTCTGGAACATCAAGTTCGTGCGAGCTGGATCTGAAAAAGCACAAGCGAGGTGAGAGATCGCGGGGAAGCCTTACCCCCGCGGGAACAGAGCGAGATCAATTTCTGGGCCATTATCTCTAAGGCAGATCTGAGTAATTGGGCTACACCCATTGTTGTTGTACCTAAGTCAGATGGTAAGGTAAGGTTGTGCGGTGATTATAAGGGAACCGTAAACCAGGTTCTAGAGTGTAATCTACCCAATACGTTGCCAAATGTGGAAGATTTGTTCACAACGCTGACAGGTGGCCAGATCTTTTCGAAGTTAGATCGAACAAACGCCTACCTACAACTTGAGTTAGATGAAGAGTCCAAGTCATGCTTGACTATAAATACTCACCGAGGCCTATATCAGTTCAATAGGCTACCATTGGAGTGTCTTCTGCTCCCGACATATTCCAGGGGGTGATGAACCAAATTTTGCAAGGGATTGAAGGGATAGTGTGTTATTTGGATGACATACTCATTTCAGCACCAAATAGGCAAATCCATGATGAGGCGTTGAATGAAGTGCTCAAACGGCTAGAGAAGCACAGAGTACGAGTGACAGCTCACAAGTGTGAGTTGTTTCAAAACTCAGTGGAGTACTCAGGGCACAGAGTAGACAAAGATGGTTTACATCCAACCAAGGGAAAGCTGGATGCAATTAAAAATGCACCCACTCCCAAGAATGTCTCTGAACTTCGATCATTTTTGGGTCTTTTGAATTATTACGGAAAGTTCCTCCCAAACTTGGCGACATTGTTACATCCACTGAATGAGCTGTTGAGAAAACAGGTCCCTTGGAAGTGGTCAAAAGAATGCGACACCGCATTCAAAGAGTGTAAAAGCCAGTTAGTAGAGAGTACCATGTTAGTTCACTTTGATGTATCTAAGGAGATCAAGCTAGCGTGTGACGCCTCTCCGTACGGAGTTGGGGCAGTGATCTCTCATGTACTAGATAATGGGGAGGAGAGACCAATTGCTTTTGCTTCACGCACTCTCAGTGCCAGTGAGCGGAATTATGCGCAGATCGAAAGGGAAACTTTGTCATTGATTATTGGGGTCAAGTAATTTCACAAATACTTGTTTGGTCGTAAGTTTACCATAGTTACTGACCATAAGCCCCTGACAGCAATCCTCCATCCAAAGTCCCCAGCTCCAACCTTAGCTGCAGCCTGAATGCAGAGATGGGCTTTGATTTTGTCAGTGTATACGTATGACATTGAGTACAGACGATCAGCTGATCACAGTAATGCTGATGCTATGTCTAGATTGCCTCCCCATCACAAGGAAGAAGTGTTCTATTTCTCTTACATTGATGAGCTGCCAGTCACAGCTGAAGAGATTGGTAGGCAACCAAACATGACCCAATTATGTCAAAGGTGAATGATTGCATAGCAAATGGATGACCAAACCAGGTATCAGAGGAAGATATCCATCCATACTTCGTTCGTAGGAATGAATTGTCAGTGGATAAAGATTAAATCATGTGGGGAGCAAGAGTGGTTATCCCAAATAGGTTCAGGTCTAAATTGTTAGGAGATCTTCATGACCAGCACCTGGGAATGTGCTTGACCAAGAGCTTTACACGCAGTTACTTATGGTGGCCAGGTTTAGATAAAGAGATAGAGTACATAGTCAGTCAGTGTACAACATGTTAATCGGTGAGCAAGAAACCACCATCAGTACCATTACAGCCATGGAAGTGGCCCCCCCAGAGTGTGGCAAAGGTTACATGTAGATTTTGCTGAGCTAGAAGGACAGCAATTGTTCTTAGTGATAGATAGTCACTCGAAGTGGGTAGAGGTATTTCCGGTGCGGATAATAACAACAAGCAAAATACTAGACAATTTGCGAAGATTGTTTTCTTCATACGGCCTCCCAGAAGAAATTGTGTCTGATAATGGGCCGCAATTTTGTTCAGAAGAGTTCACACAGTTCATGAGCAGAAACGGTGTGAAACATACCAAAGTTCCACCGTACCACCCTGCTTCAAATGGTGCAGCAGAGCGCACAGTACAAATTGTCAAACGTGCCCTCATCAAGCAAATGTTGGATCCAAATCCAAAGAAACGTCAGTTGTCGTTGGACCACAAACTGGCAAATTTTCTGAATACCTATTGGAATACTCCTCATACCACAACTGGTAGAAAACCAGCAGAGTTGTTTCTCAAACAACAGCCACGAACCAGGTTCTCGTTGTTAAAGCCAAACTTGGCACAGTCCGTAGAAGAGAAACAATCAAGGCAGAGAGTCATGATAAAGGTAGAGTTAGAGAGAAGTGTGAAGTTGAAACAGAAGGTTAGAGTAAAGAACCATCACCATAAATAGTTAAAGTGGTTACCAGGAAGAGTAGTGAAGATATGTGGCCCTCGCACATATTTGGTCAAGATGTTTGATCATGGAAAGGTTAGGTTTGTTCACATTGATCATATCTTACCTACAGATGTGGAAGGAGTTGAAAGCTGGGATGATTCAATTTATTCTGATGAGTCAGATAGTCTTGTTACAAGTAGAGTACCAGCAGCAAATCCTGCATCAGACGTACCAGAAACAAGTCCAAGACAAAGTCAGAATTTAAGTCTGAACCCGAATCAAGCAGACAAACAGTCTGAAAGTGTAAAGAGTCCAAATGTAGATCAAGGTCAGCCCTTGGAGAAAAATTCTCCGCAGGCTCAGCCTAGAATGAGTCAAAGTGCTACAACAAGATCTGAAAGTTCTGTTCAAGGAAGAAGGTTTCCTCTTCAAAACAGAAAACCAGGGGTTAAGTTTAATCTGTAAATATGGAAAATAAGTTCATATCCTTTGTTTGTGTTACAGAATTCTATAGTAGAATTTGGAAACATAAAATGGGTTCCATTTGAGAAATGTATACCAAGAGTTGTGTATACCATGCAAGTCATGTACAATGATTATTTGCTATGATTAACCTCTTCAATAAGGAGGGAGAAGTGTAATAGCGCCACTTGGTGGACTACTGATGTATATAATAATAAAGCCATATGCAGCACAGTTCTTACCGGAAGCCATGTTGTACTGTTGTGTATATATATGCTGTGTCCCAAGATATCACAGAGTTAAGATACAGATCAGCCATGTTCTAATTAAATGGCGGAACAGGCTCGAGGGTCTGAATGGCCTACTCCTGTTCCTATGTTCCTTCCTAGTTCTATGAGAAGGAGGAGTAAAGCAGCCCAGCCCCTCCTGAGAGTTTTGATACAGTACTGCTGTAGATGTATTACTGTAATGAATGGAAACTTCCAATAGTATATTATCTTTAGCTGTGATACAAAAATTGTACTTCAGACCCTGGAAACAGTTATCTGCACCGAGATTACTCGTTCAAGGGTTGGGGAGGGAGCTCCCTTCAGCATAGAGCGTGTGCTTATGGTAGCTGATATAGTAGCAGTGAAGGTGTGTGCTTGTGTTGTGATGGATAAGGGACAAAACTAGGGTTCTAGAGTTTGTACGGGTTTTTGCCAGCTGTGGCTGTGAAGCCCCCATGGTTGAAGAGCCTGCCAGCGCTCATTACTTAGTCTCACACAAAGAATGGTCCTTTAGACAAGGCACCAGAGAGCTGTCAATGGCTTTGGAACTATACGCCGGCATGACTTGGCATTGGGAGAAAGATGGGGAGAGGGGGGATGAATGTCGTGGCCTTCAGTATCAGTAGGGGCGGAGATTGGAGCTTTCAGGAATGTTGGCAGTTGCGGCCCATTGAGGCTTGTTCTCTCAGCCACTTGTATCGCTTCATCTTTCTACCAATCACTAATAAGTACAGATTGTTAAGTTGCTTTATTTGACAAGTGTATGTACATAGCAACAGTTATGATCCGTTTCACTTAATTCAAACAGTACAACTAGGCTTCCCCATGACAGTAGGTCTCGTTGCTGGACTGGTCTGATGTAGGTTCCCAGCACATTAGCACAAACATTGCATGAATTGGGAATGAGGTGGAGGGGAAGCGTGACTCGGCGGTAATTTTGGCAAATCCTGAATCTACCAAGTCTCTGCCCTTCTAACGATCTCCCTACAAATTACAGTTGGAAGGTGCTTCTTCAGCTGGTCCCCATTATGTTGATCTCGCACGTTAGAACAAATCTGGGGGATGTTCCCGGGCAATCCCAGGAATTCTACTCCAGGCACCCCAGATAGACCCAGCAGTACCTTTATGTTGGCTGAGAGCAGCTTTACGGCCCCATTCTAGGCCTGAAGATGGCCTCAACAACGCACAAAGCAAATGGCACCTTTGTTCTCGAAGGGGAAAGTTAGAAAAATGATGGCATATCTTTCTTTGGCCTTAGGCTTCCTCTCTTGGAGTGAGAGGGTGCCGTTCTGAGTTCCACTGCCAGTGGCCCTATTTGCGATGCTGCAGGAGTGAATGCCCACCCTAGTTCTTTAAAGTACCTTACCTCCCACCCGCACCCACTGGGACTTGGGACTAGGCCACTGGCAGGTGAAAGTGGTGAGTAGACATCCCACCCCATTGCACTTTTGCCAGAATTTCTTCCCTGCTGTGTTTCTTGGATTTTCAGATGTATGTGGCCCTGACTTTAAAGCATTAAAGACCTGCTCCTTTACGAATTCCTTGTGGGCCAGGAGGAGCAGGAGTGCTTCCCCCCCCCCAATCCCCTCAAGGAGTCCTTGGGCCTCCCCACAATTTCGCTGGAACCCCTGATCTCCTGCAAAGCCCTCTTTCCGTTGACCGCCGCGGACTGTCTCCACGAGTCCCCAGCTGTGACCTCCTGCTACTGAACGTCTACTCACGCCTGCCGGTCGATCTGACCGGGTGTCAGACGGGAGTCAGCGAAGAGTTATTTAAATGAGGCCCGCCCGTTAAAATCGACAGGGCCTTCACAGCCCCGCTACCGGGCTCCTTTGTAACCCTCCCTGCCCTCCTGTTAGTATCAAGGCTCGCGGTTCATTGGATAAGGGAGATTTGGGGCACAAATTGCCAGGAGGTGCTAATGACCAATGAATGGAAAATTGGGGGAATTCATTCAAAGTTTATGAAAAGCAGTCCCACTAACCTCCTAACTTACCTTTTTGCTTCGTCTTCCTCTGAATTGCCCCATGGTACACAGCAGGGACTCCCGCGACACAGTCCGAGGGATCTGAAAGTGGAACGCAAATTAGCAGCGCTAATCAGAAAACAGGAGACAAGCTCACCAATATCAAGAAACCGGAAGAATGTAAAGAACAAGGCCCTTTCTTCTACATTGGAGGCACAAATGGAGTTGCGATGTATGTATAAAAGTAAAGTTGTACAATGCAGCTTCACACATCCTTGAGTGGACTCAGTACAATATATTGATTAATGAATATCAGTTCATATGATTGATGCTTTTTTACTTTCTTTATATATAATAAAACAGGCTGGACCGTAAGTATACAACCCTAGTATAATCCAGTTTTGTTCTTACACATAGATGTAGGTTAAACAGGTTTGGCACTGGGACCAGAGTTTCTCATTAACTTTATGACAAGGGCCAAAATCCCAATATCTACCTGTTTTTCTCTCTCTCTCTCGTCTATCCTGTATTACTTCTCACAAGACAGACTGGATTTTATTTTTATTCATTCACAGGATGTGGGTGTCGCTGGCAAGGCCGGCATTTATTGCCCATCCCTAATTGTCCTTGAGAAGGTGGTGGTGAGCCGCCGCCTTGAACCGCTGCAGTCCGTGTGGTGAAGGTACTCCCACAGTGCTGTTAGGGAGGGAGTTCCAGGATTTTGACCCAGCGACGATGAAGGATCGGCGATATATTTCCAAGTCAGGATGGTGTGTGACTTGGAAGGGAACTTGGAGGTGATGGTGTTCCCATGCGCCTGCTGCCCTTGTCCTTTTAGCTGGTAGAGTTCATGGGGTTTCCCATGTTATTGGTGACATCCAGGGGTAGATTTTCACATAGCAGAGCAAATCCATAAGCATCGAGGCAACAGAATAAATGTCTGAACATACGTAAGTGTTCGTTCAGTGATTCTGTCATGGCTTTGCGAGCTTCATTTTAATGGTTCACTACTCGTTCAGTGATTCTGTCATGGCTTTGCGAGCTTCATTATAATGGTTCATTACTAGATCTAAAGTATTAGGTAATCTCTCTCAAATAATCCATTCAGAAATTTGATCTGCTGAGTGCAGTTGGATATTGTGACCTCCACAACTAACTTCCTTGAACTTGGAACTCGCCTGTTTGTAGAAATTCAAGGTTGCGTTTATCTTTACGGTTATACCTAACACATTGTTGATTAAACAAACCCCTGCAGTAATGTTACTGCAGTACTCCAGTGCAGTGCTGAGGGAGTGCTGCACTGTTGGAGGTGTCCTCTTTCGGATGAGAGGTTAAACCAAGTCTGCCCCCTCAGGTGGACGTAAAAGATCCCATGGCCACTATTTTGAGGAAGAGCTGGGGAGTTATCCCCAGTGTCCCGGCCAAAATTTATCCCTCAACCAACATCACTTTAAACAGATTTTCTGCTTATTACCACACTGCTGTTTGTGGGATCTTGCTGTGCACAAATTGGCTGCCGCGTTTCCTACATTAGAAGAGAGTATTTCATTGGCTGCAAAGCGCTTTGAGACGTCCTGAGGTCGTGTAAAGTGCTATAGAAATGAAAATCTTTCTTTTACTGAATGTGAGCCGATTGCTTATTCTAGCACAGGTTACTATGAATGCAGCGGATGTAATAACTTCCATGAAGCGAAAGTGCAGCTGGTTGGTCGATGAGACATCGTTGGTTCCTGGGAAATGCTATGAATAGGATAATTCCTCATCCGCCAGAATAATTTTCTCCTTCCTTGTTCTCTCTCTGTTGCTGTTGTTAAAATGATCATTCTATTCACACTCGACATGGCTGCTGCTCAGTCACATAGTTGGAGGGGCATGTGCATGCTGACAGTGTATAAAACCAAAACAACTGTGACATACCTATGAAGTACAATGGCATTTAATGTGGAGAATTGTTGTTTGGCTTAGTTTAATCAGGCCCAGCCTTACCTCGGTTGCTGAGGGAAGTAAGGGTGGAAATTGCGGAGGCTCTGGCCACAATCTTCCAATCCTCCTTAGATATGGGAGCAAATGTTACACACCTTTTTAAAAAAGGGGAGGGGGATAAATCCGGCAATTGCAGGCCAGTCAGCCTAACGTCGGTGGTGGGGAATCTTTCAGAGACAAGAATCCAGGGCAAAATTGAAAGGCTGGTGGAAACAGGTTCAGTAGGACCTTTCGAAAGATAATTGGATATACACTTGAAAGGAAAATCTTTACAAGACTATGGGGACAGAGCAGGGGAGTGGGACGAATTGGACCGCTGTTTCAAAGAGCTAGCACAGGCATGATGGGCCAAATGGCCACCTTCAGTGCTGTATCATTCTCTGATTCTATGGTCACTGCAGGTGGTAACTAGACAAGTTGATTCTTGGCTAAAAAAAATGTTTTAACAAAAATAAGTCCTCACAAAATCAGTCAGAAAATAAGAAATGCGAGTTCCCTACTTTGCCAGGCCTACTTTCTTGGATCTATGCTAACTGGGGAAGATGCCGTGTATATGTGTCAATGAGCTTTTTACCTGATCTGTTTACCCAGTAGCATGTTGGAAAAGACAATTACAAGCAAGCAAAAGGATCAAATGTAAACCTAATACTAAAATAGTACCCATGATAAAAACTTTTGAGCAAAGTCATGTGCATATGTATCAAAAATCAGAAAGTTGATGATTAATCTTAGTCACTAGTTTTATGCAGGGAGTAAATCAAGTTGTGGGGAATATATGACCAATGATTTAGTCAATATCCAGGGGGCATAGATTTAAAGTAATTGGTAGAAGGATTAGAGGGGAGTTGAGAAGAAATTTTTTCACCCAGAGGGTGGTGGTAGAGGCAGAAACCCTCATCACGTTTAAAAAGTACTTGGAAATGCACTTGAAGTGCCGTAGCCTACAGGGCTACGGACCAAGAGCTGGAAAGTGCAATTAGGCTGGATAGCTCTTTTTCGGCCAGCACAGACACGATGGGCCAAATGGCCTCCTTCCATGCCATAAATTTCTATGATTCCTTCTATGATGCCACACGAAACCTAATAGCATCAGTTGGGTGGATGTAGCACAAGAGGGAGCTTGGGGATATGGAGGTGGGTAGAAGGAGTACATGGAAGATGCTGTGATTTGGTCTGTTTTGGTTCATCTCCTGTCTGGTAAAAAAAGATACCAGTTGAAACACTACATTATGTCTTTTTAATACAGAATTGCCAGCTTCTGTGAGAGCAAGGGATGGAAGCGAATCTTGGACAACAATCGAGAGGACTACTTATTAAAATGGTCTGAAGCTAAAATACCTTCCAACTACCAAAACTTTCATGAAGGTAAAAAATGGTTGTCAGAATGGCCCAGATTAGGAGCTACCATAAATATAATATAACTCAGTCCTGCCATGCCAAGGCTTTAGGCCTTCCGTAGTATATAGGATTGTATTTTTTATTTGCTTGCAGGGGACAGGAGAACGTCATTTCTTGATTTTGCATTGCACTTTGTGCATGTTACGATATAGGGCATTGCTTCTAATGGCTTTTGTTGTGTGACTGTGCAGCTTGCCATTTCAACTTATTAATCTTTTATGGTATGTTGGCTTTTATTGCAAGGGGGTTGGAGTACAAGAGTGAGGAAGTTCTTGCTACAATTGTATAGGGCTTTGATGAGACCACACCTGGAGTACTGCGTGTAGTTTCAGTCTCCTGAACTAAGATATACTTGCCTTAGAGGGGATGCAACCAAGGTTCACTAGATTGATTCCTGGGATGAGAGGGTTGTCCTATGAGGAGCAATTGAGTAGAATGGCCCTGGAGTTTAGAAAAAAAGAGGTGATCTCATTGAAACGTATAAAATTCTTAGAGGGCTTGACAGGGTAGAAATGAGAGGCTGTTTCCCCTGGCTGGAGAATCTAGAACCAGGGGTCATAGTCTCAGAATAAGGGGTCAGCCATTTAGGACTGAGATGAGGAGGAATTTCTTCACTCAGAGTGTTGGGAATCTTTGAAATTCTCTATCCCAGAGGGCTGTGGATGCTGAGTCTTTGATTATATTCAAGGCTGAGATCGATAGTTTTTGGACTCTAGGGGAATCAAGGGATATGGGGATCGGGCAGGAAAGTGGAGTTGAGGTAGAAGATCAGCCATGATATTATTGAATGGCGGAGTAGGCTCGAGGGGCCGTATGGCCTACTCCTGCTCCTATTTCTTATGTTCTTTAGAGTACTTCTAAGCAACAGATATCTGCACTTAGTTAAGATAGAAACATAGAAACATAGAAACATAGAAACATCTGTGGTTGATCGTTATTTTTGTTGTTGAATGTTTCTGCTTACCAAGACAGGTATTGTTAATGTTCAGCATCAAGTACTCCCAAGTGACATATAGCACAATTAGATGCACAGTAAAGCTCTCTTTATCCCCTTTTTATGTCCGTATTGCACAGTATTTCCACACATTCCAGTATAACTTGCATTTCTATAGCATCTTTAACACAGAAATTATTCCAAGGTGCTTCACAGAGGTAAAATGGATGCCTACCAAAGAAGGATATTAGAAGGCGGGTGATTAAAAGCTTGGCCAAAGACGTGGATTTTAAGAAGTGTCATAGGAAGAGGGGGAGGTGGAGAGGCGGAGGGGTTTACGGAGGGAATTCTAGAGTGGAGCCTAGATGGCTAAAGGGATTTAAACACAAGGATGAGAATTTTAAATTGGAGGCGTTGGGGGACCGGGAGGCAATGTAGGTCAGCAAGGACAGGAGTGATGGGTGATCAGGACTTGGTGCGCGATAGGATATGGGCAGTAGAGCTTTGAATGACATCTAGTGTATAAACACCTAGTATGTGAGTTATCAGTAAAAAAAAACCAAATCTGTGGTATATCAAAACGTCCTTGGTATATTGGGTTATTACTGTGTGATGCTTCTGTAACATAAAAGCACGAAGGTGCAGTTTTAAGGTCAAGGACATCCAAGAATTTAGAGGATTGGAAGCATTGAGTACTCCCAAACTGTACAATGTGTATTGTTGATTAACTTCACTAATGTTTATACCTTTGGTTTCTGTCATTCTGAAAGGTAAACAGATGATAAACCAGATCCCAAACAACAAGGTTCTCACCACCAAGTTTGGCCTCTGCTCGTCCCTCAAGGACAATGAGCGTATAATGAATAAGTATGGCAGGATTATGTTTTCAAAGTAAGTGTACTTGTTGTTTGCATTTTCCTACAAGTCTGTTACCTATTGAAGGTTTGATTGAAACAATATTAGAATGACTAATTCATTGGGTAATTGAGACTCACCCACTGTCTTTCAGTAAATATGCAACAAAACAGTAATTGCGTACCATTGGTGCTGATTATAATTGGCCAGCCTGGTTTTTTAAAATCTCACGACATGATTGAACTACAAATCAGCTTACGATAACAAAATACTGCGGATGCTGGAAATCCGAAATAACAACAGAAAACGCTGGAAAAACTCAGCAGGCCAGGCAGCATCCGTGGAGAGAGAGAAACAGAGTTAACGTTTCAGGGTCGAAGACCTTTCGTCAGAACTGGAAAAAAGCAGGAAATGAAATAGATTTTAAAGCAACTGTTGTTATTACAAATCAGCCTTGAACTGTTTCAGTTCTCTGTACTCTTGGACCTTGCATGAATAAGTTGAAACAAGGCAGTGAATGCCGCTGTTAATATTAAAATGACGCTCCCGCCTCTTTTTGCGGGTGAGCTCACAAGGCTTGGCTTAGGGCCCAAGGAGAAGTTTGTTCATGGAGCACAGTGGGCAGAGCTCAGGCTCAGGCTCAGCTGTGATGCCTTCCATAGCGAAATATCCTGCTAACAGGAGAGAAGGGGAGGAAAAGAAGTATTGCTGAGGCTAATATTAAGCAATCTTTTCCTGTAGGTCAGCTGATGAAAGGATGCAACGAAGATTTGTCCTTTAAATGCTAATTAACAATTTGCTGTCTGGTTAAGAAGTGAGACGGAAGGTCATCAGGAACAGCACAGACATGAATAATCAATTGCCCACACTGTATGCACGAGCGTAAATTTTCCACAAACTGTGGGTCAAGCGTGAAGAGTTTCCCAATATTGGCACCCAATGTGCAAGGTGCCACGCAGGAGCTTGCAATCAGAATATTTACTGCCCCATTCCTGCTTGCTGACGCAGTGTCTCCTCTGTGGACTGCAACTTGGGTTGACTAATGAAAGGCTGATGTACTGGAGTTTTTCTCAATTACCTTCAGGGATTAGAAGGACATTTTAAAGAGTCTTCGCTTCGTGGGCATATCCCTGAGGAGACTAAATAAAGGAGTGGGCTCAGTGGATCAAATGGCCCTTCCTCATTCTGCGGATTCTCAAGTTCTGTACTCATTAATTCTCTTTATAATAATTGCCATATAAAAAATGAGCAATCTGATATTATTCTGATATGTTTCAGCTAAACTGCAAACTGTCGCTGGTGGTGACAGTGGGTTGCGCTGCTTTTTGTTTGTGGTACACTGGGCCATTAAAAACCAGTGTCCACTCGAGGGGCGTGAAGATGTTAAGTACACTGTGTCTGTGCTTCCACCCGCACTGGAAGTGCCATTGTTGTATTGTGATCTGATAATGTAATCTGTGTGCAGTATATTTCTTTTAAAACTCAGAAAGACTTGCATTTCTACAGCGCCTTTCATGACCTCAGGACGTCCCAAAGCACTTTACAGCCAATGAAATACTTTTGAAGTGAAGTCTCTGTTGTAATGTAGGAAACGCAGCAGCCAATTTGCACACAGCAAGCTCCCACAAACAGCAATGTGATAATGACCAGATAATCTGTTTTTAGAGATGTTGGTTGAGGGATAAATATTGGCCCAGGACACCGGGGATAACTCCCCTGCTCTTCTTCGAAATAGAAGTCATGGGATATTTTACATCCACCTGAGAGAGCAGACGGGGCCTCGGTTTAACGTCTCATCTGAAAGACAGCACCTCTGACAGTGCAGCACTCCCTCAGCACTGCACTGGAGTGTCAGCCTGGATTTTGTGCTCAAGTCTCTGGAGTGGGACTTGAACTCACAACCTTCATGACCTAGAGGCAAAGTACTACTCACTGAGCCACAGGCAGGGAGCAGGGTGAGAGAAGATTGCTTGCAAACCATGAGAACTAAAATAAGCTGGCTACGATTGAAACACAGCAGATTGGATTCCCTTCCTTTTTATCTCATTTTCTTCTCTAATTAATTTTTTTTTCCAGACCAAACTGAAGGTTTTCACTTCCTAACATTAAGCGTAAACTACATAAGAATCCTTGAACTAGATCCCCATGATACAAAAAAAAACTTGCACTTCCTACTTAGAACAAGAAACAGTAACCAGGTGACGAGAAGCTGGAAGCTAGTGAAAGTGCTCAGTGTGGCCTGTGCTCTCACTACTTTCACCGTGACGGTAATCCCCTGGCATGAGAGATGCCAGTACTGGAATTCCTGTTCTTCATTCAAACAGGATCTTGTATTATTTCTGCTTTTTCAACGTGATTTCTGGGGGCAGGGAAGTGAGGGAATTTATTCTTTGATAAAAGTCCTCTTAGTCACCATTTCAAATTATTGGGCCAGTTTTACTGTGCAGTTTACGTCGATTTAAAGCAGTTTCAGATTTGCATCAACACAAATTGTGCAGTGCGGTTCTTTTGTTTGTTCCCGGATCTGGGCGACACTAACAAGGGTCGGATTTATTGCTCATCCTTACTTGCCCTGAGAAGGTGACGGTTGGCTTTTCTTGGATTGACGCAGTCCTTGTGGTGATGGTGCTCCCACAAGTGTCAGCCATGGCTCAGTGGGCAGCCCTCTCCCCGCTGAGTCAGAAGGTGGTGGCTTCAAGTCCCACTCCAGAGACTTGAACACAAAAATCCAGGCTGACATTCCAGTGCAGTACTGAGGGAGCGCTGCACTGTCGGAGGTGGCGTCTTTCGGATGAGACGTTAAATGGAGGCCTCGCCTACCCTCTCAGGTGGACATCAAAGATCCCATGGCACTATTTTGAAGAAGAGCAGGCGAGTTTTCCCCAGTGCCCTGGCCAATATTTATCCCTCAACCACCATCACTAAAGCAGATTATCTGGTCATTATCACATTGCTGTTTGTGGGAGCTTGCTGTGTGCAAATTGGCTGCCGCGTTTCCGACATTACAACAGTGACTGCACTTCAAAAAGTACTTAATTGGCTGTAAAGCGCTTTGGGACATCCTGAGGTCGTGAAAGGCGCTATACAAATGCAAGTCTTTCTTTCTTTCTTTCTCCCACGCTGGGATTAGGTAGATGATGACCGGAAGGTGATGGTCTTCCCACAACATCGCTGTTTTTGTCCTCTTCGGGAGCAGATGCCGCGAGGTGCTGTTGAAGTAACCTTGGCGAGATGCTGCATTGCATCTTTTAGATTGTACATACTACAGCCGCAGTCCATGTGGTGATGGTGCTCCCACAAGTGTCAGCTGTGGCTCAGTGGGCAGCCCTCTCCCCGCTGAGTCAGAAGGTGGTGGCTTCAAGTCTCACTCCAGAGACTTGAGCACAAAAATCCAGGCTGACATTCCAGTGCAGTGCTGAGGGAGTGCTGCACTGTCGGAGGTGCCGTCTTTCAGATGGGACGTTAAATGAGCTGGCGGTGAAAGAGGCAGATGTTGAATCCAGTGGCAGGGGCTCTGATCGAGCAACTTGCTCTGGATGTCGTCGAGCTTCTCGAGTTTGGTGCTCTCTGCCAGTAGATTTTCTCTATTGCACCACTGAATTAACCAGTTCATCGGCAGCCAGGAGCAGGTGTCGAAAATAATTACAAATGGCGAAATATTTGTAGGCAACAGATAAAACTACAATGGAAAACGTGGTATTTACCAGTCTGCGACTCATTTGAACAGAGGTGACAACATCAGAAGAACTGGCCTGGAGTCTTACTGAATTTTGAGCTTGGGTGATGGTGTAAAACAGGCAATATTGAATCAGCCGACTGTTATACATTTCGCCCGATTTTCATAATGTGTCGGGGCTGATCCGATATCGGCCATTTTACATTATTACACAAAGTCAAGATTACCCCCCATGTGTGTGGGAGCTGACTTAACATACATAGAGTCGAAATTATAACATTCAGCTCCCTCACAACATTGGGAATAGTTATATAATCAGCATTCACTTTCTAAACAAAAGATATATATTTTTTAAATGCAACAGAAAGAAAACCACACACAAAGGAATTAAAAGTCAGCTGCTGTCCTTTACCTGTTTGATTTTTGAAAAGGAGGCTGTGCTGATGGTAAGACTCCCTCTGTAGGTTGGGCTGGGAAACCACAGTGACAGTTTTCGAGCCCAGAATTAGCACTGCACAGGCAGAGCGCGATCAACAATGAGGAGGCCCGAGGCTCGGCCCGAAATTGGGTCTCGGGCCTCATTAACATTTTATGCCTGTTGCGCCTCCACAGGCAGCTCGCTTGTTGCTGGCAGCTTAGTTGTGTGTGCTTAGCTTTATGTGCTCAACCAGATTGATATCCTTCAGTGGTAACCCTGCTCCTGTGGACACGTAGGTTACTATATGAATATAGTGACCATAGCTCTCAATCTCAGACGGGGCAGCACTAAAGGTACTAAAATTGGTCTTGACTACCGTAGGCTAGGGAGGGAAAAGAATCAGCTCGGGTACCTACAAAGCTATCCAGTGACTCCTATGGCAAGATGTATATGGGTTGTGCGAGGAGGGGAGAGTCCAATGGCAACATGTGGTCAGTATGAAGCTGTTCAGAACCAAAAGCTGAATTCCAGCCTCCTCATAGAATGATACAGCACAGAAGGAGGCCATTCGTCCCAACGTGCCTATGCCGACTCTTTGAAAGAGCTCTCCAGTTCGCCCCACTCCCCTGCTCTTTCCCCATAGCCATACAAATTTCTCCATTTCAAGTATTTATCTAATTCACTTTTGAAAGTTAGTATTGAATCTGCTTCCTATTCGGAGGTGCTAATTTGGCCTTTCATTTTCTTTTTAAGGGTTTCAGTACAATGAGCCAAACAGCACACATGCAAAAGAGCGAGTTTCTCTTGTTAATTACCCACGGCACTGCAAAGAAATGCAAAGTAACGACTATTAGAGCAGTAAGATCAGCAGATAAGCATTGAGAATTTTTCCTCCTTCATATATTGTGCTGAATATTTTCTAGGTTCATGAAACTGGAAGAATTTTATCCTGAGACGTACCGCATGGATGTTCGAAGTGAACGTCGCGCATTCTTTCGCGTCTTCAAAGGTAAGGTCTCTCTTCTTCCATTTTAAAAAGTTATTCCTACCTTCTCTCAATATGGATTTCCATTCCGTGGCATTCTGCGCGCCCCGGCCGGGTTCCTGCAACTGTTTAGCGATGCATCAGATTTAATTGGATTGACTCACTGTCTCATTTATTATTCTACTTGGCTTGGCTGCCTCCCTGAGATAGTCCGAATGTGATTCAGATTGGGCAGTTGTAAGGTCTTCCACTGTGACGAATAGGGCATTGGTACTCCAGTGTTCTGTGCCTTCCGGTGGCGATCAAGGGGGTAATCTCGATCACTATAGACAAAGCTTTTTTTCCCTGTTTAACAAAAGGTTGGCTCTGACAGGGGTCAGACATCGCTCCCATTCGACTCTTGCCCCTTCCATTTTTGAGCCATGGTTGACTCGCCCCTCTCCGATGACCCCTGTCTGACATAACCTTTGTATAATGTAAAGTATTGCAGGCCAGCTGTGGAGAGTCCAACCATTCAAAGCGCACCGAGAGCAGCAGGTGGCAGTGACTTGACAAAGGAGATTTTTTTCTTCTTTGGGTTGAATGACCTTGGGACCTGGAAGGAGCTAAGAAGTCAAACAAAGTCCTATAGTGGATTAAGACCTCAAGCCAAAGTCAGCAAGGAATTGTACTAAGTTCCTACATGCTGAAAGCACAGTTGTAAGAGGTTTTTTTTAGGAAGCGTTAAATTTGATAGTTACAAATCTCTGAAAAAATGCTTGTATAGCTGAATTATACTTGCCAGAATAATTTGCACTAATTAATTTATTATGATTAGTCAGTCCCCCTGAAGTGACGTTGACTGTCACAGCTTAAGATATTTTAGATCAATTATTGTTCCCCGATATTTGAAGGTTTTATAAAGTTGCTGGTAGATTTACAGAGATTAGGAGAAGGTTTTAGCGAGCTGCTCCTGGACAACTCTGAGAAGCATTTGATGGAACAAGCTGACCGAAACAGAGACCGGTTACTTGTTTTAATTACTTGTTGATATACACGGTTGGAGAGCATTACTTCTTGCTGATGTTTTGTTTCCTGTTTCTCTCTTTAATGCAGAAGGCCAGATGTGGATATCTAAACCTGCTGAATCAAGCCAAGGTAGAGGAATCTTCCTCTTGAGGACTCTTGATGATGTAACAGCCTTTTTTGACAAATTGGAAAGTGTGGAAGAGAATCCCTACTTCAGAATATGTTTCTACAATTCTCCCATTAACAGAATAGTGCAAAGGTGATGGGAAAAAAAATCAAAGTCCAACTAAAACTACAGTTTATTTGTCTGGGTTAACACAAAAGGAGGTCTTAAATGGCATAGTATGGAATAAAAGCCCTTGCTGGAATAGTGCCTTTCCACTATTACACTTGCAGCATAGTCCACAGTTGGTCCAGTTGGAGTAGGAAATTGTATGACGAGTGTTACATTTTTGGGTATCTTTATGAGAGACCTTCCTTTGGGGCTTTTATCTTTCAGGTTACTCTGTGGGTGAGCTCTATTAATCTTAGACAAAAATGCTTCAGTTGTGGAACAGGGTCTGTGGGCGATTTAATAAATGGGAAATCTAGCCCAAAAGTTATTGACCATGGTGAAAATGCAGAGAGGAGCAAGAGCATGTCGGCCTTTCCCTCAACAACAACCCTTATATAACCCAGGAGACAAACCTCAAATGCACCAGAGTGACATTTCTGAAATTACATCACAGAAACTTGTCCAAAATTTAGCACCAGTTGATAATCTCCCTCAGAATAGCCGCCCAACTCAAAACACTACAGTATCATCACTGACCGTACGGACTCGGGCAACCATATTATCACTATCCATGGCCTGCACTTGTTGGACCTTCTTAAGATCCAGCAGGAGGAGTGATTGGGGCATCTCCACCTCTAGAGGCAAGCACCCAACACTAGGGAACCATCCACCTCATTCCCTCCTCTCTGTGACAGAGCTCTTAAAAGGAGCACAAGGTTTAGGAAGTAGTGGAAACACACCATACACTGATGAAGGGGACTCACTGGGTCAAAGCAAACTGAATGCAGCAACGCCAGACTCTATAAGGGTTAATAAAATTTGCATTGCCTGATGCTAGAATGTGTCCCGATCTTTCAGTATGAGGCTGATTCATGGACAGTGATGGAGCTAAACCTTTATTTGGCACGGGGCTTGGAATGTCATCATCTTCTTTCTTCTTAGGCAGTCCCTCGGAACCGAGGATGACTTGCTTCCACATTAAAAATGTGTTCTCAGGTGACTGATGAGTCCAATGCGGGACCTACAGTCTCTGTCACAGGTGGGGCAGGCGGTGGTTGAAGGGGTGGGTGGGTGGGGTGCTTGGGTTGATGTGCGCTCCTTGCGTTGCTTGCGCTTGGCTTCCGCTTGTTCCCGGCGAAGAGACTCGAGGTATTCGGCGCCTTCCCGGATGCTTCTCCTCCACTTTGTGCGGTCTTGGGCCAGGGATTCCCAGGTGTCGGTGGGGGTGTTGCACTTTTTCAAGGAGGCTTTGAGGGTGTCCTTGAAGCATTTCCTCTGCCCATCTGGGGCTCTCTTGCCGTGTCGGAGCTCTGAGTAGAGCGCTTGTTTTGGGAGTCTCGTATCGGGCATGCGGACGATGTGACCCGTCCATCGGAGCTGATCGAGCGTGGTCAAAGCTTCGATGCTGGGGATGTTGGCCTGATACACTGGAAACACATCCTGATGAAGGGGACTCACTGGGTCAAAGCAAACTGAATGCAGCAACACCAGACTCTATAAGGGTTAATAAAATTTGCATTGCCTGATGCTAGAATGTGTCCCGATCTTTCGGTATGAGGCTGATTCATGGACGGTGATGGAGCGAAACCTTTATTTGGCATGGGAGTTGGAATGTCATGCATTAACGGTGAAAGGCTATTAAAGAAAGGTTTGGGCGATTGGACCCTGCCTGGTGACTGCAGTAGTCTGAGCAGTGCGTTCAACAGGCAATTCTTTTCTCTGATGCTCAGAATGATTTTCTTGTTCAGCTTCTTGCTGCAGGAATTTTGGGTCTGCCTTGACAGGTTTCTTCTGCCAGGCCCAGAGAAGAGACCCCGACTCTGTATATACAAGTGTCAGACCAGTCTGAAAGGAGCTTCTACGGTGCAGTGTCAGTTGTGTGTCGTCGTCCTCCTCTTACCCTCTTTCCCTTCACCAGAACCTGCAAATAGAGAGGGTTGCTCAGAGGCGAGCTGGGCAGTAATGGGCTCTCTAACAACTGCAGCTGTCCAGTCACTGATAGAAGTTGCAGTACCGCTTTAAGTAGCTATCAGGAAGGCTCCATTAAGTCGCTCAGTAACTTCCTTAGTTTCTGCACTGTTTTGGTCTTGTTACACAATCAGTTGCTAAGAGATACAGCAATGGACCTAACTGAAGGGAACACACCTCTCTAGCCGCACCTGTTTTATACAGTGGTTGAGCTCGCTGTGTGTCATTTCCACCTCCTGATTACATTATAGGGAAGATCCCTCATTTAAATGAATTGCACATAGTCTATGCAAATGCTTACTGTGAATAGCAGCTGCATTAAGCAGCACTATTTGATTTGGGTGTGAGTCAGCTCTCAGGCTGCCATTCCATTTGTAAATGAGTAGTTGGTGCTCATCAGTGCAGCAGGCACAAGCCCCTTCACTCTTCTGTTCTCCTATAGCCTGCAGGCTTTGAAGCCCAAGCTTGGGGCACGGAATGCTTTTCCAAAAAGAGTAGTTGAAGCGCAGACCATTGCATCTTTTAAGAGAAGAGTAGATAAACATTGGAAGCAGAGGAACATACAGGGCTATGGGAAGAGAGCGGACTAGTGGGATTAGTTTTGCCTTGCTCCAGCAAAGAGTCGCCACAGACATTCTGGGCCGAATGGCCTCCTTAGGTGTTGTAAACTTCCTCTGGCTCTATGTGATCATTGGATGAATAAGGTAAAAAAAAACTCCAGTTTTTAATCATTGAGACCTTCACCTTGAAACCCCGTCAAAGAGAAAACAATAGGTGATTTCATTGTTTCCTATTTTACTTGGGGTGTTCGGACTCATTGGTCAAAACTTCGAGAGAAATAAGAAAAACACACAGGAAAACCATGAAGAAAAACTGGAAATTAAGGAAAATATATGGGAAGACTCCCCCCAGTTAACATGTGCTATTTTGTGACACATGCCACAGAGAGGGAACCAAATCCCTGTAGGTGGAGTAATAGAAAATGCCTGACGTCACTTTAGACAGAAGCACTGAGAATGAAATACCGGTCCGTGGAATTGTACTGAAATGCCTGTGCGTTTTGCCCAAACAGATATGTTGTCAAGCCCTTACTTCTGGAAGGTAGAAAGTTTGATGTCCGCTCCTACTTCCTGATCGCCTGCACCGCGCCCTACGTGACTTTCTTTTGCCACGGTTACGCGAAACTGACCTGTAACGAATACAATCCAAATTCTGATGACCTGACGGATCACCTAACCAATCAGGTAAATTGAATATGGGGTGAATGCCATTGCATCGGCCGCCTGGTACGCGCTATGCCCGTTACGTGTTCTGCCTGTTTTGCGCTCCGCCCGGTACGCGCTACGCCCGTTACGCGCTACGCCTGTTACACGCTCCGCCTGTTACGCGCTCCGCCCAGTATGTGCTCCGCCTGTTACGCGCTCCGCCTGTTACGCGCTCCGCCTGTTATGCGCTCCGCCCGTTTCGTGCTCTGCCTGTTACGCGCACCGCCCGGTACATGCTCCGCCTGTTACGCGCTCCGCCTGTTACACGCTCCGCCCGGTACACGCTCCGCCTGTTTTGCGCTCCGCCCGTTTCGTGCTCTGCCTGTTACGCGCTCCGCCTGTTTTGCGCTCCGCCTGTTACGCGCTCCGCCTGTTACGTGCTCCGCCCGTTACGTGCTCCGCCTGTTACGCGCTCCGTCCGTTACGTGCTCCGCCTGTTACGCGCTCCGCCTGTTTTGCGCTCTGCCCGGTACACGCTCTGCCTGTTACGCACTCCGCCCGGTACTCGCTCCGCCTGTTTCCGCCCGGTACTCGCTCCGCCCGGTACTCGCTCCGCCTGTTTCCGCCCGGTACTCGCTCCGCCCGGTACTCGCTCTGCCCGGTACTCGCTCCGCCTGTTACGTGCTCCGCCTGTTATGCGCTCCGCTGTTATGCACACCGCCCGTTACGCGCTCCGCCCGTTACGCGCTCCGCCCGTTACGCGCTCCGCCTGTTATGCGCTCCACCTGTTACGCGCTCCGCTCGGTACTCGCTCCGCCTGTTACGCGCTCCGCTTGGTACATGTTCCGCCTGTTACGCGCTCCGCTCGATGTTCAGTTCCATGGACTTTAATAGAACTGAATATCAAGCTTGCAATTCCATCCCTACTCATGTCAATTTCAACCCCATAATGTTAAATTTATGTATTTAATGAAAACTACATCTGGGAAACACTTTTATTATTTTTTATTTATTGGACTAGTCGAGTCTAGATTAATATCCCATTTATCATTGCCTTCTGGTTTTGGGGACAGCATTGCAATGTGAATGAGGCAGATTATTTCACTCCCTATCTCCAGAGGAAAGAGGTGGGGAGGATAATTGGCACAACTTGGGATTTGGATGTCATTTTATGTTGGCTGAGGGCAGCTGAGCTCTCAATTTTCCACTGCTAGGCCGTCCAGACCTTCTCCAATGACGCAGTCAGAATCGGAAAGTTGGAAACACAGCTTTAGGGCAACTCAGCATGTAGTTGGTGTCTGTATTAAATTCCACCCTGCAGTTCAAACGGGGTGCATCTTAGAATCGGCTCATATTCCTCAAAGGGCGGTGGAAGCAGATTCAATAGGAACTTTCAAAAAGGGAATTATATATACTTGAAAAGGAAACATTTGCAGGGCTATGAGGAAAGAGCGGGGGAGTGGGACTAATTGGAGAGCTCTTTCAAAGAGCCGGCACAGGCACGATGGGCCAAATGGCCTCCTTCCGTGCTGTATCATTCTATATTTGCAATAGAAGAGGAAATAATAAATAACCTTGTCCAAGATTTAAAAAAAGACCAAGAAAATTTATTGGAGCATCAAGAGGGCAAATTAATGGTAATTGCTAAAAATCGTGACATGTTCCCAGTGAATGGAAGCGACTACTCGGTGATTAACTGCCCTGAAGTGGCAAGGTGTCTTGCGAGGGGCTTTGCCATGTTGTGTTCAGTGGGGCGCGCAGCAATCCAAATCAGAGCTGGTGACAGAATGATTTAATAAAACTTTCCCGAGTGGTCAACAAGAGAGCAACTGAGCTGAGGTTTTTGGGTGGCTGAAAGCTCCCCAGTACAGAATCACACCCCTTAACTTTGTAACGCGCTGCCTGAAAGGGCGGTGGAAGCAGATTCAGTCGTAACTTTCAAAAGAGAATTGGATACATACTTAAAAAGGAGAAATTTGCAGGGCTATGCGAAAAAGCAGGGGAGTGGGACTAATTAGTGGATCTTAATCGAGAGCCGGCGCAGTCTATGATTTTATATTTAAAAATTGCATATTATTGCTTCACACTCACTTCTCGAGATTTGTCAGGTCCTAGTTTGAAGGTGATCCTTTATTTGTCACTTGTATTTTTGCAGAATTACATTAAGTTTGAGAGATTTCTCTGCAACAGTGAGAGAAAAAAACAGACTGAGATGGCTTGGATTTCGACAGAAGCTGAGACATTCATTTTTGTGGCTCAGTTGGTGGCACACTCGCCTCTGAGTCAGGGGGTTGTGGGTTCAAGTCCCACTCCAGGGACTTCAGCACAAAAATCTAGGCTGACACTCCAGTGCAGTGCTGAGGGAGTGCTGCACTGTCGGAGGTGCCGTCTTTCGGATGAGACGTTAAACCGAGGCCCCGTCTGCCCTCTCAGGAGGATGTAAAAGATTCTATGGCACTATATCGAAGAAGAGCAGGGGAGTTATCCCCGGTGTCCTGGTCAACATTTATCCCTCAAACAACATCACTAAAACAGATTATCTGGTCATTCTCACATTGCTGTTTGTGGGAGCTTGCTGGGCGCAAATTGGCTGCCGCATTTCCTACATTACAACAGTGACTACACTTCAAAAAGTGCTTCATTGTCTGTAAAACGCTTTGGGACGTCCGGTGGTCGTGAAAGGTGCTATAGAAATGCAAGTCTTTTTTCTTTTTTTAAATTAAACATGGCAAAGATTGATAAATACTAATAATAATCGCTCAAGTGGAGTTGAGTGAACAATTCTCACTCAGATTGTGAGTTTGAAAGCTGGGGCTACCTCAGCTGATTGGGTGCTGTTGTGAGAGGTTTCATCTCAGTTTGAGACAGGGGAGAGCGGGGATATTGTCTATCCAGCTGGATGATGGGAGTAGGGCGCGGGTGTCAAAGAGAAAGTTTGAGGGGGGGGGGGGGAAAACCACGTACTGAAATAAAAATGACACAAAGGGAATCAAGGGATATGGGGATAGGGCGGGAAAGTGGAGTTGAGGTGGAAGATCAGCCATGATTTTACTGAATGGCGGAGCAGGCTCGAGGGGCCGTATGGCCGACTCCTGCTGCTGTTTCTTATTTCTTATGTTAGTGTCCTCATATTAGCATTTGTTTTATCAAATAGAAAACTGAATAAAAAGAAATAGGAAGACTGGGTTGCAGAAGCTTGTTGATGCATTATCATTATCTCAGAATTTTTAAATTTAGCTAATAGTTTGACGCACATCAGTGGTTTTGCATGATTTCCTGTACTTTAGGATTAACTGCACATTTTTTTCCTTAATTTATTTTCCTGATCTTTCTGCCCCTTTAAATAGGCTGCCATTATTTTTTTCCTTGATTCTCCTCTCCTCTTTCCTCTCTTCAAAGTGCTGGCTCCTCCTAGGGTATGGATTCACAGGTGTTGATGCCATGTCGCACCATAGCCAAGTGGCCATGCTTCATGTCTGAGTACTGAAGGCTATCGCACCATGGGGGCATCACAACTGGCCTCACCAATGTTCCCTCTAAGCTGCGTAGCCGTGCAGCTGTCTGGAGTTCCCGGGTCGCCAGCTCACCGGCTTTTAAATGCAAAAAAAAACCACGCGTGAGCGGATTTTTGAATGGGTCGCGCAGCCCCAACAAAATTTAAAGGCAACATTGGCCCTCACCCAACCTTGTCGTCGCCCATGGAAACCATCAGCTGACCTCAACGGCATTCCATTGCATTCATGACAGTCGGAAGGTGGGAAACAACAGGAAAACTGCATCCAAGGGGCTTTAGGGCACAAGCGGCTTGAAACCCAAAAACCAAGCACCAAGTTAAAAAGAGTGCAAATTATGCAAGGTTGTAAATTGCGTTTGATCATCTTGTGCGATCCATTGGACTTGAGCGTTTGCGAATCCTGTCTGCATTACTGCGGATATCTCGAGGAGTTTGTTGTTTCTTTACTGCCTGTTTGTTCGTGTAGTTAGGCAGCGCTCAGGGGATTTTATCTGCTCAGGTGAGACCGGGTCGCCCGGCTGAATTCAAGGCAGGTGTTCATTAGCATTGTGTAAATTACCCAGCAACCCCTGAGAGGGGGGCTAAAAATACCCACCGTGGCAGCTGTTGGCAATCTTTTCCAAAACTCGGCACCTCACCCATCTCTTCATATTTTGAATCTATTTTTCTGTACTTAACCCATCAAAGGCTACCGTAGCAACACTCAATGAGTATTTTTTCACAGCAATATTAAAAATTCTGTATCAATTTTTGTTGCAATAAAATCATTTTTATCCAATATTTTAATATTATTTTCCATCAACCAATCAAATGTCTGTGAGGCAGGGGCTAAGGCATGTTCGGGCAGGGTTGATGCACATTTACTCTGCACCTGACCCCAGGTTTACCTGATCCCTGCAGTGCTGTATGTTGTATTTGAATATAAAGAGCATGTAAGTATTTAATTCCCCAACAGTGGCATCTCTCGCCTTTGATGTGCATGGAAAATAGTTGTAAAATTTTCTTTGTGGAAGAGATTTCTTAATTATTAAATATCGTGGAAATTAATTTTCAGTCCACGAATGTACTTCAAGTGCTAAGTAATCTGTACAGTTTTATGGAAAAACTCACCGATTCTGCTCTCCCAGCAGGGAGCCACGCTCAAATGGAAAGTGGATCAGAGATAGGGCTACAACACGGTAGCACCGATTCTCCAACCTCAGTTAGCTCCCTTACATTCATGTGATCTAGGCCAACGTTGGTGAGCTAGCTGAGCTTCAGGGTCACTTCGAGTGCAGCTCCCCACTGGCAACAGCAACAACTTGCATATATATGGCACCGTTAACGTAGTAAGAATGTCCCAACACAGGAGCATAATCAGACATAATTTGACACCGAGCCACATAAAGAGATATTAGGTGACCTAAAGCTTGGTCAAAGAGGTATGGTTTAAGGAGCGTCTGAAAGGAGGTAGAGAAGCAGAGAGGTTTAGGAAGCGAATTCCAGAATTTAGGGCCTCGGCAGCTGAAGGCACGGCCATCAATGGTGGAACGATGAAAATCGGCGATGCACAAGAGGCCAGAATTATAGGAGCGCGAGATCTCGGGGAGGGCAACAGCGTGGGATTGGTATTTGACGTCAGCCCAGGTCGCAGAGGAGATGACTGAGGGACGCACTAAACATCATACTTAGCCAGCAAGCAGACCAACCAATCTCCTGCTCAGCACTGTGACAAAGGCTTTGCTGAAATCTAAATGCCTATAACAGCCAATGAGATCACCTCATCCTCGAGGCCAATTTTCTCCTCAAAGAAGATTTGTCAGCAATGACTTCTTTCCATGCAAGTTTGTTTGTTTGCAAAGCCATGCTGACTCCATATTATTCCAGGCACTTCATTTATCCCTTTTGACAATACTCGCAAATGTTTTGCCTATACTGAGGTGAGGCTCAGTGGTCTATAGTTCCCAGGGTTATTTTAATAAACCCTTTTTATAAATTGGCATTACATTTGCACTTCAGTTACACTTGGGTACTGTCCTATGAACAGTGATTTTGGGTTTCGACAGTCAGGGTAGGATTTTTGCTTTCTCTGCTCTGCTGCAAGAATGTACCAACTTCAGACCTGGTGCACTGACGTGACCTTTCCACATTCCATCATCAACCATTCTCACAGCCTCCTTTTTTTCCCAAATAATTTATAGATTCCCTGTCCAATGTTCTTTCCATACACCTCTTCTTCGGAAGATAACAATTCATCATGAAGTTTGGTTCCATTGTCAGTAGCATCTCTCCAGTACCTCACCTGATTGGGCATACATTGTGTATTTGCGAATTGTGCTTAAGGGTGATGCCTCACTCATTACCCATACACTTTCCTGCGGGGATAGCAGTCAGAAGCAGAAAGTCTGGCTCTGTTTCTTTCTCCCTGCCTTACCTTGGGTGTGTCAGCTGCGGCTCAGTGGGTAGCACACTCGCCTCTGGAGTCGGAAGGTTGTGGGTTCAAGTCCCACTCCAGAGAACTTGAGCACAAAAATCTAGGCTGACACCTCAGTGCAGAACCGAGGGAGTGCTGCACTGTTGGAGGTGCCGTCTTTTGGAGGAGATGTTAAACCGAGGCCCCGTCTACTCTCTCATGGCATATTTCGAAGAAGAACAGGGGAGTTATCCCCGGTGTCCTGGCCAATATTTATCCCTCAACCAACATAACAAAAACAGATGATCTGGTCATTATCACATTGCTGTTTGTGGGACCTTGCTGTGCGCAAATTGGCTGCCGCATTTCCCACATTACAACAGTGACTCCACTTCAAAAGTACTTCATTGGCTGTAAAGTGCTTTGAGACATCCAGTTGGTATGATTGCACTCGGATGAGGGTGAGTGTGAGGGGTGGCCCGTGAGCTGGGGATATGATAATGTAGATAGAGAGTGGGATAGGTGGAGGTGCAAGGTAAGTTGCTGTGAGTAAGGATGTGCAGGAGTAGGGTAGGGAAGGCAGAGTGATGGGGATGTGATGAGAGGCACAGCAGGATGAGGTTGAGTGGTGGCTTTGTATTAACGTTTCGTGATCTAATGAGATAATTGAAACGTTTGCGGCACTGCACCCAGGTCCTCCTGAACACATCCCTGCTTGTTACCTCCTCTGCAATCTGCAACTACGCTCTGTTGGTCTCCTGTGGAGGCCTTTTCCGCCCATCGGAAGGGAAGAGGACCTCTCTGAGTGCTCTGACTCCCTCCATAAGCATATGGAAGGAGTCATCGGAGAACCTGGGTGCAGCCTTCTGCCTATGTGCAGTCATTATCAGTGTTTGCAGCACTCCAATGCTGTAGTACACTGACAGCACTAGGTCAGATGAAACATCAAATCTAATAAGATCCCGGCTGAAAACACGCCATGAATGACATCACCAGACCCGCTCCTTCTAATTGGGCCGAGTAAAGCGCTGGGCGGGCTTAATAGGCCCCATTAACGTAAAGTCATTTTCAACAGCGGGATGGTGCCAGTAGTGGGGTCACGACCCGCCACTGACACCGCCCACACCGGACCCGCCAAGGTAAGGAAAATCTCGGTCATCTTCTCTACGTCTACCCAATCAAACCCTTTCCTAATTTTAAAGACCTCTATCAGATCAACTCCCCTCCCCACCCCCAGTCTTCTCCTTTCGAGAGAAAAGAGCCCCAGCCTGTTCAATCTTTCCTGATGGGTATAAGCTCCCAGTTCTGGTATCATCCTAGTAAAGAGCACACAAGAATATACCGGCTTTATTGATTTAGCGTTCATTTCTTTGGTCTGATACTTTGCACGCTTGGACAGATGTGAAAAGATGTAAAGGTGACCTTAGCCCCTTTCTGCTTGGGAAAGTGTACCAATTGTGGCTACCTGCTACTCCTTCCCCTGGCTGGAGAGTCTAGAACTAGGGGGCATAGTCTCAGGACAAGGGGTCGGCCATTTAAGACTGAGATGAGGAGGAATTTCTTCACTCAGTGGGTTGTGAATCTTTGGAATTCTCTGGCCCAGAGGGCTGTGAATGCTGAGTCGTTGACTATATTCAAGGCTGAGATCGATAGATTTTTGGACTCCAGGGGAATCAAGGGATATGGAGATCGGGCAGGAAAGTGGAGTTGAGGTCGATGATCAGCCATGATCTTATTGAATGGCGGAGCAGGCTCGAGGGGCCGTATGGCCGACTCCTGCTCCTAATTCTTATGTTCTTATGTGGAAATAGGCAGAAGCAACAATTGCTTCATCGATAGCCAGACAGTTTGCAGCAGTCTTAGTACTCAATGCTTTTGCCAGAATGTGCGATATTTCATTAATAATTCAGTGAAATAAACTGCTTACATTGACAGAAGAATTCAAAAAAAAAGTAGGAACAGGAAGAAGCCGTTATGCTTTTTAAAAATCTGTAGAACTCTACCTAACCAAACTACATTGGACATTGTAAATCCTGAAATGAATTCTTTGGTGAATTTTTTATGTTTTTTATTCGTTCCTGGGATGTGGGCATCGCTGGCTTGACCAGCATTTATTGCCCATCCCTAATTGCCCTTGAGAAGGTGGTGGTGGTGAGCCGCCTTCTTGAACCGCTGCAGTCCGTGTGGTGAAGGTGCTCCCACAGTGCTGTTAGGGAGGGAGTTCCAGGATTTTCACCCAGCGACGATGAAGGAACAGCGATATACTTCCAAGTCAGGATGATGTGTGACTTGGAGGGGAACTTGGAGGTGGTGGTGTTCCCATGTGCCTGCTGCCCTTGTCCTTCTAGGTGGTAGAGGTCGCGGGTTTGGGAGGTGCTGCTGAAGAAGCCTTGGCGAGTTGCTGCAGTGCATCTTGTAGATGGTGCACACTGCAGCCACGGTGCGCCGGTGGTGGAGGGAGTGAATGTTTAAGGTGGTGGATGGGGTGCCAATCAAGCGGGCTGCTTTGTCTTGGATGGTGTCGAGCTTCTTGAGTGTTGTTGGAGCTGCACTCATCCAGGAAGTGGAGAGTATTCCATCACATTCCTTACTTGTGCCTTGCAGATGGTGGAAAGGCTTTGGGGAGTCAGGAGGTGAGACACTCGCCGCAGAATACCTAGCCACTGACCTGCTCTTGTTGCCACAGTATTTATGTGGCTGGTCCAGTTAAGTGTCTGGTCAATGATGACCCCCCAGGATATTGATGGTGGGGAAATTCGGTGATGGTAATGCCATTGAATGTCAAGGGGCGGTGGTTAGACGCTCGCTTTTTGGAGATAGTCATTGCCTGGCACTTATATGGCATGAATGTTACCTGCCACTTATCAGCCCAAACCTGAATGTCGTCCAGGCCTTGCTGCATGCGGGCATGGCTGCTTCATTATCTGAGGAGTTGTGAATGGCACTGAACACTGTGCAGTCATCAGCGAACATCCCCACTTCTGATGGAGGGAAAGTCATTGATGAAGCAGCTGAAGATGTTTGGGCCTAGGACACTGCCCTGAGGAACTCCTGCAGCGATGTCCTGGGGCTGAGATGACTGACCACCAACCACCACAACCATCTTCCTTTGTGCTAGGTATGGCTCCAGCCAATGGGAACAGTTCCTCCTCAGAATAGTTTTCGTTATTTTCCTGACTTATAGTTTAAGTTTTAAAAAGCTTCCTCATTTAAGATGAGTCAGTTGCTCTTTCACTGAACTATTCACCTTGTATTTATCGGTCCCTTCCTGTGATCTCAGGAGGCTGGTGTCATTCCACCTGCTGCCCTCCCCCAACCCTCAGGAGATGGAGGTTTATTCCACTAATTGCAGTTTTGCACTTTCTTCCCCACAGTTCATACAGAAAAAGAACCCCCTGTACAATGGCATGAAGGAGGACACAATCTGGTCCATGGAGCGCTTGAATGACTATATTAATGAGAAGTATATGGAAGCAAAGCATCTCCCGAAGGACTGGGTCTTCACTGTTTTTACAGTAAGTTTGTGCTGCTTCTAATTAACAGAATGAGACTCAGCCAGAGGCCCCGCACCACTGGAGGATTGGGATACACAGGCCTACTGATTAGAGATGGCATGATGTCCCTGTGTTACCATGGTGACATTTTGATTACGGTGTATTCATTCAGATCATCAGGCTTCCTAATTAGAGAAAGTGCGTATAATTTGAATAAGCTTAGTTCAGAACTATGTACTCTATAGTGCAACAAAAACTTTATTGCAGTTCTAATTTATTAAATATATCAAAAAATCAATTGAAAGATTTTTTTTTATCAGATTATGCTCAATTATTTGTTTTTATTAAAAAGAACATAAGAAATAGAAGCAGGAGTCGGCCATTCGGTCCTTCGAGCCTGCTCCGCCATTCAATGAGATCATGGCTGATCTTCTGCCTCAACTCCATTCACCGGCCCTATCGCCATATCACTTGATAACCTTACTAGTCAGAAATCTATCGACTTCTGTTTTGAATATACCCAATGAGCCTCCACAGCCCTCTGGGGCAGAGAATTCCAAAGATTCACCACCCTCTGTGTGAAGAAATTTCTTCTCCTCTCAGTCCTGAATGGCCTACCCTTTATCCTGAGGCTGTGGCCCCTGGTTCTAGACTCCCCAGCCAAGGGAAACATTCTCCCAGCATCCACCCTACCAAGTCCTGTAATAATTTTGTATGCTTCAATGAGACCCCCTCTCATTCCTCTGAATTCAAGAGACTACAGCTCCCCATTTTTTTTAACTTGCCACTAGAGAACGTAAGAAATAAGAGCAGGAGTCGGCCATACGGCCCCTCGAGCCTGCTCCGCCATTCAGTAAGATCGTGGCTGATCTTCGACCTCAACTCCACTTTCCCACCTGATCCACATATCCGACCTTGCCTGTCACTCACCTTTCCTGGGCTGAGAGGCCAGACAGGGGGTCCCACTCCTAGACCCAAAGGGCAGCCATTAGGAGGGTGTGCTTGGTTTATCTTGTCCTTTATTTTCTCTTCTATCCCCTCCCGGGGAACTCCCTCTCCACACTTTTCAGCAAATACCTGCGCTGGGTTACAGTTCCATGGGTGTCTCGCCAAGCCTCCTCTACCTGATCTGGTTATCCCTGGATAGTGTGGCCCTTAATTTCCTGGGACGGCCCTGTATCTCTGGGGTGGAGTGGAACTTATGCTCGGCCACCGAAGATGCCCTTGATCCTGGAGTTAATACTATGGGTGGGCGCCGACGCCATTTTCAGTGCAACTTGGGAGGAATTTTACTGCGGGACCTTGCTGCGGTACTAGTGGTCCCTCTGGGCTCTGGGAGGGAGGGTCAAAGTCATACATTTGCTTCTGTTTCTTTCTTCTGCTGGTTTCTGCAATGCCAGTGTTGCTCAGAGAGTAAGTAAGGAATAGGTATCATAGAATCTTACAGCACAGAAGGAGGCCATTCAGCCCATCGTGCCTGTGCCGGCTCTTTGAAAGAGTTGTCCAAGTTAGTCCCACTCCCCAGCTTTTTCCCCCAAATCCTGCAAAGTCATATGACCTATTTGCCTCATTTACATCGGGTTAAATATGTCCCCTTTTTTTATGTAGAATTTACAATAACAGAAACAGGCCATTCGGCCCAACAGGTCTTTGCTGGTGTTTATGCTCCACACGAGGCTCTTCCCACCCTATTTCATCTCACTTCATCAACATATCCTTCTATTCCTTTCTCCCTCATGTACTTCTCGAGCTTCCCCTTAAATGCATCTATTCTACTCCTTGTGGTAGTGAGTTCCACATCCTAACCACTCTCTGGGAAAAGAAGTTCCTCCTGAATTCTTAATTGGATTTATTAGTGACTATCTTATATTTATGGGCCCATATATTATTTTAGAAAATGTTTCGCCTCCCGCAATGGTATTGAATTATACGGACCAACAAAGACCCAGGATCTTTTTTCCCCCTCACTTGCGCCAGGGACCGGGAGGTCACGTGTGATACCCGCAGTGTTCCCTTGGCTAATATCAGGTAATCCAGCACAGGCCGGGAATCAAACCCTGGTCTTTCCTGGTCCGTATAAGTCAGCATCGCACCCACTGAATCATTGGGGGAAGCGAAACATTTTTTTAAAAAGGCCAATATTTATAATCAGACTGAGTGAACAGAGGCAGTCCTGAATAACAATGTTTTATTCCATCTCACAAGACCTGCAGTGATCAATGTTTCTCAGAATTAGACAGAAATCCCCATTGATTGGAAATTTCCTGCACTCACCTTTTTTCTTTATCTCTCCACAGGCCGTTCTTTATGTTCTGTAAATTAGCACAACGCCGCACATACATTTTACCAGTTCTGACTCCAGATCACAACTTTCTCATTGCAGTCCTTTTCTTTCTTGCTGGCATTTCCTGCTGTCTGGTGCCCTGACCCCACTTCCATTCAGCCAGCACTTCTTTAAAGCCCTGTCCTCCGACTTTCACTCGTTAAATAACTCCCTCTATTTTGAATGGTCAGTGATACCAGTGTCAGCCGTGGCTCAGTGGGTAGCACTCTCGCCTCTGAGCCTAGCAGGTTGTGGGTTCGAGTCCCATTCCAGGAATTCTTGTCTTCAATACAAGTGCTCAGGATACTTCAATTAAGAAGTCTAATCCTCGGGTTGTTCAACTCGTGGGCTATCACTGACCCAGTGGGCTATCACTGACCCAGTGAGTTATCACTGACCCAATGGGCTATCACTGACCCAATGGGCTATCACTGACCCAGTGGGCTATCACTGACCCAGTGGGCTATCACTGACCCAGTGGGTTATCACTGACCAATGGGTTATCACTGACCAATAGGTTATCACTGACCAGTGGGCTATCACTGACCCAGTGGGCTATCACTGACCCAGTGGGCTATCACTGACCAGTGGGCTATCACTGACCCAGTGGGCTATCACTGACCAGTGGGTTATCACTGACCAATGGGCTATCACTGACCCAGTGGGCTATCACTGACCCAGTGGGCTATCACTGACCCAGTGGGCTATCACTGACCCAGTGGGCTATCACTGACCCAGTGGGCTATCACTGACCCAGTGGGCTATCACTGACCCAGTGGGCTATCACTGACCCAGTGGGCTATCACTGACCAATGGGCTATCACTGACCCAGTGGATTATCACTGACCCAGTGGGCTATCACTGACCCAGTGAGTTATCACTGACCCAATGGGCTATCACTGACCCAGTGGGTTATCACTGACCAATGGGTTATCACTGACCAATAGGTTATCACTGACCAGTGGGCTATCACTGACCCAGTGGGCTATCACTGACCCAGTGGGCTATCACTGACCCAGTGGGCTATCACTGACCCAGTGGGCTATCACTGACCCAGTGGGTTATCACTGACCAATGGGTTATCACTGACCAATAGGTTATCACTGACCCAGTGGGCTATCACTGACCCAGTGGGCTATCACTGACCCAGTGGGCTATCACTGACCCAGTGGGCTATCACTGACCCAGTGGGCTATCACTGACCCAGTGGGCTATCACTGACCCAGTGGGCTATCACTGACCCAGTGGGCTATCACTGACCAATGGGCTATCACTGACCCAGTGGATTATCACTGACCCAGTGGGCTATCACTGACCAGTGGGTTATCACTGATCAGTGGGCTATCACTGACCAGTGGGTTATCACTGACCAATGGGCTATCACTGACCCAGTGGATTATCACTGACCCAGTGGGCTATCACTGACCATTGGGCTATCACTGACCATTGGGCTATCATTGACCAATGGGCTATCACTGACCAGTGGGCTATCACTGACCCAGTGGGCTATCACTGACCAGTGGGTTATCACTGACCAATGGGCTATCACTGACCCAGTGGGTTATCACTGACCAATGGGCTATCACTGACCCAGTGGGCTATCACTGACCAGTGGGTTATCACTGACCAATGGGTTATCACTGACCAATGGGCTATCACTGACCAGTGGGTTATCAATGACCCAGTGGGCTATCACTGACCAATGGGCTATCACTGACCAGTGGGTTATCAATGACCCAGTGGGCTATCACTGACCAGTGGGTTATCAATGACCCAGTGGGCTATCACTGACCAATGGGCTATCACTGACCAGTGGGTTATCAATGACCCAGTGGGCTATCACTGACCAGTGGGTTATCAATGACCAGTGGGTTATCACTGACCAATGGGTTATCACTGACCAATGGGCTATCACTGACCCAGTGGGCTATCACTGACCAGTGGGCTATCACTGACCCAGTGGGTTATCACTGACCAATGGGCTATCACTGACCAGTGGGTTATCAGTGGCCTTTCAGTCCTGAATGTTTGGATTCAGTAGCGTGAAGAGATTTTAATATGGTTTTATCACCAATCTCTGGGGAAAAAAATGAAAGTATGAAATGATCTCCGGCATTGTGAAGCCATTGCATTGGGAATGGTGCCAGACTATAAAGATGGCTTGGATTCTACATTATTTGACAGTGTAATGTTTGAACGGAGAGGTATGGAACTAAAAGGAGGGAAAGCAGTGCAGTGGAGGGAAGCGGGGGAGGAGTAAGAGGAATGTCTGTTGTACCTGAGCATTCCCTCAAATGAAAACAGAATTAGAGACTGTGTAACAAAAAACCTTGTCTGACTGCAAAGGTAATTAAGAGCTTTAACATTTTCTTGCAGAAGAGAATGCAACAGATCATGACACAGTGCTTCATTGCCACCAAGGCCAGACTCGGTAGTAAACTGGGCTACTTTGACCTTCTGGGTTGTGACATTATGATTGATCAAAATTTCAAGGTGACTGTATTTTTTAATTCTCTTCAGCTTTGCATTTTTGTTAAGCATAAGTGTATTTGAATTAATCCAAAGACAACAGTAATAGGATGATGGTTACGTTACTGGAGTAATAACCCAGAGGCCTGGACTAATAATCCCAAGAACCTGAGTTCAAATCCCACCATGGCAGTCTGAGAATTTTAATTCATTTTTTTTTAAATCTGGAAATTAAAAGCTTGCCCTTACGTCTGGCTCAAGTCCCACACCAACGTGGTTGACTCTTAATAGCCCTTTGAAGTGGCCTAGTGAGCCATTCAGCTGCACGAGAAACAGGGCAACTCGGGCTGTGCAATAAATCCCAGCCTGTCCACCGACGCCCACATCCCATGAATACGTTTTTTTAAATGCTTGGTATGAGCTATATACAGATGATTGTTACATTAACAAATGTGTATGATGCTGTGAATTTAGTGCCTATTCAGTCACAGTTTTAATAAGAACCAAGATTAAGATGGCTCAGTTCGTAAAGGCAGTCACAAGTGTGGAACCGAGCTAGCTGTGTCAGCTGTGGCTCAGTTGGCAGCACCCTCGCCTCTGAGTCAGAAGATTGTGGGTTCAAATCCCACTCCAGACTAGATCTCTCAATATCTTCTTTAAGGCATCAGCCGTGGCTCACTATACCGCTCTCACCTCTGTGGGTTCCAGTCCCACTCCAGGGACTTGAGCACAAAATCAAGGCTCACACTCCAGTGCAGTACTGAGGGAGTGCTGCATTGTCGGAGGTGCCGTGGCATTTTAAACCGAGGTCACGTCTGCTCTCTCAGGTGGACGTAAAAGATCCCATGGTACTATTTCGAAGAATAACATTTATCCCTCAATCAACATCACTAAAACAGATTAGCGGGTCATTATCACATTGCTGTTTGTGGGAGCTTGCTGTGCGCAAATTGGCTGCCGCGTTTCCCACATTACAACAGTGACCACACTTCAAAAAGTACTTAAGTGGCTCTAAAGTCCGGTGGTCGTGAAAGGCGTTATATAAGTGCAAGTCTGTCTTTCTTTCATATGTACAAGTAAGGCGTTTGATTTGATTCCAGGTCTGTGCAGAGTTAGCTTATCTCAGCCAGCATGACAGTAAGGACGCTGTGGGCTGGTAGGGAAAAAATCATCAGGGTTTCCACTCCTGATCATTCTCCAGCAACCCCCCGCTGTAAAGTATATATGTTTGTGATCAGGTCCACTTGAATATCCTGTTTAAATTCACAAATGAAGACTGGCCACTTAGATGAGGAACCCTGGAGGTGTCACTGCCTTCCGAAGGCAGAATCTGTTTTTAGAAATTATTACAAAAAGCTCATGATGCTATGGATAAAGCATGGCAAAAGAGCCACAGGGGAGATGAGGGGAATTTTTGTGATCTGGAATGCAATGCCTGAAAGGGTGGTGGAAGCAGATTCAATAATAACTTTGAAAAGGGAATTGGATAAATACTTGAAGGGTAAAAATTTGCAGGGCTATGGGGAAAGGACAGGGGAGTGGGACTAATCAGCGAACTCTTTCAAAGAGCCGGCACAGGCATGATGGGCTGAACGGCCTCCTTCTATGCTGTATGATTCTAAGATCTTGGCCCAGATATTCCGATCCCTATGGGTGTGTACGCGCTGTGTACTCACCCGTAGGAACATCGGAAATGCCGGTTTCAGGCATGCACAGCGCATGTGCTGAAAACCGGCATTTCCGATCTGTCAAGAAAGCTCTTGACAGATCCTCCGGCTGCCCGGGAGAAGGGCCTCTGCGGGCGGATAGTTCCGCATTTTGGAGACCCTCCGCCCGCAGAAAACCCTTACAATTCTTACGCCTGGTAAAAGCAGGCATAAGGCCAGCTTTTACCAGGAAAAGAGTTGAAAAAGTTAAAAAAAAAAAATTCCCCTGATTTATCATTTAAAAATACTTTAAAAAAGGTAAAAAACTTTAATTATTTTTTCAAAAAATAAAATTTTTGTTTAAAATACTTAATTTATTGTAATTTCAAGTCATTTTAAAAATGTGATTTAAAAAAAAATGTATTTAAAGTTTTACTATGTTTTTGGGGTGATCTCCATTCATATATTTGACAGGTCTTCCTGTCAAGTGTATGAAGGGAGATTCCCTTCTTTGATTGGCTCCCCATGGCCCATGTGATCCCAGGGACGCTGCGAACTACCTGCGCCCCTGGGATACGTGGGCCCTGCGCACTTGCAGTTTGGAGAGGCCCAGGAGCAGAAGCGTGTGCGTCCCGGGAGCCCTCAGGTAAGGGCGTAGATTTTTCCAGATCGCAGGCCTCCGCCCGCGGCAGGCCTGCGAACGGAAAATACGGGCCACTGTGTCAACGTAACTTTCTCCACTTCCCCCACCAGTCGTGTTATGGCCTCTCTGGTGATATTGCCAATTCAGTAACAAATTAGGTGCAGTTTTATGCTTGTCCACAATCCCACCAAGAACTGAATTGAAACTGCCCAGATTCATTTCATGTACGACCCTTAGACTGAGCAGATAGAAAAGAATTTCATCCCCACAGATTTGAATCCAGGACTCCGGAATGAAAGGGCACTACAACTGTACAGGACGCTGGTGAGACCACATCTGGAGTACTGTGTGCAGTTTTGGTCTCCGTATTTAAGGAGGGATATACTTGCATTGGAGGCAGTTCAGAGAAGGTTCACTAGGTTGATTCCTGAGATGAAGAGGTTGTCTTTTGAAGAAAGGACGAGCAGGTTAGGCCTATACTCATTGGAGTTTAGAAGAATGAGAGGTGATCTTATTGAAACATATAAGATTCTGAGGGGGCTTGACAGGGTGGATGCAGGGAGGATGTTTCCCCTCGTGGGGGAATCTAGAACTAGGGGGCATAGTTTCAGAATAAGGGGTCACCCATTTAAAATGGAAATGAGGAGGAATTTCTTCTCTCAGAGGGTCATGAATCTTTGGAATTCTCTACCCCAAAGAGCTGTGGAGGCTGGGTCATTGAATATATTCAAGGCGGAGACAGACAGATTTTTGAACGATAAGGGAGTCAAGGGTTATGGAGAGCGGGCGGGAAAGTAGAGTTGAGACCAAGATCAGATCAGCCATGATCTTATTGAATGGTGGAGCAGGCTCGAGGGACCGAATGGCCTACTTCTGCTCCTATTTCTTATGTTCTTATGCACCGCTCAGTTCCCCATTTCTGTAGTTCAACAGTGCTCGCACTTGATAATAATGCCTCATCCCACTCCTTTACTCTTTCCCCATATCCCTGCAAATTCTTCCTTTTCAGGTATACATCCAATTCCCTTTTGAAATTTACTTTGGAATCTGCTTCCACCGCCCTTTCGGGCAGAGCATTCCAGATCATAACAACTCTCTGTGTAAAAATTTATTCTCCGTATCTCACCCCTCCCCCCCCACCCTTCCAGGCTTTTTTGCCAATTGTCTTAAATCTTGTTACCGACCCTCCTGCCAGGTTCTCTCGTCTAATTTTTATGGCTAAGGCATGTTGTTGGGGAAGAGCACCTTGTACCTGATTGTCTTCCGCATCCAGCTGTGTGCTATATCTGACAAAAGATGAGACAATATTATCAAGCGTTAGCAGCATTGAACTAAAGGTCTCAAAGATTAAAGATAGACACTGAGCTGAAGTGATGCACTGGGGCGCCAACGTGTTGTGTTGTGGACAAGTAAGACAAGTGCTTTCCCACATAACAGCTTGTTTACTTTGGACTTCCTACCATAGTAAAGTGCTACGTGGTGATTTTAGCAGAGCTTTGGAAGCAAGCCACCGGCTCAATAGACGGACATGGTGCAGAGAAATAAGAAGTTTATGACAGGTGTCTAGCCTTCTGTTTTGTGCTGTAATTATTAAGTGACCTTGGGTAAGAATGCATTACAAATGATCTTTCAGGGAAAAGGATTCTACGGCTAAGTACCATGAGTCGTAAATACTAAGCGATTCCCAGTGACACTGCTTCCCCAATGAGCCCTATAAGTCATTTTTTGTTAGCTAAATGGTGAAGTAGATACATTGAGGTAATATAATCCAATAAGCCAAGAGATCCCCTTGGAGAAAGGCTTTTCTCATTGATGTCATTGCTCTGGTGTGTTTGATAGATCAGTTACAATACCAGCTTTGGACATGTCTCAAAACAAAGCCAGTAAATATAAACCAAGATTTAAGTTGGAGATCTGACTGTGGACCACATTATGGTAACAATGGACCATCTTAGAACTTTCTGAACCTTATTTTTTTTTTAATGTTTTGTCCTAACATTAAATGTAACCGTCATTTGGAGGCCAGTGAGCAGAATTTCATTGTCCCTCGGCAGCGATCGACAAGGGACCCAACAGTATAACTCAAGTCTGCCAGTCTCAACTCATTCCGCAGAGATTTGTAAATATACATTATAACTGATCCCTTCGATATAAACCACAAACAAACATTTTTTTTTTGCGGGGGGGGAGGCTGTGTATTTTTTATGCTCTTTTAAAATGATCCCCATCTTCTGTGTCCTACCTGTGCTACAAATCAGGACAGACAAGAGACCTGCTCCCTACCCTCCGAGATCTCTGCCCTCCTCCAATTTTGGCTTTTTGCGCATTCCCAATTTTCATTGCTCCACCATTGTCGGCCGTGCCTTCAACTGTCTAGGCCCTAAGCTCTGGAATTCCCTCCCTAAACCTCTCCGCCTCTTTCTCCTCCTTTAAAACACTCCTTAAAACCTACCTCTTTGACCAAGCCCCTGTCCTAATATCTCCATATGTGGCTTGGTGTAAAATTTTGTTTGATAACGCTCCTGTGATGCGCCTTGGGACGCTTTACTGCATTAAAGGCGCTATATAAGTACTAGTTGCTGTTGTTGATATTGCATATTTTTTCCTACCTTATATGGGAAGCGCTTCAAGCTACACTTGATTCATTCCCTGCGATGGCCCCACCAAAATTGGGATCCTGCCCTGTGGTGATTCGCAGGTGACCTTATTTCTTTGGCACATCGCTTTGGTGCCAGCTTTTTACTGCACCGCTCTGCTATACCATTTAAATGGGAGAAAAAAAATAAACCCTTTTCACAAATTCCTTGGCACCCTATGCTGGAGCGTCTCATTGCTTCACTGCTCAGTCACTAAAGACAAGTGCACTCGACATCAAAGCGCTGCATATGATCCGATAAATATAGAGGTGTCAAGCATCTTTCATAGTGTTCCAACAGTTTTCCAACAGTCTTCACTGTAAGAAGGTAACACACTCTCTATGACCTTCCTGCAATAATATGGAACACTTCCACCACCTTCCTATTTCGGACTTTAATGGAGCTTTACAGTTCAATTATTTTAAGCTGAGGAATATTGCTATTTATTCTTTAAAACAGTATAATATGTTACACGCATATAATATATAAATAAATATCATACAGACTAGCGAATCTCCTGTTGTGTTTAGGGTATGCTTCTTAATAAAGACAGGAGCATACGATGTGTAATGCGCAATGTATTATTCTGCTACTAAGGGACAGCTGTGTGTAACCTATTAAGTCCCATTAAGGTCACAAGCAATGTTTCCATTAAACTGCGTGGCCACGGTCTGGAGGTCCCGCGCAGGCCGCTCACCGGCTTTGACATTGAAGAAACCGCGCATGCGTGAAAATTTGAATGGGTCACCCAGCCAGTTAAAGGGACCGTGCACCTAAAATAAAAATTAGAGTGAACATTGGTCACAGGACCTCTCTGAGGCCAGTTAAAGAGCAATTGCTCCTAGATGGCTCCTGGTGTCATTAGAGGTCAGAAGAAAGGAATGTGTGGATAAGGGTAAACGTATCTTAAACAATCTTAATATCACAGCTATCTTTCTGGTTTGAAACTTTGATTGGTTTTCGTGTTGTATCTCCATTTAAAAAAAAATGTGGTTACAGTTCATAAACCCCAGTTTCTCATCAGCTTTATCTTTCTGTCAGCAGGCTGCATTATACTCTTGGCCTAGTGTCTTAATAAGTGATCCAATGTAAGTGATCCAAAGCTGCATAGAAATACCTGTTGGTCGCAGTGGTCTTAAAGTGGGCTTGTTGAACGTACCTTTAAGGTTTACCTGCTGTGGTACATATCAACTGTCAGGCTTTTATCGAAGGACTTCTTTTGAAAAGAAAATAATGAGACAATAGTTTGTGCTGGTCACAGTGATTTTTTTTGGTAGCTTCTAAATTTGTTGCCTAGCAGCCCCAGACCAATCGAACACACGCAGATGGCAGCGTGTAACACAGCACTGACCCAGCCATGATTTATTTGGATTGCATTAATGTATGCAAAACACTGCACAATGCATACTCTTGTCGTGTAATTGAATGGGAATAAAAGGAATGGCAATGAATTAGAAATGGAGCCCACTCATGTTTCAGTAAATTGCTGCTTGTGGTACTGGTATGTAAACCCTGCACAGTGAGTAATCTCAGAGTACAATGAAGGATCTGATATCTGTTCATTGAAACATCCTTTCTGATTAATTAAAGGACTTTGTTCCTCCGTTTGCTTTTCAACAGTGCCAGTTTTGAAATGAAGGGTTGAGATTATTCCAACGTTTGATTAATAATTTGTCTGCCTTACAATAAGGAGGGGGGTGGTGGAGGAAGGACAAAAGAATTGGCGTCCATTTTTACATGACAATTGAAAGAGTCAATCGACAGGGTTGGGCGAGTTTGGGCAGTGCTTTAATGAGCGTGAAAGGTAGCTAGCACACACACCTGAGCAGACCAGCAGGATGGTCTTTCACACAAGTGAGAGCATTAAACTCACAGTGCATGGCAAGACAGTGTGTGGCTCCTGTAATAATCTTCTTCTTAGGCAGTCCCTCGGAACCGAGGATGACTTGCTTCCACATTAAAAATGAGTTCTCAGGTGACTGATGAGTCCAATGCGGGACCTACAGTCTCTGTCACAGGTGGGGCAGACGGTGGTTGAAGGGGCGGGTGGGTGGGGTGCTTGGGTTGACGTGCGCTCCTTCCGCTGCCTGCGCTTGGCTTCCGCTTGCTCCCGGCGAAGAGACTCGAGGTATTCGGCGCCTTCCTGGATGCTTCTTCTCCATTTTGTACGGTCTTGGGCCAAGGATTCCCAGGTGTCGGTGGGGATGTTGCACTTTTTCAAGGAGGCTTTGAGGGTGTCCTTGACGCGTTTCCTCTGCCCACCTGGGGCTCTCTTGCCGTGTCGGTGCTCTGAGTAGAGCGCTTGTTTTGGGAGTCTCGTATCGGGCATGCGGACGATGTGACCCGTCCATCGGAGCTGATTGAGCGTGGTCAAAGCTTCGATGCTGGGGATGTTGGCCTGAGCGAGAACACTGACCTTGGTGCGCCTATCCTGCCAATGGATTTGCAGGATCTTGCGGAGGCAGCGTTGGTGGTACCTCTCCAGTGCTTTGAGGTGCCTGCTGTACATGGTCCATGTCTCTGAGGCATACAGGAGGGCGGGTATTACTACTGCTCTGTAGACCATGAACTTGGTACCGGGTTTGAGGTCCTGGTCTTCAAACACTCTCTTCCTCAGGCGACCGAAGGCTGCACTGGCACACTGAAGGCGGTGTTGGACTTCGTCATCGACGTCTGCCCTTGTTGACAGTAGGCTCCCGAGGTATGGAAAGTGGTCCACGTTGTCCAAGGCCTTGTCATGGATTTTGATAATCGGGGGGCAGGACTGTGTGGTGGGGGCAGGTTGGTAGAGGACCTTTGTCTTACGGATGTTTAGTGTAAGGCCCATGCTCTCGTACCCTTCGGTGAAGGTGTTAACGATGGTTTGGAGTTCGACCTCCGAGTGAGCGCAGACGCAAGCGTCGTCTGCATACTGTAATTCGACGACAGAGGAAGGAACGACCTTGGATCTGGACTGGAGGCGACGGAGGTTGAACAGTTTCCCGTTTGTTCTGTAAATTAACTCCACTCCAGCGGGGAGCTTACTGAGGATGAGATGGAGCATTGCCGCAAGGAAGATCGAGAAGAGCGTTGGTGCGATGACACAGCCTTGCTTGACCCCGGTCCGTACGTGAATTGGGTCTGTGGTGGAACCGTTGGTCAGGATCACGGCTTGCATGTCGCCGTGAAGCAGGCAGAGGATGGTGACAAACTTTTGAGGGCAGCCGAATTTGAGGAGGACACTCCATAATCCCTCACGGTTGACAGTGTCAAAGGCCTTATGCTTGTATCAGGAGTTTGAATTTATTGGGTTTAAGTGATAAAGCCTAATCAAATACCCAGTGAAGGGACTTGGAATTTTTAAGTGGTGGTTTTTAAAAAAAAAAATGGAGAATTTTTGAATTACAAAGCAATAGCTACAGCACATGAGAAAAATAGACCCAAGTAAAAACAGATAAAAACTAAACAGAGATCAGTGCCACACTGCAGGAGAGCAATCTCTACTCTTTGAAGTTTTTCTTGGCTCTATTTTATTATTTATCTCATTGAAACATACAAGATTCTGAGGAGGCTTGACAGGGTAGATGCTGAGAGGTTGTTTCCCCTGGCTGGAGAGTCTAGAACTAGGGGGCATAGTCTCAGGATAAGGAGTAGAAACATAGAAAGATAGGAGCAGGAGTAGGCCATTCGGCCCTTCGAGCCTGCTCCGCCATTCAATATGATCATGGCTGATCCTCTATCTCAATATCATATTCCCGCTCTCTCCCCATACCCTTTGGTGTCTTTTGTTTCTAGAAATCTATCTATCTCCTTCTTAAATATATTCAGTGACTTGGCCTCCACAGCCTTCTGTGGTAGAGAATTCCACAGGTTCACCACCCTCTAGGTGAAGAAATTTCTCCTCATTTCAGTCCTAAATGTCCTACCCCGTATCCTGAGACTGTGACCCCTCGTTCTAGACCCCCCAGCCAGGGGCAACATCCTCCCTGCATCCAGTCTATCTAGCCCTGTCAGAATTTTATACGTTTCAATGAGATCCCCTCTCATTCTTCTAAACTCTAGTGAATACAGGCCAAGTCGACCCAATCTCTCCTCATACGACAGTCCTGCCATCCCAGGAATCAGACTGGTGAACCTTCGCTGCACTCCCTCTATGGCAAGTATATTCTTTCTTTGGTAAGGAGACCAAAACGGCACACAGTACTCCAGGTGTGGTCTCACCAAGGCCATTTAAGACTGAGATGAGGAGGAATTTCTTCACTGAGGGTTGTGAACCTTTGGAATTCTCCACCCCAGAGGGCTGTGGATGCTGAGTCATTGAACATATTCAAGACTGAGATTGATAGATTTTTGGACTCTAGGGGAATCAAGTGATATGGGGATCGGGCAGGAAAGTGGAGTTGAGATCGAAGGTCAGCCATGATCTTATTGATGATGCGGAGATGCCGGTGTTGGACTGGGGTGGACAAATGTGAGAAGTCGCACAACACCAGGTTATAGTCCAACAGGTTTATCTCAAATCACAAGCTTTCGGAGCGCTGCTCCTTCGTCAGGTGAAGTCAGATTTTATTGAATGGCGGAGCAGGCTGGAGGGGCCGTATGGCCTACTCCTGCTCCTAATTCTTATGCTTTTATTAGCATTACAGTTCTCAGAATGTTGTATCTCCTAAACTCCAAATACACTGTATTGATAAAGACCCATAGCTGTCTCCTATTCTAACTAACGGATAACCAGGACCACAACATAATGCAACTCCCTACTTCTGTCAGTTTTTCCTTCTTCCTGCAATCTATAGATTTTTTAAACTCAAGCGAAACACCATCTGATCGTTTCTTCTTGATTTGCCTGGTTTCCTCTCCTGCTGTTTTGGCCTGATGTCCTGCACTGTGGGCCGTGGCACTTTACGTAGCACTCTGGATATAGTTTTTTAAATGTTGTCCTCCATGGGGGAATTAATAGAGGTCCTGTGTGGTTCTAGATGCCTTCCAAAGACACATTGTGACCACCGAGGTTCACCAATAATGATGCTGACACATCAGATCACCAACAATGGTTTTTAGGATGATCTCTGCCCTAAAATGTGAAAACGTGAAGATAGGTAATGCAATCGGTTGAAGGTCTGCATGTGACTGGGTACCTTTAAAGGCAAACACATGGCATATGACAGCATATGGTGTCTATGGAAGTCCTTTCAATCAAGTGAAAGACCATTGTAACATACTCATGAATTCTGGGTTTTTCCCACTTCCATGTAACAAAGTATCACTGATGCACTGTCCCGTATACCTTCACTGCTGCTTATAAGTAGTCTTTACTGACAGATGATGTAGGCAGATGCCTTGTGTAGCTCTAGATGTCTTCCAAAGCTGACTAGATCTCTAGATATCTTCTTGAAGGTGTCAGCCGTGGCTCAGTTGGTAGCACTCTCATCTCTGTGGGTTCAAGTCCCACTCCAGAGACTTGAGCACATAACCAAGGCTGACACTCCCAGTGCAGTGCTGAGGGAGCGCTGCACTGTCGGAGGTGCTGTCTTTCGGATGAGATGTTAAACAGAGGCCCCCATCTGTCCTCTGAGGTTGATGCAAAAGATCCCGCGGCACTATTCGAAGAAGAGCAGGTTAGTTATCCCCGGTGTCCTGGCCAACATTTATCCCTCAACCAACATCACTAAAACAGATTATCTGGTCATTTATCTCATTGCTGTTTGTAGGAGCTTGCTGTGCGCAAACTGCCTGCCGTGTTTCCTATGTTACAACCGTGACTACACTTCAAAAAGTACTTCATTGTCTGTAAAGCGCTTTGGGACGTCCTGAGGTCATGAAAGGCGCTATATAAATGCAAGTCTTTCTTATAAATGGCTTGCCGTTTCCCAATAATAGCGCTGCACAAGTAACATTGCAGTGAACCTTTTCAGGCAGCTGGTTGCCTCATCTTGGATTTATTGTGTTTCTTATTTTGACGCAAGACAGAATTGTGTCTTAATTGATCAGAGAGAGAGATGGGTGAAATTAATTTTGAAAATTGATGGGCATTTTCCTAAATGGCCTCCACACTAGGTACCAGGAGAATTCTTTTGTGGGAATGCTGTGCTTAAATCCATATAAAACAGGTAGAATTAGTCTTTAGTGCAAACCTTCCACATACTATTATATTCTTAATGTTTGGATTAAAAAACCTGGAACCCAAGACAACCTGTAGAGGGAAATAATACTTGGCAAATTCTGGCCATCGTGATACTGACATTACAACAGTGACTACACTCCAAAAAGTACTTAATTGGCTGTAAAGCGCTTTGAGACGTCCGGTGGTCGTGAAAGGCGCTATATAAATGCAAGTCTTTCTTTCTTACTGCAATTTGTTGTCAAGCAATCATTTACTTGTAAAAGCAGTTTCGATCATCTTCTAGCAAATATTTTAAATCTGTTGGAAACCATTTGAAACCAAGTGACTTGCTTTTTGACTCTTATTTTCAAGCTTACGGCATAATGCTCAAGATATCGCACGCCAACTTTCATGAGGATAAGCAACTGTGCCTCTGCCTTGTTGTTCTTGAACACCGGCCTCGGAAGACCTCTCCCTTCCGGCACCACAGCATAAAACAACAACAACAGCTTGCATTAAGAGTCTTGGGATGTTTTACGACTTTAAAGGCGCTATATAAATGCGAGTTGATGTTGTTGCATTTATGCAGCTCTTTCCATGTAGCAAACATCCTCCCAAGGTGTTTCACAGCGGGGAGGGGGGGAGAAAAAATAAACAGAGGAATAGACAAGAGAATGGGCACCAAACCATAGAGGGAGAGGTTGGGAGGAGTGATTAAAAGCTTACTCAAAAAAGATGGATCTTGCATGAAATCTCTTGCATGGAATACTTGTAGTATTCAGTGAAACCATGGGTGAAGATACCAGTACAGCCCGTCAACAACGTGCAACTCTTTGTAATTATACATTGTCTTTTTCTGGTTCTTGAGCTTTGAAAGCCACACCTGCATGCGGAGGTTTTTTTTCTATTTGTCCTTGGGATGTGGCCGACTATATCGCCCATTCCTCGTTGCCCTGTGAAGGTGATCTGGGACTTCCTTCTTCAGCAGCTGCAGTCCTTGCCGTGATGCTAACTCCCACGATGGTGTTTGATCGCGACCCTTGCAATGATGATGGTCGCCGACCTGTGTCCTCAATCAGGATGCTGTGTGATTTGGAGGACAGCTTGCAGTTGATGATGTTCCAATGAGGTTGCCGGGTTGAATCTGGTTAAATGCATCTCACTCAGGGCAGTAATCAGAAAGAGAGAGAGAGAAGGGTAGATTTTCCTCTGTAGACTCCCAATGAACATTCCCCAGGTGCAACAAAGAGAAAATCTACCCTAAATTATCCGTCCCTTCAGTCTGAGTTGAATTCAACTCGGGCCTCAGAGCCAAAGGGTAGCGTTCTACCTTATTGTGCCACCCATTCGCTCCCATTTGCTCTTTGAATTTTACCTCCTAGGATGCTCCATTAAGGTATCTTGGACAAGAATTATTGAAACCTGCCTAGTGGGAACAATTGGTTTCAATTGGCTGTCAGTCCTGTAGGGTTGGTAACCCTACCCATCAATGCTGGATAAAGCTCCTTCGAAGCTTCTTGGGACCAATGTTCCTTGTAATTTTTTTTTTGGGGTGTGCGCGGCCCCTTTAAGTGTCTGTGCAGCCCATTCAAATGTTCGCGCACGCGCAGCTATTCCAATTGGAAAGCTGGCGAGCTGCCTGCATGGGAGCTGCAGACCGCTGGGCGGCCGTGCGATCGTGCAGCTTAAAGGGAACATTGCTTGGGACATTTTACTGTGTTAAAGGTGCTATATAAATGCAAGTTGTTGTTGTTGTCTGCTATTTTGACCTTGAACCAATTCGATTGGTTCTCCCAAGCAGGCTTCGGTCCCTATTTGATTGGTTGATATTGACAATCTTATCCTTCTTGTGAAATCATAACAAACCAACGCACGGGTTTCAACCCTGTCACCTTCCAACTGCTGACAGTTCGCCTCAAAGGCTCCTTCAACTAATTTTATGTTTTTACCGTGAAGTGATTTCATGTATGCAAAATCTCACCCCGAGGATCTGCTCACCATTGACAGCTCTGATGCAAACATTGTGTGTTCTGTACAGATGTGCATGAATAAGGACAATATGTGCACACCTGTGGGGGGAAGGAATTTTAAACTTCCTGATTCTCAAAAGGTGCTCTGTACATATTGCAGTTGTTCTCTGCCATCTGGTGGCGATTTAAAGTACTCGCTATTCTGAAAGATTTGTAAACCAATTGAAACAGTGGAAAAAAAATTAACAGTAATTGCTTGTTCTGACAAACAGGAATCCAGCTTCCCTGCTATCTCTACCCTGGGTTAAATTCAAGGTAGATGGGCCTGTGGCTAAACTCCCTTTTCTAATGTAGAATTTTTAAATTACCAAGCGCAGGGGGTCAAAATTGCCATTCACAAAATTAAAATCCCTTCACAGTAAACCAAGACACGGGATTATGATTGTTCAAGTTGAATTTCTAACCCGTAGTGGTAAGTCAGGGGCAGTGACTGGCTCGGTACTGCAATGTGAGTCTGCAACAAGGGACCAGGTTTCCGAGTATTCGTTTTTTGAGGAAATGCTGTCTGTGGGTTCTTTGACGCATACATACATACAGGCATATATTGTTATGCAGACCGCAAAGATCCCAGTAGTATTCCTGGTCTCTGCTGAGTTAGATGATGGCAGCAGGACAACATGTGAAGTCCCGCCTCTGGCATCGGCTGGAAGGGCGGGGGGGGGTGGTTCAAAAGAAAAATCAGTCAGGGTTCCTGTTTCTGATCGCGATCCAGCGACTCCTCCTGGGAAATGCATCTGTGTGACTCCTCTTCAAAGGAACTTAATTGGCTGGGAATTGCTTTGGAACATCCTGAGATCGTCAAAAGGTTCTAAATAAATACAAGTTTAACAGAAAGTCCTCTGCATGCTCTTGCTGCTGTTGGTGCTCCTCTTACTGATCCCCTTAGTCATGATGCGGAGATGCCGGTGTTGGACTGGGGTGGACAAAAGTGAGAAGTCGCACAACACCAGGTTATAGTCCAACAGTTTTATTTGAAATCACAAGCTTTCGGAGCTGCTGCTCCTTCGTCAGGTGAAGTGAAGGAATATGAATCGGCACAGCATATATAGACAGAGGACAGGCATTGTTCTCTGTCTATATATGCTTTGCCGATTCGTATTCCTTCACTTCACCTGACGAAGGAGCAGCAGCTCCGAAAGCTTGTGATTTCAAATAAAACTGTTGGACTATAACCTGGTGTTGTGCGACTTCTCACTTTGATCCCCTTAGTGTCTGTGGGCGCCTTCCTCGCTTGTAATGTTTTGTTATTGGGAAACCAAGGTCAGTGGGGAAGGCTTACAGTGTGCGACGGCACCAAGGCTGAAGAGAGGACAAGATAAATCACAAAATAATGAATGGTTGAAAGTTCCAGAGAGTGAAGGTAAAAATGAGACAGAGGGGAGGGAGAGATAGTAAAAAGGTTCTGGCAAATACTCCAGAACACTGGAGCACCCCTGTGGAACATAGCAGTGTCCATGAGAGACAGTATGGGCCCTAGCAAGCCAAGGTGAGCCTTGTATGATATTTAATGGGGTGTTCAACATCCATTTTGCCCCCCCTCCCTCCCACCACTGATTATATGGTTGACAGCTGTGGCTCAGGGGGCAGCACCCTCACCTCTGAGTCAGAAGGTTGTGGGTTCAAGCCCCACTCCAGAGACTTGGGCACAAAAATCTAGGCTGACACTCCAGTGCAGTGCTGAGGGAGAGCTGCACTGTCAGAGGTGCTGTCTTTCGGATGAGATGTTAAACCGAGGTCAAGATCCCACGGTACTATTTCGAAGAAGAGCAGGGGAGTTATCCCCGGTGTCCTAGCCAATATTTATCCCTCGACCAACATCACTAAAACAGATTATCTGGTCATTATCACATTGCTGTTGGTGGGAGCTTGCTGTGCGCAGATTGACTGCCGTGTTTCCCACATTACAACAGTGACTGCACTTCAAAAGGTACTTCATTGGTTGTAAAGCACTTTGGGACGTCTGGTGGTTGTGAAAGGCGCTATAGAAATGCAAGTCTTTCTTTGTGTAATGTAACACAGGAGGAAAGAGACATTGGCGGCCAGCTTTCGCCAGCGGCCAGTCTTACTGTGTGACTATGGGCTGGCTTCACAACCATTGACCGTCTCACAACCAAGCCCAGTGCCTTCCTTATTAGACATGTGTAGGTTCCAGTGGGGTCCAGCGGATAATGATCAGGAGCAGGCGCTGGGGATTCCACACCCTGGAAGGATTGTGGTCATCTATATCACCCCTGCTGTTGCCCTGCACTCGGAACCTTCCGATCTGAATGGTTTAGATATTCACCTAACCCATTGGACAGGCCTCCCAAAAATATTCCTGTGGCCTGAACTCAATATGAAAGATGCATTCAAAGGGTTAACATGCTATGTTTGGTTTGCTTTGTAGGTCTGGTTGCTGGAGATTAACTCAAACCCATCTTTACAGAGAAACTGTGAGATTCTCAAATCAGTCATCCCTAAAGTAATGAATGAAGCCCTTGGTAAGATGGCCATTTCTATCTTTATATAGAGTTACAGAAGACTAGATTGATGACATCTCAAGCATTCTAATAAATACTGCTTTTTGAATAATGAAATGACTCTGATCAACAGTATTTTTCTTCTCTCGGTTACTAGACTTGGTATTTGAGATATTCAAGAAATGTTGTCGAGGAATGTATATCATGCCACTTGAGGCGCAGAAAGAATTTGTCCTGCTGTATAATGGTTCCCCAAGAGAACCATTTGAGAAGTCATTTAAGACAAAGCTAGAATACAGGATATCCGAGAGAGCAACCATTCTTAAGCGTCCTCAGCAAGCTGAGAACAGGCCCCAGATAAAAGTTGTGACTAGTTTAGAGTTTATACCGACGGTAGATTCTGCTGCAGCTCAGACTAAGATGCCTCAGAAGTTTACTTCACTGCTCTCTCAAGGGCCGCTCCCGGAAATTTCCCTGGTCCAACATCTGTGCTCTACCAAGGCCAAAGGTAAAAATAACATTCAGTCAAGTATTCATTCAGCTGGAGCCTCTTCGGATGAACAGGGTCAGCCAAACTACGGCACAGATTTAGGTCTTTCCAAAGAAAGGATAATGGCTACACAGTTAATACCTGCGCTCACCAAAAAGCATTCTGCCAGCTGTCAGCTGCGCAAAAGTTTGGAGAACAGCCTGCTGACGTTTAATGCTTCCTTTCATTCCCTGATTATCACCAGGACTCCGCTTAGTTCCAAGAAGGCCGTACCAAAACTATCTGAGATGAAGATTGGCTCCAAAGAGATCAACACATGACATGACGTAGCCAACAGTGGCAGGAATGCCTATCTTTTTACAGTCTACACTGGTATTAAAAGAAATTTTGTTCATGGAAAGCGAATCATGAAGTGTTCTGACTCTTTAAGTAGCACCTCCTTAGAGGTGAGCCAATGTCTGACGGTGTGAAGCTAACTTAGGTGCATAAATTGCTCAGCTGTAATCAATAAAATTGTGTGGTGTTCATAGTGCAGTTTTAACAAAGAGTCCTTGATAACACTGTGTCTGTCTGTTGTTCCATTTTGTGGAATTAAAATCTTTCTTATTCTTGCTACGATATGTTCAGCATAAATGTCTTCTTTACCAACTTTCTGCGGCGAGTTTAATGGGCAATTAATGTGCAAATCCAGCAAGTTCTTAAAAATCACGGGGAGGCTAAGGGTGAGATGCCGATTGTGCAAAGCAAATGGTGGAGTGGCGTAAATCGATCAGTGAACATAAACATAGAAACATAGAATCTAGGAGCAGGAGTAGGCCATTCGGCCCGTCGAGCCTGCTCCACCATTCAATACGATCATGGCTGATCATCCAAATCCAGTACCCTGTCCCTGCTTTAATCCCCACAGTACACATATCCCACCCTACCCCCGTAACCCCACGTATTTAATTCCCCCTAACATATCCCATCCTATCCCCATAACCCCACATATTTAATCCCCCCCTAACACTAAGGGTCAATTTATCATAGCCAAATCAACCTAACCCGCACATTTTTGGACTGTGGGAGGAAACCGGAGCACCCGGAGGAAACCCACGCAGACACGGGGAGAATGTGCAAACTCCACACAGACAGTCACCCGAGGTCAGATTCGAACCCGGGTCCCTGGCGCTGTGAGGCACCAGTGCTAACCACTATGCCACCGTGTTGCCCACTAAGTTCTGGGGAATTCACAACTCACAGCGTATCTCTTAATCCCCTGAACTTGCTGGTCGGTTTGTACATTAATAATGGCCTGCGTCACTAACGCGTCGTTATTTTTACAGCAAAATCCGGCCCAATGATTATATCGGCTCATCTGATTAATTGAAATGAGAATATTAAACAAGATTTATTGATATTTACCGCATGCCCTCATTTCTTAAGGTGCTTTTATAGGATGATTCTGCAGATGTCGGGCTGTGTTTCCGGGCAGACCGGTAAGATGTCCACCCGCTTGATGCTAGCGCTTGTCTGAACTTCGCCAAAGGGCCCCTTTGGTTAAGGCAGTGAGCAACTGAGCTAATACAGATCAGAGACGTCCCAGGTTCAGTCCTCACTCTGCGTTGAATTAGTTGATCTCACCCAGAACAGCAGTAGGGATGCTGCAATTGGCCCCGGTGGCTCCTGGGCTAAGGAGGTGGTTAGCATAGTGGTTATGTTACTGGACTAGTAATTCAGAGGCCTGGTCCGCTGATCCGGAGACATGAGTTCAAATCCCACGGCAGCTGGGGGAATTTAAATTCAATTAAATAAATCTGGAATAAAAAGCTAGTATCAGTAATGGTGACCATGAATTGTCGTAAAAAACATCTGGTTCACTAATGTCCTATAGGGAAGGAAATTTGCCATCCTGTGACTCCAGACACACAGGTTGACTCTTAACTGCCCTGTGCCACTCGGCTGTATTGAAGAAGACGTCGGCTCACCACCACCTTCTCAAGGGCAATTAGGGATGGGCAATAAATGCCCACATCCCGTATATGAATTTTAAAAAATCAGCCAGGATTCCCACTCCTAATCACCAGCCATTGAGTCCTTCTGAAAAGTGTGTGTGTGGACATTGGCTGAGAATAGGCGCAGGCTCAGCCGCGATGACCCTCCCCGTGGTCAATTAGCCAGCCGTCACTGGCTGTTTTGGCTGACCCAGGAAGAATGCCATTTTGGGAAAGGCGCAGAAAGGCAGCCAGTGCCCGTGGAGCCACAGCCCAGAAAGAGTCGGTGCCCTCAGGAGTGGGAGGGGGGAGCGGGGGGAGAAAGGACTGAAATTCCACAGGGTTTTATTGTAATAAGTTCAGCATCACAAAAATAGCTATTTTATTCCATTTTAATGTGAGAATATTGCAGCAAATTCACAGTCTGAATGTTTCTCCTGCACTTCATTAGAAGTCACTTCACCGGAATTTAAATACCATTTATGTAATAAAGCAATAAAATTGGGGTTTAAAAATATAGTCAGGTGGAATATTTGAATATTCTATTTCTTACAATTTCATAGAATTAAGTAGGATATACGGCACAGAAACAGGCCATTCGGCCCAACCAGTCCATGCCGGTGTTTATGCTCCACTCGAGCCTCCTCCTGTCTTTCCTCATCTAAATCTATCAGCATAACCCTCTATTCCCTTCTCCCTCAGATGCTTGTCTAGCCTCCCCTTAAATGCATCTATACTATTCACTTCAACCACTCCCTGTAGTAGCGAGTTCCACATTCTCACCACTCTCTGGGTAAAGAAGTTTCTTCTGAATTTCCTATTGGATTTCTTGGTGACTATCTTATATTGATGGCCTCTAGTTTTGCTCTTCCCCACAAGTGGAAACATTCTCTCTGTGTCTACTCTATCAAAACCTTTCATAATTTTAAAGACCTCGATCAGGTCATTTCAATTTGTTAGGGAATGCTTTTTCTATTCCTTATCAAGGTGAGGGTTGTTGGTGTTGGGGAATGGAACTCTCCGCATTTCAAGTACCCGGTGTCAATATCAAGCACACCCAGGTGATGTGTAGCACAGTCAGATGCAGAATAAAGCTCCCTCTACTCTGCCTGACCTCAAAAGATCACCTACTGCACCAGCCTGACATTTTTTATCACTATCCCAAAACGGCCTTTTTATGTAAAAATTACCAATTGGGGCTAGCTTTATGCTGTAAACCATGCACACTGGGAACGGGATCGAGACTAATTTCACATGGGAGTCTTACAGCCATTGGATGCAGGTGACTCTCATCCAATGGGGATTTGAACTCTGGTCTCAGAGGTGAAAGACCCGTGTCTAGCACACTGCACCAGCCAGTTCTAAGAATACGACCGCGATTTTGCCGGCGCTCAGAGGGCGGGTTTGGAGGCGGGTCAGAGGTTAAATTCGATTTGATTGACGGCGGGTTCCGATTCCCACTGTCAACCCGCCTCCAAACAGCTTTCCCAAGTGTCTGGTCCCCGATTAGCGAATGGACCTGACACCTAGCGGTGGGAAGCGGATTAAAGGCAATTACCTGCCTATTAACAGGTAGTTGCCAGTAGTTTTCAGCCTGTTTTTTTGATTTTGCCGCTTCTGGCTCGGGTTTCCCAACATCCGGACACCACGCCAGGTAAGTGTGGCATGTTGTGAGTCTGCTGTAATGTTTGTGGATTGATGACAGCTGCAGAAGTGGTGTGAAGGGTCCAATGTTGCACATGGTGAGTCTCAGAGCAAAGAAAATGTTGGGTACTGCATTTTTAAAACATTTACTGATTTCTTTATGTTAGAAGTTTTTTAATCCAACTCTATGTCCAGTGCCACCTCACTGGGAGAACCTCTCTCACCAGTGACAGATCGCTTCTGTCACCTCACCTGTAGCTGCCATCTATTCCAGCCTATGAAGGGAGTCACTGGAGAGCCTGGGTGCAAGAATTCACCTTTGTGAAGTGATTGTCAGTGTTTTCAGCACCTCAATGCTGTCAAACACTGAGAAATCAACTGTCAAAATAAAATTGTGCGTGGTTCCTTTAAGGAAACCGGCAGATGACGCGTCATCAAATGACGTCATCAGACCCGCTTCCTGTTAATTGGTCGGCAAGCCTGCAGGGCGGGCTTAACAAGGTCAATCAAGGTAAAATCACGTCTGTGGAGTGGAAGCAGCTGGGGGCGAGACCGGAACCCGGAAACCAGCTGTCCCGCACCCAACCCGACACCGATGACAAAATTGCGGCCTCCAGCTTCAATCTGCTGAGTGTGGGTGGCAGAGCTCATTTCAACAGAGAGAATGTTAAAGTAAGTCAAATAAAATAGCGGACGTCAGGAAGGACATTTTTGGTGGATTCAACAATGAGCAAGGGAGGAAGCATTGAATTTTTTTAAAGCTATTTCATTTTTGGACCCTCTTTCACCCCTTTTCGAAGAGGGAGACGCTCAATCTGCCACCTGCCATACCCTATCTGAGAGGACAGACAACAACCTATTACTAAACCTCTACAATACTATTCTGTTATTGGTTTCCAAGAGTGCATGAGGGGATGACTCTGTCTCTCCTTTGGGGGAGGAGCCCAGGTCCCACTCAATCAGTTTCCTCATATTGCACATACAATTTAAAAACTCACCATATGGGGAGTTCCGGGTAGGAACCTGAATGGTGTGTCAGCTGTGGCTCAGTGGGTAGCACTCTCGCCTCTGAGTCAGAAGGCTGTGGGTTTAAGTCCCACTTCAGAGACTTTTGAGCACATAAATCTAGGTTGACACTCCAGTGCAGTACTGAGGGAGTGCTGCACTGTCGGGAGGTGCTGTCTTTCAGATGAGACGTTAAGCTGAGGCCCCGTCTGCTTTATCAGGTAGATGTAAAAGATCCCACGGCACTATTTTGAAGAAGAGCAGGGGAGTTCTCCCCGGTGTCCTGGCCAATATTTATCCCTCAATCAACGTCACTAAAACAGATTATCCGGTCATTATCACATTGCTGTTTGTGGGAGCTTGCTGTGCACAAATTGGCTGCCGCGTTTCCTGCATTACAACAGTGACTACACTTCAAAAAGTACTTCATTGGCTGTAAAGCGCTTTGGGACGTCTGGAGGTCGTGTAAGGCGCTATAGAAATGCAAGTCTTTTTTCATGTAAAGAACACTTTGGGGGGAAAAAATGTTTGACGAACTGTTCCATTTGCCAAACCTGTAACCGCTACAGTAATCTTTTAGAAATATGGCAAAAAATGAATGTCTTGCATACCTAAAATTGACTGACATGCAATGTCTTCCAAAATGTTTAGTTAGTGGAATCACCCACTTGGGTCAGATGTGATGTTGAAGTGTTTATGCATATCTCGTTCTTCAAGTGTTGCTATAAATGCTCTGAACACAGGCAACTGCATCTTATTGTAAATTTGCTTCCAAGCGTTCTGCAATATAAATGGCATGTCAGATTAGGAGGGGAACATTATAATGAGTTACAGCAACTGAGGAGGACATCAATATGATGAGATGTAGAGAGCAGAACACTATAGAGTAACACCACTGCATGATATGGGACCCATAAGGCAGGAAGCAGTACCAAAAGAGATTCAACAAGACATCTGTCACCTTTCAGCGGTAAGAAAGCTGTGGTTTTTCAAATCTTGGAGACTGCTCTGTCCAGCTTCCCCTTAAAACCACAACTGTCATAGAAGCATACAGCGCAGAAGAGGGCCATTCGGCCTATCGTGTCTGTGCTGACTATTTGAAAGAGCTATCCAATTAGTCTTTCCTCATAGCCCTGCAAATTTCTCCTTTTCAAGTATTTATCCAATTCTCTTTTGAAAGCTACTATTGAATCTGCTTCCACCACCCTTTCAGGTAGTGTAGTCCAGATCACAACAACTCGCTGCGTAAAAGAAAATTCTCAAAAACTCTCCTCACTTCCACCCTGGATTTTTTGCCAATTATCATAAATGCGTGTCCTCTGGTTACTGACCCTCCTGCCAGTGGAAACGGTTTCTCCCTATCTACTCTATCAAAAAAAACCTCATGATTTTGAACACCTCTATTAAATCTGCCCTTAACCTTCTCTGCTGTAAGGAGAACAATCCCAGCTTCTCTAGTCTACACATAACCTGCAGTCCCCCATCCCTGGTACCATTCTGGTACATCTCCTCTGCACCCTCTCCAAGGCCTTGACATCTTTCTTAAAGTGTGGTGCCCAGAATTGGACGCAATACTCTAGCTGAGACCTAACCAGTGATTTATAAAGGTTTACCACAGCTTCCTAGCTTTTGTACTCTATTTATAAAGCCAGGATCCCATATGATTTTTTGAACCGCCTTATAAACATGTCCAACCACCTTCAAAGATTTGTGTATGTAAAGCCCCAAGTCTTTCTGTTCCAAATCCTCCTTTAAAATTGTATCATTTCGTTTATATTGTCTCTCTCATTTTTCCTTCCAAAATTTATGACTTCACATTTCTCTGCATTAAATTTTATCTGCCATGTGCCTGCCTATTTCACCAGTCTGAAGTCTGCTATTATCCTCCAAGCTTTGTGTCATCTGCAGACTTTGAAATTATAAGAACATAAGAATTAGGAGCAGGAGTCGGCCATACGGCCCCTCGAGCCTGCTCCGCCATTCAATAAGATCAAGGCTGATCATCGACCTCAACTCCACTTTCCCGCCCGATCCCCATATCCCTTGATTCCTCTAGAGACCAAAAATCTATCGATCTCAGCCTTGAATATACTCAACGAGTGAGCATCCACAGCTCCTTGGGGCAGAGAATTCCAATTATGCCCCCTATACCCAAGTCCAGGTCATTAATATATATCAAAAAGCGCAATGGTCCTATTGCCGACACCTGGGAGACACCACTGCATACTGCCCTCTAGTCTGATAAACAACCTTACACCACTACTCTCTGCTTTGTGTCTCTTAGCCAACTGTCAAGTGTCACATATAATTAAGGGATTATTGAATAAGATGTAATTTTGGAAATGAACCCTGATGCATTCGAGACCCCCTAAAATTATAGTTTGATAATGATCTTTTTATAATGGATAGCTTGAATGCTTGAAGTTGGGGCATTGAAGTATTCAAGATTCTAAACGGCATAGATAAGGTAAATGTCAATGTGGTAGAGTTTCTGCTTTGGGCGCAATCGGGAAATTGCACCCAAAATGTGCTTGAAATTGCACTGGTTAGGCTTAAATTTTCTGCTAAAATTCATTTGCATAATCTCAAACATAAAATCTTCCATGAACCAGTGCAATCGGGCAGCATAATCGAAGGTAATTGTTTCCTTATTTTTTCTTTCCATTAGAAAGTATTCCTTGATGTATTTAAGAGTGGTAACCTGGTGTAGTTTTATGAATACAGCTGAAAATAGGTTTATCACCAAAATTAAGTATTTTTAATAAGAGTGTCCAGTCCTCCACCTGATTTAAAATCACTGAAAATTACTTTAAAAAAATATACTGAACCACTTAATAGTTTCATTGGTGTACACTAGTTAGTTTCTTAGTAAATTAAATATTTTTTGATGTGAAAACACTTTTAAAATGTGCCAACTAGTGCCTGTGCGCCTATGAAAATGAGCGCAATTTGAAGAGCCTTCCCGAACCAGCAGAATCGGAATCTCGCAATGTCGACCTGGGGGGCATGGCCAGTTTTGTGGGCGGGATCTGATGCGAGCGAATTGAATCTTGAACCAGAGTAAAAGATCGTGGAAAATACAAACGTAAGTGGTTTTGGGCGTAACTCACCTACTTTTTAAATTTCCCCGATCGTTTCTCAGATTGTGCTGGAATCTGGGCGCAAAGCTAGCGATAGCTTCCCGCCCCCTCACAATATGTTGAACATAGTCACAGGTTCTACAACAAGAAGCCATTGTCTCAGATTTAGAAGAGGGACAACGTAGCTCTAAATACTTTACGTAGAGGGTGGTGAACGTACGGAATGGGCTGTCCAGGGGAGGCAGTGGCCGCTGATTGTGTCGGTAAATTCGAGAGAGAGTTGGTTAAGTACATGGAGAAGATGGTAACGGGGCATGAAAGATATTGCGGGATGCGAGATTTCTTAGACACTGCGAGCAGCCAGATGGATGAGGAGGACACAAAGAGCCTGCAAAGGAATAGAGACAGGTTAAGTGAGTGGGCAATATGGTGGTAGATGGAGTATAATGTGAGGCTATTCACTTTGGTAGGAAGAATAGAAAAACAGAATATTTTTTAAATGGTGAGAAACTATTAAATGTTTGTGTTCAGAGAGATTTAGGTGTCCTCATACAGGAAACACAGAAAGTTAGCATGCAGGTACAGCAAGCAATTAGGAAGGCAAATGGCATGTTGGCCTATATTGCAAGGGGGTTGGAGTACAAGAGTGAGGAAGTCTTACTACAATTGTACAGGGCTTTGGTGAGACCACACCTGAAGTACTGTGCACAGTTTTGATTTCCTTATCTGATAAAGAACATGCATGCCTTAGAGGTGGTGCAACAAAGATCCTCTAGATTGATCCCTGGGATGAGAGGGCTGTCCTATGAGGAGAGATTGAGTAGAATGGGCCTATACTCTCTGGAATTTAGAAGAATGAGAGGTGATCTCATTGAAACATATAACATTCTGAGGGAGATTGACAGGGTAGATGCTAAGAGGTTGTTTCCCCTGGCTGGAGTGTCTAGAACTAGGGGGCATAGTCTCAGGATAAGGGGTAGGCCATTTAAGACTGAGATGAGGAGGAATTTCTTCACTCAGAGGGTTGTGAATCTTTGGAATTCTCTACCCCAAAGGGCGGTGGATGCTCAGACGTTGAGTATATTCAAGGCTGAGATAGATAAATTTTTGGACTCTCGGGAAATCAAGGGATATGGAGATCAGGCAGGAAAGTGGAGTTGAGGTAGAAGATCAGCCATGATCTTATTGAATGGCGGAGCAGGCTTGAAGAACCTTATGGCCTACTCCTGTTCCCAATTATTATGTTCTTATGGATTGCAATGCTCTTTTCCTGTCCTGTCCATTCTGATGTTCCTATGAATTTATTTAGGAAATTTTAGCTAGGAGTTTAAATTGTTTTTTATTGTTGTTACTACCTCGGGAGGAATCTAAGATGGAAGAACTGATTTCTGCCACAAACAATGGAAATGGTAGGGCATATCAAAATGTTTCTGTGCTGTATGAGTAAGTGTTTTTTCTTCCCTGTTTGCTGTTTTGTGGAATGGCAGGAGCTCATACCAGAAGCATGTTTATAATGTAAACTCTATAAGAATGAGTATTAGATCCATTGCATGCTAGACATGTCATTTCACTTAGTAGTCATCTATAGAAGGCAGTGTCCCAGTGAACTTTGAACCCAGAGACAGGGGAATCCAAAGGTCTTCTATGGGCATATTAACAGTAAAAGGGTTGTCAGAGGAGCGGTGGGGCCGATTAGAGACCAAAATGGAAAACTATTGGTGGAGACAGAAGGCATGGCTGAGGTACTAAATGAGTACTTTGCATCGGTGATTACCAAGGAAGAGGACTTTGCCAAAGCTATGGTAAACGAGGTGGTTGCTGGGTTGCTGGATGAGATAAAAAGGAGGTACTGGACAGGCTGGCGGTAATTAAAGTGGATAAGTCACCCGGTCTGGATGGGATGCATCCTCGGTTGCTGAGGGAAGTAAGGATAGAAATTGCAGAGGCGCTGGCCGCAATCTTCCAATCCTCCTTAGATATGGAGTGGGGCAGACTCGGGCCAAATGGCCTCCTTCTGATTCTATGATTCTGCCGTTACAAAGGACACTAGGCTTCCTCATCAATGCCAGCCAGTACTTGTGATGATGTCTTTTACTGTATTGTACCTGTATTACTAACTGTCCAGGGACCAGGTACCTTCAATAAATAAATCAATGACCTGAATGTTTTATTCTAATGCAGTGCCTTTAGTAAGTACAGATGCTGCCTGACCTGCCTGAAATTGCAGCATTTTCTGTTTTTATTTCAGATTTCCAGCATCCGCAGTATTTTGCTTTTTGAAAAAAAAGAGACTTGCATTTCTATAGCGCCTTTCACGACCACCGGACGTCCCAAAGCGCTTTACAGCCAATGAAGTACTTTTGAAGTGTAGTCACTGTTGTAATGTAGGCTTTTAGTAAGCAGTTGGATACAGCATTGTCTCTCCTGTGTGTTCTTATCCCTTTCCTGTATAAGGTAAGATTTACTGTAGTCGTCTGACATTGTATGCTACACATTGTTCTCTGTCTATATATGCTTTGCTGATTTGTATTCCTTCACTTTACCTGACGAAGGAGCAGCGCTCCGAAAGCTCGTGATTTCAAATAAAACTGTTGGACTATAACCTGGTGTTGTGCGACTTCTCATTTTTGTCCACCCCAGTCCAACACCGGCATCTCCGCATCATGTATAAGGTATGTAATTGACAGCCCTCAGTACTGGAATAGAAAACAATTTCACAGCAGTGAACTACCAAGGGTCAGTTCAGTTGGTAACACTCTCACCTCTGGGTCAGAAGGTTGTGGGTTCCAGCCCTATCACAGGACCTGAGAATATAGTCTGGGCTGCCCTTTCACTGCAGGACTGATGGGGAGCTGCACTGTTGGAGGTGCCGTCCTTTGGATGAGACGTTAAAGTCACCGTCCAAAAGTAAGTTAACTGGTCATTAATCTCATTGTTGTTTGTGTGCAGAACGATTGCTGTGTTTGTTGACATAGCAATAGTCACGTCACTTGAAAGTAATTGTATGCAAAGGACTTTGGAATGTCCTGAGACCAGGCGCTATATAGATCCAATTGAAGTCTTTGCACTCCCCAGCGTTTATTTAATCGGGTGCAGAATGAATGAAGCACAGCGCAGCGATTGAGTTAAATCTTAGAGGAAAGCTCCCCCAGCAGTTAATGATAAACATGGTGTGGTGCTGAGCATACAGACCCAAAGGTCCAAGATTCGATGCTCGGTCTGTGCTCCGTTAGCCCATCTCAGACGGGGTAGTTGGATGATGTAACTTGTTCTCAGCGCCACTGAAATGGGGAGGTGGGGGTGTGGGGGTAGAGCCAGGGTTTCGAGTCCTGATTCATATCAAGTGACGCTGTCTGGATAGAGTGCGTGTGAGCGGAGGCTCAGTCAGACAGGATCATGTTTGACTGTGATGCCCTGCCGGTTGAATAGCCTACCAGGACTCACTGTCTAGGCAAATTGGCACTTGGCTGAGGCACTTAGTTTTCTAATTATAAAAAAGAAACCTGGCAACGATGAAACAAAGCTCGAGAGTTTCGGTGACTGTAATCACAGTGTATAGTTACTTTAAAACGCTTTGCAACTTTTGACTAACTTCATGTTCCCTTCACTTTCCCCCCTCATGTTTTTGAGTTTGAATTTGAGACTCAGTTCAATAAACAACAACAACAACTTGTATTTATACAGCGCCTTTAACGTAGTAAAATGTCCCAAGGCGCTTCACAGGAGTATTGTAAAACAAAATTTGACACCGAGCCACATAAGGAGAAATTAGGGCAGGTGACCAAAAGCTTGGTCAAAAAGGTAGGTTTTAAGAAGTGCCTTAAAGGAGGAAAGAGAGGTAACAAGGCGGAGAGGTTTAGGCAGCGAATTCCAGAGCTTAGGGCCCAGGCAACAAAAGGCATGGCCACCAATGGTTGAGCGATTATAATCAGGGATGCTCAAGCGGCCAGAATTAGGGGAGCGTAGATATCTCAGAGGTGTTGTGGGGCTGGAGGCGATTACAGAGATAGGGAGGGACGAGGCCACGGAAGGATTTAAAAACAATGATGAGAATTTTAAAATCGAGGCGTTGCTTAACCGGGAGCCGATGTCGGTCAGCGAGCACAGGGAGTGCAGTCCAATAGGCATCATTACCGTGGGTTTGATTGGCAGTTTGCAATAATGAAGTATCTTGGTGGGAAAATGGCAGCAGAGTGGATCTGACAAATTAGTACTCAGAGCTTTGAGTGACAGGAGCGGCTATGGGGAATTCGGATGCGAAATTTAGTGACGCTTGTAATATTAATGGATGGAATTAATTAATTTTACAGAATGCAAAATTGTGCACTGACCTCCTTGCCGTACCAGAATCAATAATTCATACAATCTACTAGAAACATATTGAAAATATTAAAATAGGATTCTCCTTTTTAAAGTTAAATGTAACATAGTTTATTTTGCAGAGGTGTATGGACAGGTTCTTTTAGTTTTAAAATACATCATAGAAAAGTTCCACCCCCATCTAAATGTTCTTCTCCCATACTTGTTGACGTGCCAGCAGACTTAGAGGGGAATGTGATCCAGGTATTATTAAAGGCATGGACAACCTGCAAGCAGATGGTGTGTTTGAGGTGATTGGGGTCCAGTAAGACTGGGGGGCCTCCCGTATAAAGGCAGCGGGGGGCGGTGAGGTGAGTTTATCAATCTGCTGAAATAATTTCAGTGTCTGTAATATTCAGTGCAGTGAGTTCAGTGTTACACAATGCCAGTGGACTCCCATCTGATGTTTGAAAGGGTAAACTATGGGAGTAATGGGTTTTTTTCAGTGCTGGTTAAACCAGTTTGATCAAAGAAAAGCAGAATGTTCTGATGGGTGTGGTGGAGCGTAGAACTCTTTGTAGAACTAAAATCGATACCTGGAAGTTGTAGGAACCCTAATTAAAGCTTCACATGAATGCCATTAAAGGCCCAGTCATTAACGCATTTCCTGGCAGCTGTCTAGCTGTACGTTCTTTTTTGATTTGGCAAGTTTAAATTTAAACTTCTGTTTCTTGCCACTCTGGGGTCAGATCCAGAGTCTGAACGCTTTAAGCAATCAATGCCCCATGTGGTGCTGTGAATGAGTTGTGTAGATAAGTGTTACTCACCAAGGAGTACATTTTCTTCCTTAGAAAGAAAAAGTTTCTTATGTGCTTATTTTGATATTTTAACTCCCCAATCAAAATGGCATCCAACAACTATTTGCTCCCTTTGAAACTCAAATTTGATTGTGTTCACTACAGAAAGCTGGCCAGTCAGGACTCACCTGGAAGTATGCTGTTTTCACACCTGGTTGGCACTTACCCAGGGAAACTGATAGAGGTGCCAATCCCAGTGTTGGACTGAGCAAAATTTAGTGGCAATGAACGAGTGAAGATTTCATGAATGTCAACCTGAAGGTCAACTCAACTAGTGCTTAACGTTAGCCATTCTCATCCTGGCACATTCTCATTGTGTCAGCCATGGCTCAGTCTCAGTAGCACTCTCGCCTCTGAGTCAGAAGGTTGTGGGTTCAAAGTCCCACTCCAGGGACTTGAGCACAAAAATCTAGGCTGACTCTCCCAGTGCAGTGCTTGAGGGAGTGCTGCACTGTTGGAGATGCCGTCTTTCGGATGAGATGTTAAACCATCTGCTCTCTCAGGTGGACGTAAAAGATCCCACGGCACTATTTTGAAGAAGAGCAGCGGAGTTCTCCCCGGTGCCCTGGTCAATATTTATCCCTCAATCAACTAAACAAACAATCTGGTCATTATCACATTGGTGTTTGTGGGAGCTTGCTGTGTGCAAATTGGCTGCCGCGTTTCCTACATTACAACAGTGACTACACTTCAAAAGTACTTCATTGGCTGTAAAGTGCTTTCAGATGTCCTGAGGTTGTGAAAGGCGCTATAGAAATGCAAGTCTTTCTTTTCTTTTCCTCTCCAACTTCCATTGTTAGCCCTTCTGAGTTGACCTAACTCCTGGTGTTAGCCCTCCTCAACCAACCCAACTCCTGCTGACAGCTTCCCTCACCCAGACTGACTCTCGAGGTCCACCCAACACAACCCCGTGACTGCAGCTCACACACTCAATTCAATGAACTTACAAATGTCCCGTCGTAATATGGAAAGGCATGGAATATCTGAGAAGTAAAATTATAAGTGTCACTATTTTTAAATTATGAACGAAATGAATGTTATATTAAGTACCTAGGATGAGAGCTTCCCTGCTCTTCTTCAAAATAGTGCCATGGGATCTTTTACGTCCACTTGAGAGAGCAGACGGGGCCTCGGTTTAGTGTCTCATCCGAAAGGCGGCACCTCCGACAGTGCAGCATTCCCTCAGCACTACACTGGAGTGTCAGCCTAGATTATGTGTTTTAGCCATCTAATGAATGAGGTTATGGTTGATTTTTCATTTGCTCAATGGACAAGTGACAGAAATTTACCAGGCCCTACTTAAAGCTCCAGAAACCTTGTTACTGGTAATGCCAGGAAAACAACACTTAACCTGCAATTCACAGCCATTCTGGGTGTAAAATAAAGGTCCATCAATGTTTTAAATAGAAACCTGTTATCTTTCTCATTCCACGAGCAATGTTTTGCGTGGAGATGACCATTTTGCAATTAGCATTCAATAATATAGCTAAACTAGTTTGGACAGGACTATTAGCTAATACTTGGCAGAGAAGTGAAACATGCGAGGAGTCTGTTGAGATGAGTAAAGCAAAGCCTTGGTACTGCTCAGTGAATGCGCTGAAGGAAATTCCCTAAAAGATGTCACTTAATGACTGTATGTTTATCGCTAATCAGCACTCAATTAAAGCTAATGAAGAACCTAGTCAGAACTGAGCATGGGTCAGAGATAGAGCTATAGCACTTTAACCTCTGATCCCTGACCGCTGCTTGCGTCGAAAGAACCTCTGCACAATCAGTGGAGCCTTGCAGTATTATCCTAATTACATAGAAAATAAGGGAGTGGGAGCAATGAGATTGATCATACACCCTTTATTCTCTCTATGTCTAATTGTGACCCTATCTCCACCCGTCCCCCCTTCAAGAATGGCCTACCCCGCTGGCATTGGGAATTAACCGTTAGGTGCCATTGTTAAGTTTTTTTGAATGATTACAGTTAAATCTGGCCTTTGGGTGTTATCTCTAAACTCTCAGAGCTGTGAACTCATAGTATGTAAACCCCTCGACGTATCACTGCTTCACAAAGCATTCGACACCTACAGCCCCCCTCCCCACCGTCCACCAGCACAATTTCTCACTGGACCTTCAATTGGGTGGGTAACCCAGCAGACTTGGGCTCCCCTCTCCCTCCCACTGGAATTGCACCCTAGTTTCTCTCCCCTCCCTCACCAATCGAGGAATTTCCAACCCCAGAGTCGAAGTTTGATTCACAATCCTCGAATCGAGGATCATTGTGAGTTGGAAATAGTGCAGAAGGACAATTAGCCCATTATTTTGCCTGGTAGACTAGCTGGGCAATCAGATCCTCCTCCATAGTCCTTTGATTGTTTTTCATCTCACAAAGCACAACCCTTCCTAAAACATAACTGCACCATCTTCAAGGTCTTCCCACTGCTCTGAAATCTACCGCCCCCCCTCCACCCACTGCCTAGATCTGGTTCCTTGGGTGCTACCAACCTTCTGGTACTTCACCCAAGTGACCACTATATATGAGTCCGGAAAAACTGTACTGGCAGGTGTGAGATTACAACGGGAGCCTGCTTCTGCCCACAAACGGTAACTTGACAAGGTATTTCCTGCAGGGGTCACTGGACAGGCACCAGGTGTGCGAGCCCCAGGGTGATTTCCTTTCCACCTCTTCCTAGCCCAGCAGCACTAAAGCGAATTGGCGTACCTTAGTGCAGCTCCAGCTAAGATCAGCTAAGTCAGAACAAACTGGAAATCAAAGCTAGGACCTTACTGGTCTGCGTGCCTCAGTTCCACAACACGCAGTGTTTTTAACCAAATAAGCCATTGGGTGGTGGGGACGGCGGGGTGGGGGGGGGGGGGGGGGAGGTGGGGTGATGGGGGGGAGGGCGGCAGGGCTGAGCTTTTATCCTCCAACAATAGTCTGCTTTTAAAATTCTCATCTTTGTGTTCAAATCCCTCCATGCCATCGCCCTCTCTATCTCTGTAACCTCCGGCCCGACAACCCTCCGAGATCTCTGCGCTCCTCCAATTCTGACCTCTTGCGCATTCCTGATTTTTATCGCTGGTGGTTGTACCTTCAGCCGCCTGGGCCCTAAGCTCTGGAATTCCCTCCCTAAACCTCTCTGCCTCTCTACCTCTCTTTCCTCCTTTAAGACGTTCGTTAAAACCTACCTCTTATTGTTCTAATACCACCTTATGTGGCTCGGTGTCAGTTTTTGTCTGATAACGCTCCTGTGAAGTGCCTTGGGGACGTTTTGCTATGTTAAAGGTGCTATATAAAGGCAAGTTTCTGGGACCCTTAATCTGCCGAATTGCTGATGCTAAGTTTACCCTGTTTGCTTCGTAGGAAATTACATTGAAAAGTCAGTGGCCTAGAAATTCGATCGCGCCTGAAAAGGGGCGCTCAGGGGGTGGGGCACGCACTACGCGTCCCAGGCAGCACGTTAAATTCGTGCTGGGACCTCACTAAAATGATCCCAGCGTGCAGCCTGTGCTGTTCATTGGCTGCACGCCCGTCTGGGGGGTGGGGCCGGAAATCGGGCTGCTCTGACGCCACTTAAAGGCAGCCGGCACCACTTAAAGGGGAAGTGCACTCTGGCTGCAGACAGCAGGGAAACATTCTGAACACAGACATGGTTGCACGACCTGCAGATCTTGACCCCAGGTTCTTCGTTGCTGCTTTGGAGGCACTGATCCAGGCAGTGGCAAGGAGGAGGGAGATCCTGTTCCATGCACACACCCACCCACCGCACACCCCCAGGGGGTGGAAAGCCCTTCCGGCAACACCAAAATCATCTTCTCAGCAGTCAGAATTAAGTTTTAAGTTAGACAATAGGCCTCAAATGACCAACCAGCAACTAATCTCCACGTAGTCTATGAGCCCTTTAAATCGTAATACTCTAGGGTTAAAAACAGAGATTGATAGATTTTTGTTAGGCAAGGCTATTAAGGGTTACAGAACCAAGGCGGGTAGATGGAGTTAAGATACAGACCGATCATGATCTAATTGAATGGCGGAACAAGCTCGAGGGGCTGAATGACCTACCCCTGTGCCTATGCCCTTTCTGCCTGTTATCGCCACGAGTTGCTGGGCGAGTTTACCATGTAGTGAGTCAGGCACTGGGGCAGCCCAATATCAGAAAATGCAACAGGCGTAGGACCCTTATCTAAATATTTTAATTAGCCATTTTAATAGCTCTGCCATGCACCCTGGACAGCTACTGATCAGGCCGATCCAATATGGTGGGTGATGCTTTTCCAGCTTGTAGTGAGTGCGCGCCTGCCATATTGGATGCTTGGCCGCCTGTCTTGCGCCTGAAAAACCGGACGCGTATGCCATCGAATATCTAGCACTACCTTTGGAATAGTTCCTAATAGAGCTGGTGTTCAACTCCTTTTTTTGAAGACTTGAATATGGCAATTAAAGATCATTATTTAACATCTATTTGATAGAAGTGATCCCTCATCAGTTACTGAAAGAAGTAGGGTCACCATTTACAGTTCAGGACCTCTTTAATCTTCTTCACAAAGATTTGTGATTAGATAGGTATTCAGTATCTGGTGCTGCAATTATAATTACCTTTAGCTACTCAGCAGCTGTTGCCTGGTAACAACAGTTGTTTACAGTGCTAGGGGAAATGAACGATCCTCATCAATTTGCTAAATATCTACTGTGTGAGCAGACCAAGTACTCTGTTTCCTGATATATTTGTCAAGCTGCGATTGTTGTAAGTACTTTGCAGCGCTCTATGGCTGGGATGGGAAAGTTTAATTAGCAAGAGTGTTAAGTAGCTTATGCAGAGTTCTGCTCATGTATTAATTTGTTGGACTTAAAGAGACATCGGTCGCTCTATTGTTGATTACCTTGGGCTGTAATTCATGTGACATCATCGTGCTTAGTCTTTTTAATGTGTTTCAAACTCTTCGCAACTTTTTTGGTTTCTTCAGAATGAATCTCAAACATCGCAGTGTGTTTTTTCCGACCTACAATGAAGTATGTGGCTCAGTGGGTAGCACTCTTGTCTCTGAGTCAGGAGGTTTGTGGTTTCAAAACTCCCACTCCAGAGACTTGAGCTCAAAATCAAGGCTGACACTCCAGGTGCCGTCTTTCGGATGAGATATTAAACCGAGGCCCCGTCTGCCCACTCAGGTGGGTGTAAAAGATTATGTGGTTACATTACTGGATTAGTAATCCAGAGGTCTGAACTAATAATCCAGAGAATGTGAGTTCAGTGGAGTTGGTCGAGGTCGTGAATTGTGGTGGGGGGCTTCCTTTGCAAATTCCTTTGCAATTTCAGGCATGGGCCCTGGATGCTTATTTTCTTACCTACATCGATATGGCGGGCCGCGCACCCCTGGCTCGTAATGAGCATGCGCTTCCTGGCCGCCATATTGGTGGCTTAGGAGACCATTTAGGTCCGAAAAACCAGCGCTATGCGGTTGAATTTTCAGGACATAGTGTGTTGGGGAACCATGTTACTGATGAGTTCCTGACTTCAATTGTTCTATTGTGGGGAACTGCCAAGCAAAGGTCAGATGCTTTCTTCAAGGAAGGATGGAAAACCAGAGAGAGCTTCATCCTGGTTCCGAGCAACACTGAAGCAGGTCACATGGTCAGGAGTGGCATAGGGAACCCCAAGAAAGGATAAGGGAGAAAATAACTTAGTATGGTCACTGCTGTAATGTCGGAAACGCGCAGCCTATGTGCACATAGAAAGGTCATACAAGCAATAGTGAGGTCAATGACCAGATAATCTGTTTTATTGTTGTTGGAGGTTGAGGGATAATATTGACCAGGACACTGGGAGAATCCCATGTTTTTCTTCGCGTAGTGCCATGGGATATTTTACGTCTAACTGAGAAGGCAGATGGGTCCTCAGTTTAACGTCTCCTCCGATGGTAGACACACGCACCCATAGACACACGCTCCAGTTGAATGCTACACCTGTGGACAATATTTAAGTGTGCAGTTAAAAACAAAGTAAAACTCTTCACTTTGGAAATCCACTCTTGTATAAATATTATAAAGAGGAAGAAGTGGTCCAGTGAGTTCACCCGTCCCAGACTGGTGGCTCCTGATTGAAAGTTCTGTCCCTTTATTTATGTTTAGTTCTCGGGGATGGGGGATTGGCCGTCAGGCCCATATGTGCCAGTACAGCGCAGCACTCGCTCGAAACTGTACTGGAACGTCTGCCTAGATTATGTGCTCAAGACTCTGGAGTGGGGATTGAAACATCAGCCTTCTGACTCAGATGTGAGAGTACTACCAACTGAGTCAAAGCAGAATGAAATGAATACCAATGCATTAATTGACGTGTTCTGTTATACAAAATATATCAAGTGTTCAGTGTCGTCTGTTTGCTTGCCAGCCATTGCCTTCCTGGCAAGAAGTCTATCTTCTCATTGGGGGATGGGGATGAGGCTGCAGAAGAAGAGGTTGACATTGAAAATTTAAATCTTAAGAAAAACCAAGCACTGGAAGAAAACAAGGAAGAAACATCAGAAGAAATATTTAAGAGAGGCCACAGCAGCACCATGTGATCCTGCAAGTTCCCAGAATGAACCCTTATAGTCGAGTCAAACAGAGAGAGAATGAACTGAAGGCTGTCAAAAGACGTGACTCTGCTTTCAGAGCAAACGCACGTGATGTGAATCTCTGCGAGGATGTCCGAGATGTACCATCCAAAGAAATACTTTATCTGGCCGATGGCGCTGGGGTAAGCGACAGTCGGGCAAGTGACAGCACTGGAGCTCGAAGGAACCAGTGTTTACCAGATCTAGCAAATGCATACACCGACAGAGCTGCAACTTGGGAGGGCAAGCTGGAGACAACCGCAGCAAACCTACAGAAGGGGAATAAGAAGCAACTACGGAATCAAGCAGCAGGATTTTCAAAATCCAGTAAAGGTGTGTTTACTCTTAGATTTACTTACCATGAATCCCCCTGTATACTTTTTGCATTATTCCCAGCCTTTGCCCTCGAATTCCTAGCAGTGCTGGGAATGCAGTGGAAGAGCAACAATGCACAGTTTGCCGAACAATATAATGGCATGGGTACAGGGTGTGAGCTGCTGCACCCAAATCACAACATAGTTTGGATTGACAGGACAGCCAATACAGTTCGCTCCAGTTGAATGCTACACCTGTGGGCAATATTTAAGTGTGCAGTTAAAAACAAAGTAAAACTCTCCACTTTGGAAATCCACTCTTGTATAAATATTATAAAGAGGAAGAAGGGGTCCAGTGAGTTCACCCGTCCCAGACTGGTGGCTCCTGATTGAAAGTTCTGTCCCTTTATTTATGTTTAGTTCTCGGGGATGGGGGATTGGCCGTCAGGCCCATACGTGCTCACCTCATCCTTCAGCTAATTTCATTCCCCGGGCACCAACCACCGGGTTTCCGTCACACTTCCGGCAAAGTTACAGCGGAGGAACAGAGCAGCTCCCAGGAAAATCCTGACCTGGCGCCGCATTTAGACCAGGCGGAAAGATTCCCACACGGGTGAGCTGTGTCGCCTTTACGCCAATGGAAGAAGACTCGCTCTTGCCGAGGGTCTGGAGACGTGAGTTTCCTGGGTCAGCTCATTTGCACGTCCATTGGCATAAAATGGGTGTTATCTGCTGAGCTGCGTGGAAATGATGGTGTCTCCTTTGACAGGCCCGTTGTGGCTGATCGTTGTTGCAGCTGCAGACTGGGGGGAACTAGCAGGGAAATAGAGACCAGTGCTTGGCTCACTCACTTGGCTGTCAGCTAACTTGATTGCACGCCGCGTGAAATTTCTTCTCCTCCCACTTTTCCAGAACATCTACCACAGGAGCAGCTGCCACGTGCAGCTGGGCCTGGCACGCAGGCAGAGACAAAGAACCTCACCCATCACCTCGCTGACCTACATTGGCTCCAGCTCCCCAGGGCCTCAGATGTAAAATTCTCATTTTTGTTTTCAAATCCCTTCACGGCCTTACCCTTCCCTAGCTCTGTAATCTCCTCCAGCCTTACAACGCTACCCCTGAGCTCGCCGTTCCTCTGACTTTAGCCTCTTGTTCCCCCCCCCCGACCCCACCTTTACTCCACCATTCCCTCCCGAAACCCCTTTGCCTCTCCACTTTCCCCTCCGCCTTTAAGCCCCTCCTTAAAACCCAGCTCCTAACCCTCCCAATGTCTTTTTCTTTGGCCGGGACGTCCATTTTTGCCTGTTTACGCCTCTGTGAAGCTCCTTTGGATGTTCTTCCACATTAAGGGCCAAGGCTTCTTCGGCAGCACCTCCCAAACCCGCGACCTCTACCAGCTAGCAGGACAAGGGCAGCAGGCGTATGGGAACACCCGCCACCTCCAAGCTCCCCTCCAAGCCACGCACCGTCCTAACTTGGAAATATATCGGCCGTTCCTTCATCGTCATTGGGTCAAAATCCTGGAACTGCCTCCCTAACAGCACTGTGGGAGTACCTTCACCACACGGACTGCAGCAGTTCAAGAAGGCGGCTCCCCACCACCTTCTCAAGGACAATTAGGGATGGGCAATAAATGCTGGCCTTGTCAGTGACACCTACATCCCATGAATGAATGAATTAAAAAAGGCGCTATATAAACACAAGTTGTTGCTGAAATTATGCTGAAAACGCCACGGAAATTCTCCCCTGACATGTTTTGAAAAGTCACTTTTGAGAAGTTTAAGCACCATGCTATCAAAAGGAACAACAGATTCATAAAATGTACGTGTGAATATTTTTTGGCCCATTAAACAATCGTAAGCAAAATGACAAGACATGAACGATCCAGGCAAGGAGTTTTATTTAGAAAAACATAGAAACATAGAATCTAGGAGCAGGAGTAGGCCATTCGGCCCGTCGAGCCTGCTCCGCCATTCAATACGATCATGGCTGATCATCCAAATCCAGTACCCTGTCCCTGCTTTAATCCCCACAGTACACATATCCCACCCTACCCCCGTAACCCCACGTATTTAATTCCCCCTAACATATCCCATCCTATCCCCATAACCCCACATATTTAATCCCCCCTAACACTAAGGGTCAATTTATCATAGCCAAATCAACCTAACCCACACATTTTTGGACTGTGGGAGGAAACCGGAGCACCCGGAGGAAACCCACGCAGACACGGGGAGAATGTGCAAACTCCACACAGACAGTCACCCGAGGTCAGATTCGAACCCGGGTCTCTGGCGCTGTGAGGCACCAGTGCTAACCACTATGCCACCGTGTTGCATTTCTGTGGTGTCATGAGGGGGGAGTGACCTGCAAAAGGAAAATTGGTGTGGTTCATGTGGGAAAACTAACCAATTTTCGCGCAGTGCCGACAGAAAAAGAACCAGAGCACAGCTGAAATGGCAGAAGGCAGAAAGAGCAAAATCAGGAGCGTATCATGGGACGTAAGTAATAGTGGTCAGAAAGAGGAGAAACACCTATTTCATCTAAAAGGGAAAAACTGAGCTCAGTGTGAAGTGAAGATGAAACAAGTGTGTGCTAGACTGGCGCTGTATCGGCAAATGTAGAATTTGATTCTGCGTCTGCCCGGAATATGATCACTGAGTACTGCCCCAAGGAAGTTCAGTGGAACACTGGCTCGAAGATGAGACAATTCAGTGAAGCTGTGGTTCCCAATATGGTTCTGCCGGTGCTTGATAACTTCTTGGGAATGCTAAATTATATGATCAGAATGTGCTGCTGAAATTGACACACATGCAATGATCTTGTAAGTGGAACCGGCTTATTTTCAGTTTTTATTAAGAACCCAGTTCCACGCACACAACAATGCAAATGTTCAAAGCTTTCAGTAGTAGGCACGTCATGGGTTTTTAATCATTGCTGTGTCTAAAATCTTGCCAAGTCCAGCAATGCCACTTTAAGCAAGGTCTTTGTGACTGACGGACGTCACCACCAGCATCATCGTGCATCATGGGGACTAAGCTAAAGATGATATGGCTTCGGAGGAAGATGAAACCTACTTTTCCAATTTAATAGAATTCAGAACCAACTTCCTCAGCAGTGCAACAAACATTGCGAAGGCCACCTCTTACAAGCAGCCCAACAATTTCCCAGGTTAGTGCTTCAGCCTTTCTAGTCACTGTGCTGCTGAATGGCCGCCTGGTACACGTCACCATACATCTCTCCGTGATGCCCAGCTGTGAACCTCAAACTGCAGTGTCTCCAGCCCAAGCTTACATCGGGCCTACCGTTAGAAAATATCAAAGATTCATTATCCTTGCCATTGATTGAATTGCACTCAAAATCAGGGGAAATTTTAACCCAACCCGCCCATCCGGAAACTGACGGGATAGGGTGGAAGGTTGGTTTTGCACCCCACCCAATATCGCTCTCTATCGACTTCGGGGAGGGTACAAAACCAGTGTCGCACCCAATCCCGTCAATTTCCCGACGGGCGGATTAGGTTAAAATTGACCCCTGTTGTTTGGGGGAACTCGTTGCATAGGTTGGGACATTTTCCGTGAAGTCATAACACACTCCACATGAGATAAGTGATAGTTTGTAGGAGAGTGCCAGTCTGTCAAGGTAAAATATTTAATCTTACAAAGAATGCAGACAAATGACTATGCTATTCCAGTATCAGTGTCAGTCGTGGCTCAGTGGGTAGCACACTCGCCTTGGAGTCAGAAGGTTGTGGGTTCAGGTCCCACTCCAGGGACTTGAGCACATAAAGCTAGGCTGACACTCCAGTGCAGTACTGAGGGAGCGCTGCCCTGTCGGAGGTGCCGTCTTTCGGATGAGACGTTAAACCGAGGCCCCGTCTGCTTTCTCAGGTGGACGTAAAAGATCCCATGGCACTATTTCGAAGAAGAGTAGGGGAGTTATCCCCGGTGTCCTGGCCAATATTTATCCCTCAACCAACATCACAAAAACAGATTATCCGGTCATTATCACATTGCTGTTTGTGGGAGCTTGCTGTGCGCAAATTGGCTGCCGCATTTCCCACATTACAACAGTGACTACACTTCAAAAGTACTTCATTGACTGTAAAGCGCTTTGAAACAGTCGTGAAAGGCGCTATAGAAATGCAAGTCTTTCTTTCAAAGTTTCTTGTACCTTTTGTAGGTTACAAGATCTTGTTGGGTTTTAATGACATCATAAACTACGCGCGTGTGAATACCATCAAGAATCCAAGACTCTCTTACATCCTTGTACAGCCGTTTTTAAAATCTGTGTAATTCGGACAATTTAATCCTAGGGGCCCTCTTCCTTACTTTTGACAACAAAGTTATGGTGGTGATTATCTGACTTTACAATGTGCATGCCCGAATTTCTGATATGCGCTGTTGGCAGATGAGCTTCCCACTGATAGCACATACTCGAGAAATTACCTCATGTATGTCCTCTTACTAATATTAAGTGGTCATGATGCGGAGATGCCGGCGTTGGACTGGGGTGGACAAAAATGAGAAGTCGCACAACACCAGGTTATAGTCCAACAGATTTATTTAAAATTACAAGCTTTCGGAGCTCTGCTCCTTCTTCAGGTAAAGTTACAAACTTTACCTGAGGAAGGGGCGACAGCTCCGAAACCTTGTAATTTTAAATAAATCTGTTGAACTATAACCTGGTGTTGTGCGACTTCTCATTAATATTAAGTGCCACTGGGACCAGCAGCTTTTATCATACAGCTTTGTGTTGTTGGACAAAGGATTACAAGACCACACTTGTAACTGTCACCTTACAGATGAATATTGTTTTACTAAGAAGTATGCCAGTTTTAATTGAACCCAACAATCTCAAAGGTGTAGAAAATACATTCACGCCACTTGTAGGCCCAGAGTTGATGTAGGGTTTTATTTTCAACTTTCTAATTTTCTTCCAATCCCTCATCTCCTGAAGGTGTTGGCTTCTCACTGGAGATGGTTCCACAGGTGGTTGTGCTCTCCAGTATCTTCCTCAAGTGGCCATTATTCATGCGTGAGCCTTAACGATGAGCGTCAGCAGGCTATCTGACTGTAGACAACATCACAACAAAGCCTGATCCTACCCTCACCTGACATCCACATAATAGGCACTCCCCGATAAGGCTTGTTGTATTGCAATCAGGAGCGGGACCTATGACTGATTTCGCTTTCATAATCCAAGGACATGCAACTTATTGTAAAGCCAATGTGGCTTCCTGTGGCAGATTAACTATCTCAGCACAAAGCCGGGATTGACCATCCTCATCTGTAGGCCTCTGGAATCGAGCTTTGCCTCTGAACCACCAGGGCAACTTGGAGAGATTGTGGACAACAAGAGTCTTACAACTAATAAATAACGCTGTCCTCTTCTTGCCTTGATGCTGTTACAATCCTTCTTGTAAAGTCCCTTTTCCCTGTCATATGCTGCTTACATCACAAAGGCTCCTCTGTCTGTCATCACATTGTCACTGATCCCAGGGACTTGAAGTTTGATTGAATAAATGAATTAATAGACAAATGAATAAGGTCAGGGCATGCGGAGTCAGGGGACAAGTAGCAGAATGGATAGCTAGCTGGCTGCAAGATAGAAAGCAGAGAGTAGGGGTAAAGGATAGCTATTCAGAGTGGCAGAAGGTTGAAAGTGGGGTCCCACAAGGATCAGTGCTGCCTGGGACCACTGTTGTTCACAATTTATTTTAACGATTTAGACTTTGGAATAAAAAACACAATTTCTAGATATGTGGATGACACCAAATTGGGGGGAATTGTCAATATTGAGGAGGACTGCAACAAATTACAAGAAGACATTAATAAACTTGAAGAATGGGCATATAATTGGCAAATGAATTTCAACACAGATAAGTGTAAGGTATTGCATTTTGATAAGAAAAATAAGGAGCTCACATATTACTTGGAAAATAAGAATCTAAATGGGGTAGAGGAGCAAAGGGATCTGGGAGTACGAATACACAAATCACTAAAAGTAGCCACTCAGGTTAATAAGGGCATTAAAAAAAGCAAACCAAGCACTAGTGTTTATTTCCAAAGGGAGAGAATTGAAAAGTAGAGAAGTTATGCTAAACTTGTATCGAACCTTGGTGAGACCACACTTGGAGTAATGTGTACAGTTCTGGTTGCCATATTATAATAAGGATACAGAGGCACTGGAGAGGGTGCAAAAAGGATTTCAAGGATGATACCAGAAATGCGAGGTTATACCTTTCAGGAAAGGATGAACAGGCTGGGGCTCTTTTCTCTTGAAAAGAGAAGGCTGAGGGGTGACCTAATTTAAAATTATGAAAGGTTTTGATAGAGTAGACAGAGAGAGTGTTTCCACCTGTGGGGAAGATCAAAACTAGAGGCCATCAATATAAGATAGTCACCAAGAAATCCAATAGGTAATTCAGAAGAAACGTCTTTACCCAGAGTTCCACATTCACCCACCCTCTGGGTAAAGCAGTTTCTCCTGAATTCCCTATTGGATTTAAGAACATAAGAAATAAGAGCAGGAGTCGGCCATACCGCCCCTCGAGCCTGCTCCGCCATTCAATAAGGTCATGGCTGATCATCGACCTCAACTCCACTTTCCCGCCTGATCTCCACGTCCCTTCATTCCCTAGAGTCCAAAAATCTATCTATCTCAGCCTTGAATATACTCAAAAACTCAGCATTCACAGCCCTCTGGGGCAGAGAATTCCAAAGATTCACAACCCTCTGAGTGAAGAAATTCCTCCTCATCTCAGTCTTAAATGGCCTACCCCTTATCCCGAGACTATGCCCCCTAGTTCTAGACACTCCAGCCAGGGGAAACAACCTCTCAGCATCTACCCTGTCAATCCCCTTCAGAATCTTGTATGTTTCAATGAGATCACCTCTCATTCCTCTAAACTCCAGAGCGTATAGGCCCATTCTACACAATCTCTCATCATAGGACAGCCTTCTCACCCCAGGAATCAATGTAGTGAACCTTTGTTGCACCGCCTCCAAGACAAGTATATCCTTCCTTAGATAAGGAGACCAAAACTGTGCACAGTACTCCAGGTGTGGTCTCACCAAGGCCCTGTACAATTGTAGCAAGACTTCCTTACTCTTATACTCCAACCCCCTTGCAATAAAGGCCAACATGCCATTTGCCTTCCTTATTGCTTGCTGTACCTGCATGCTAGCTTTTTGTGTTTCTTGAATGAGGACACCCAAATCTCTCTGAACACCAACATTTGAAAGTTTCTCACCATTTAAAAAATATTCTGTTTTTCTATTCTTCCTACCAAAGTGAATAGCCTCACATTTCCCTACATTATACTCCATCTGCCACCTTACTGCCCACTCACTTAGTCTATCTATATCCCTTTGCAGACTCTTTGGGGGGGATTTTGCCGGCGCTCGGGGCGGGTTTGGAGGCGGGACTGGTTGAAAAATGGGAGCGGGTCCTGAACCTGCTCCCAACCCGCTTCCAAATGATCTGCCCGGGAGGCGGGTCCCCGATTCGCGCAGGGACCCGTCTCCTAGCGGCGGGAAGGGGATTAGAGCCAATTAACTGCCTGTTAACAGGTAGTTAACAGGTAGTTAAGAGGCCTTTTCCCATTTTGCGCCTACTGCTGCGGGCTTCCCGACGTCGGGAAACTCCGCCAGGGTAAGTGAGGCGAGCTGTGGGTCTGTTGTACTGTAACTGTAGAAATTACAGCTGCAGAGGTAGTGTGAAGGCTGCAATGGGACACTGGTAAGTATGACAGGTGAGAGAATGTTGGGGAAAATGTTTTTACTGTGGTTTGATGCTTCTGCAGGTGACAAGCTGTGATGTGTTTGTGCAGCCTCATCTCATCGGGAGAAGTGACAGATCGCTTCTGTAATCTCACATGCAGCTGCCATCTGTTTCATCCTAAGGAGAGAGTCAATGGAGAGCCTGGGTGCAAGAGCTCACCTTTGGACAGTGATTGTAAGTGTTTGACAGCACGGTGCCTGTCACTTTAACAAAACCGGCAGATGAAGCGTCATGCACTGACATCATCTGACACCGGCTTTCCCTTAATTGGCCGGCAAGCCCGCAGGGCGGGCTTAATAAGGCCAATCAAGGGAAAATAGCGTCTGTTCATCAGACGTCGCTGGGGGCGGGACTGAAACCCGAAAACCAGCAGTCCCACCTCGACCTCCAGATCTAAGGTAAAATCCAGCCCTTTGTGTTCTCCTCACAGCTTACTGTCCCACCTAGCTTTGTATCATCAGCAAACTTGGATACATTACACTCGGTCACTTCATCTAGGTCATTAATATAGATTGTAAATAGCTAAGGCCCCAACACTGATCCTTGCGGCACCCCACTAGTTACAGCCTGCCAACCTGAAAAAGATCCGTTTATCCCTACTCTCTTTATTAGTGACTATCTTATATTTAAGGCCCCTAGTTTTGGTCTTCCCCACAAGTGGAAACATCTGTGGCAGAGTTGCCGTGGGATGGCAATTAGGTGTCAAACCTGCAGCTAATTCATTATATATTTTAAGCAGCAGATTTTTTTTTTAAATCATAGAAGAGCTTGTGGAAAAATGAAGTGGTGCTATTGTTTGGAGTAGCAGGTAATTTGGAGAACAACATAAATTATAAAAACTATGATAGGAGTGATTGCATAATTATCAAACATAGTTGGGATAGATAATAGCTGTGACTTTTGGCGTGACCAGTCATGGAGAAATTTCATGGAGACTGTTAGGGCAATGTAATATTTAATAATTTGAAGATATGGAATATGAGTAATTTGAGATATGACGTGTGGTGAGTGTAGCATGCTTGGGAGGAAAAAGGTGAATTTGGACCCCTGGCTCCTAAAGCTCTCCACCACTGGGGTTTTCCTCGCCTCATGTCTGGGTCTGTTGTAGACTCATTGATAGAGATTGGTTGCTGTAGTCAACAACTCCATTATCATTGGATCATGAGACTACCAAGATGGTAGAAGGAGAACTATCTCATTGAAATGTATAAAATTCTTAGAGGGCTTGACCGGGTAGGTGCTGAGAGGTTGTTTCCCCTGGTTGGAGAGTCTAGAACTTGGGGTCATAGTCTCAGGATAAGGGGTCGGCCATTTAGGACTGAGATGAGGAGAAATTTCTTCACTCAAAGGGTTGTGAATCTTTGGAATTCTCTACCCCAGAGGGCTGTGGATGCTCAGTCGTTGAGTATATTCAAGGCTGAAATAGGTAAATTTTTGGACTCTAGGGGAATCAAGGGATATGGGGATCGGGCGGGAAAGTGGAGTTGAGGTCGAAGATCAGCCATGATCTTATTGAATGACGGAGCAGGCTCGAGGGATGGTATGGCCTACTCCTGCTCCTATATCTTATGTTCTTATATTATATTTTGTGGGTTTTTGGTTACATTATGCATAAAATAGCAGACAGTTTGAATCAAATCATGTCACAAGAGCGAGATGGAGATTGGCAGCACCAATCACAAAGGCGTTGTACCACAATTGGTTCTAATGACTGCGGAATGAAAAATTGGGGTTAATTGATTTTAAAGCTTGTGAATATACCCAGTCTTGTAAGCTTCTCCTAAACTCTTATTGCTCTGTCTCCCTCTGGACTGCCCCATCCTACACTGCAGGAACTGATGCTTCGCATCCCAAATATGAAAATGCAAGGCCTCAAAACAGCATCTCTCATCAGAAAACAAGAGGTGACGTGAGCCCCAGGCCCATCAAATCCAGGAAGGTGGATGACTACAAAGATTATAGGCCGATCTTCTATGTTGCAGGCACAAATGGGACTGACCTGTATGTATAAAAGTAGAGTTTCATTTTAAGTTATTGAACAATGCAGCTTGCTATGTCTTTCATTGTCTTTCACTTGCCCCCATTCAATCCATGGATAATTAAAGTCACCCATTATTATAGCCCTGTTATTCCTGCATTTTTCTCTAATGTGTCTACATATCTCTTCCTCTATCCCCTTTCCGCTGTTCAGTGAATCTATAATATACAGTAGAGTAACAGTTCCCTTTTTATTCCTTAATTCTAACCATATAGATTCAGCTCTTGCACCTTTTCCCCTGTCTTATCCCCATGTTCTAGTGCTATAATGGAATCATTGATTTGCGCAGACACCCCTTCTCCCTTTTTTCCTATTCAATCCTTTCTGAATATTTATTAACCAGTAATACTCAGCTCCCAGTCCTGTCCTAGCCTAAGCCATGTGTCTATTAATTCTTATGATATCGTACCCCATAGCAATTTGTGTCTCAGCTCACCAATTTTATTCACAACTCAAACTCCCCTCTGTTTTTTTGGTAATCATACTCAGTTTACTCTGCCTGCCAAATGATCTGTTTTTTCCGACACTCCTTCCCTTTTGCTCTTCTTTCTAGATTTTTTCATCTTGTTCTTTCCCTTCTCTGCTCTATCAGTTTAAACCCTCCCCCCACAGCACCGTTCACTGTCCCAGCGAGGACATTGGTTCCAGCCCTCTTCAGGTGAAGCCTGTCCATCCTGTACAGGCCACCCCTGCCCCAGAACTAGTCCTAGTGTCCCAGGAATGTGAAGCCATTTCTTCCAACACCATCTCCCCAGCCAAGCGTTTAACTCCTTGCCTCAACTCTTGAATTCAATGGGGTAAAGGGATACAAGGAGGATGGCATCATTCGGTTTGTTCAGCGTCCACTCTTGCACGTTGAGACGTTAAATTATTTCTTTTTAATACAGAGTCATCAACTTTTGTGAGAACAGGGGTTGGAAGCGAATCTACGACAATGACAGAGATGACTACTTATTAAAATGGTGTGAAATAAATATATCTGCCAACTTCCAAAACTTCCAAGAAGGTAAAGGGCTGTCCGAACGATTTAATTCAGGAGCTTTCATAAGATTTTTTTCCACTTGTAGGGGTGGGGAAGAATGCACGTTCTCCTTTACTTTCTAAAACTGATACTGTATATAAGTGGAAATTCTTTCTTTCTTTCTATGACCCTCTGATATAAGACACTTAGTGTACGGCTTCTTTGCAAATTGAGGTATCGTATGAAATTCCCTCTCAGTAACATGTGTTTCCCTCTAACCTGGCGTTGTCCTGTCCTGAAGGCAGTCAAGACATGATTCCATAATCACCAGCATCCTGTGTCCCTCCACCGTGCCCAGCTAGCCAGCCATTCTTCAATCAGATAGTGACCGGAGTTACCACAGAGTATCATGGCTTTCCCTTTCCTTGTCATCATCCGATATCCACACAAATGCAGTTTGCAGCCAACTACACTGGGTGGTAATCAGCAGCAGGAATCCTGGCCGATATTTTTCCACTTTTCAGGCCACAGGCACTCAGATCAGTTTTAATGAGCAACTAACTTAGTACAGATCAAGTACATGGGATCTTCCTCATGTATATGCCTCAGGATCGTACCAGTAGCATACTTTTATATGCACCTCACATTTTTGTAAGACTGTCCCTGGCATATAGACAAGAGTAGTCAACAGAAGAAAAAAAAAGAGACCAATACATGGTGCACCAAAGGACTCTTGGGCTGCGATTTCCCCAACCTCGGCGGGTCTGTGGTGGGCGACATCGGTGGTGGGTCCTGACCCCGCTGCTGGCTCCAGCCCGCTGTGTAAAATGATTTTCCCTTGATTGGGCTTGTTAAGCCCGCCCAGCATGTTTGCCGGCCAATTAGAGGAAGCGGGTATGATGACGTCACTTGATGACGAGGCATCAGCCGGTTTCCTTAAAGGGACCATGCGCAAATTGATCTTGACAGTTGTGCTGTCAGTGTTCTACAGCATTGAGGTGCTGCAAACACTGACAAGCACTGCACAAAGGTGCACGGCTGCACCCAGGTTCTCCCATGACTCCCTCCATATGGTTATGGAGGGAGTCACAGCACGCAGGGAGGTTCTCTTCCCTTCCGATGGATGGAAGAGACCTCCCCAGGAGATCAACGCAGCCTGGTTGCAGATTGCAGAGGAGGTAACAAGCAGGGATGTCGTCAGGAGGACCAGGCTGCAGTGGCGCAAACCTTTCAATGATCTCAGTAGATCACGAAATGTTAGTACCAAGCCACACTCAACCTCATCCTGCTGTGCCACTCACCACATCCCCATCACTCTGCCTTCCCTACCCTACTCCTGCACATCCTTACTCACACCAGCTTACCTTGCACCTCCACCCATCCCTCTCTATCTACATTATCACTTCCCCATCTCACTAGCCACCCCTCAGACTCACCCTCATCCTAGTCCAATCATACCAACTAACTACACACAAGGGTAGCCACTTGGATGTTTTATCCAATGTTTATGTAAAGTTTCTGTTAATGTGGTGTCATACATTTATTTTCAACACTTTGCATTCTTGGACAGATTTGTGTGCACCTTTGGAAGTGGCTTAGTGAATTGCAGTGAATGGTGAGACATAATGGTCATGAGTGTGAAAGGAATAGCTTGGGCATTGTAGGGATGTTTTATGGTGTTGGTGTGGGGTGGTGCCAACCTGGTGCATTATGTGGCAGCCAGGGTGTACAGCGTCAAGTGAAGTAAATCTGGCCATGGTGAGGCCATCCCTGGCATCCTGGGCAGCAATGTGCTCGGGTGATTGCGGAGAAGGTTGGCATTGTTGTTGGTGCTGCTGGTGTGCCCGGTGATGCTGGTGTTGGGGTTGATTGTGTTGGGATTCTGAGGACCAAGGTGAGATAGTTTCAAGGGCACCGATGCTGATGTAATAGATGGCAGGCGAGGTTGAGATGACAGAAGCGATCTGTCAGTGGTGAGAGAGGTTTCTCCAATGAGGTGGCACTGGATAGAGAGTTTGCTCCAAACATTTGCAACCTGCATAAAGCTCAATCTGACTTCCAAATGCAGTAAACAGCTTCTGAGCTTGGAAAGTGAACAGCTGTGAGATGGGAGCTTTTATAGCACATTTGCTGCTGTCAAGTAATGAGATGATCCCATGCTGATCCAACTCCTGACCTCCTTACCTGACTTGATCCCCGAGCAGCGTGGACCCAGTGGGTGACCTCATAAAATGGTAAGGTGAGCTCAAAATACTGTTTAATGGGCTATTAACAAGGTCATAATGACCTAAATTGCCTCCCCTGCCGCTGCGTGTCAGGTCTGTTCAGCTCTGATAGACCCGACATCTGGGAAAGTAGCGTGGCGGAGGGATGACAGCGGGTTCCCGCCACCAAACGCGCCCGCAGAGCCCCCGAAAAATTCCCCCCTTAGTATATCAAGGACACCAATACAGTGTATATCGGGAAAAAAGAAATACTTGCATTTATAGAGCGCCTTTCACGACCACCAGACGTCCCAAAGCACTTTACAGCCAATGAAGTACTTTTGAAGTGTAGTCACTGTTGTAATATAGGAAACGTGGCAGCCAATTTGAGCACAGCAAGCTCCCACAAACAGCAATGTGATAATATGTTTTTTTATGTTGGTTGAGGGATAAGTATTGGCCAGGACACCGGGGATAACTCCCCTGCTCTTCTTCGAAATAGTGCCATTGGATCTTTTACATCCACCTGAGAGAGCAGAAGGGGCCTCGGTTTAATGTCTCATCCAAAAGACGGCACCTCCGACAGTGCAGCACTCCCTCAGCACTGCACTGGAGCGTCAGCCTAGATTTTTGTGCTCAAGTCTCTGGAGTGGGGCTTGAACCCACAACCTTCTGACTCAGAGGCGAGTGTGCTACCCACTGAGCCTAATACAGCGCACAGGAAGTGGCCAGGGACATCCAGGAATCTTGGGAATTTTGAGGCTTGTAAACATTTATCATTTCCCAAAACTGTATAATGTGTATTGTTGATTGTCTTCTCTAACGCTTATGGCTTTTGTTTCTGTCATTGTGACAGGTAAGCAGCTATTAAACCAGATCCCAAACAGCAAACTCCTGACCACCAAGGTTGGCCTCTGTTCTTCCCTGAAGAACTATGAGCAGACAGTAACTAAATATGCAAATGTTATATATCCAAGGTAAGTGAATTAGTTCCCTCCATTTTTCCATAATTACAACTATTTGCATTTATATAGCCGACTTCAAAGTGGAAAAATGTCCCAAAGGCGCTTCGTAAAGATGTGAGAAAAAATGGACACAGCACTAACAAAGGAGAGTTTAGGCGGGCTGACCAAATATTGCTCAAATAATTCAATTTTAAGGAGGCAGAGAGGCGGAGGAGCTTAGGGAGGGTATACCAGAGAGTGGGAACTAGGAGGCTGAAGGCATGGCCACCACTGGTGGAGAAAAGGAAGGGGTCATGCACAAAAGGCTGACATTAGAGGGCCGTTGTGTGGCTGGGGCAAGTTACAGAGATTGAGCAGGTGAGACTATGGAAGGATTTAAACACCAGGATCAGAATTTTAAACTTGCAATGCACTGCCTGCAAAGGTGGTGGAAGCAGATTCAATGGTAACTTTCAAAAGGGAATTCGATAATATACTTGAAAAGGAGAAATTTGCAGGTCTATGGTGAACAAGCAATGGAGTGGGACTAATTGGAGAGCTCTTTCAAAGAGCCGGCACAGGCACGGTGGGCTGAATGGCCTCCTTCTGTGCTGCATGAATCTACTATTTTATGCTTTCGATTTGAAAGCAGCAGGTCAGAGGTTTCAAAAGAGCATTGTGTATCTATGGTGCCTCGCAGCTGATAAAATGACTTGGTCAATGTCCCGGGCTGCAACTGCACAAACTGATATGTGGTCCTACTGTTTGGTTCGTGAGGAGGTTCGCGGAGCTCCACCAGAGCATATGATTGTATTATTCATATGTTATATTTTACTTTATCCCATGTAATATTTGGAGGGATACCCACTATTGTTCTGTCTCAAATGGCTTTCCAGGCACCCTTGTATCTTTGACGTGCACCTTCATTAAGGGAGCTTGTAAATCCTGACTTCAAAGGAAAATACAGCTTAAAAATTGGAAGAAAGAACTTGCATTTATATAGCGCCTTTCACGAACACAGGACGTCCCAAGGCGCTTTACAGGCAATTAACAATAATTTGTATTTATATAGCGCCTTTAACGTAATAAAACATCCCAAGGCGCTTCACAGGAGCGTTATCAAACAAAAGCAAAATTTGACTCCGAGCCACATATGGAGATGTTAGGACAGATGACCAAAAGCTTGGGCAAAGAGGTAGGTTTTAAGGAGTGTCTTAAAGGAGGAAAGAGAAGTGGCGAGGTGGAGAGATTTAGGGAGGGAATTCCAGAGCTTAGGATCTAAGCAGCTGAAGGCACGACTGCTAATGGTGGCGCAATTAAAATCAGGAATGTTCAAACAGGCGGAGCGCTGAGATCTGGGGAATTATAGAGCTGGAGGAGTTTACAGAAACAAGGAGAGGGGAGGCCATGGAGAGATTTGAAAACAAGGATGAGAATTTTAAAATCAAGGTGTTGCTTAACTGGGAGCCAAACATGCACATTTCAGGTCTCCACAGCTGAAACTTGTCTTGTCTCTGGATTGTTTCCATAACAAAAGGCATCTTTATGTTAGCCTGGCTCACAACCCCCTACTAGGAGCACCGGTCGACTGCCTTTAGTTTGGCTCTTACCTTTCGACCTGTCTGGCTTGAATGGCCCTACTAGGAGTTATACTCCCGCCGGTGTAGCTCTCAGGGTCATAGGAGCACGCAAACCATCCCACCATGTGGTCTCTAGGTTCTAATTATACAATGGCACAGCCCAGGGGCATAACAGTAGAACCCCCTTGTGATCTGAACTGGATATTGTGTCTTTCACACCTGCCCTCAGTTGGACTTTTCCGATCTTTCTGAAGGCAGACTGAGGTAAGACGTAAATCATTAAACTGCTTTCTTTCACAGACTGAACGTGAACATACTGAGCAACAGTCAAAGCAAATTCCATTTAGCTCAATTTCACTTATTTGCTCGAAAAGAAGGGGAAAATAATAAACCATGTGCCCTGCCCTTTTTGTGAGATGATGTGCTTGCTTTTGGCATCACCTTGCTTTCAGACTATTTCTAACTGCAAAAACTGAATTTGTGGCTTCCAGTTCAGGGCCAAGAGCTTGTCTCACAGTCCTCTGTTCAAAGCCTGATTGCCCCGTTTATCTGAACATTCTGGCCCCAGGGAGCAGATGTGCAGCATCTCTGACACCTTTCCCATGCAGGGATTCACCAGTAGGCCCATCCACCAAACTGGCTACCACTTCCTCCAGGACTATATTGCCTGCCGACTCCTCATGCCATGGCCATGTGAATCGAATCACCCACACCATAATGTATGTGATTAATTGTTCAGTCACCTGAGATGAGGTGACAAATTGCTGAACATCTCTGGTCTTCCTGGCCGATGGACCTGGGATGAGACAGTAGATCCTGGTTGGAACAGTTTCAAAAAACCTGGGCGTAGCGCTATCCCCCAAACTGGCTCATCTGCCTTTATTGCATATTCTGCAATGCCTGCAAACTGTGGCTTTCTTTTAATCTGTGGAAATTCACTTTGTTTGAGAACACAAACCGAAACATAACTCAATCCCAAAAATTCATTGCGCGAAGAAAAAAAAAAAATAATCAAAAATCCTGAATCGTGAAAAACACAAATTCTGGGAATTTCCTCCACGTGCTCTCCCGGGTGACCGCGATAACTTTGGGTGACTGGGGTCTCCCTCGATGTTCCGCCCAAGCTACAGCAGCTGATCTGGGAAAGGGCTGAGGGGATTCCTGGGGAAATGCTCTCATTGGCGTCTTTAGGCTGGAGTTTGGGGTTTTGTGTCATGTGCCAATCCTGAAACAAATGCTGGCTGCGTGAATTGTAGAATTGTGAAGATTTACCGCTGCTGAAACAGGCGGTGGACCATTCATCTGGTTATTAATATTTGGTTTGATATTTTAATTTAAGGAACATCTGTTCTGCTTTGTCCACTTCAATGGAGCATGTCTGTGGCAACAAATGTTCGTGTGCAGTTGAATTAAACAATTCCACCTGCAGATGTTTAAAATAATTAGTGTAAGGTGAATTATTTGTAGGCAATGAATAATAAAAGTAGGAGAGAACACGGTATTCACAGGTTTGTGGTCCATTTGAATACAGGTGTAAGCGAGGCACTTCAGCACTGCATTGTCACTCTTATTGGTTGCTGCATGGCACAAATCTGATTGGTTCAGATTCAAACGTTTGTATTCCTGATGAAAATGTATCTCACCACATTTGAGGATTTGTTTATTCTTCTGAGTTTTGAGGTTGCAAATGTCTACTTTCCCCAATTCCTGTGTTCTTGCAACCGCTCTCCTTCCCCACCCCACTTCCAGCCCTGATGCTTCATTCACTCTCCCCGGTCTGACCCTGCATTCCCTTCCCAATCCTTGGCTTTCTTCCGCTAGTTATGGTGGCTTCCTCAGTACCATTAAAGTATTGTGATGTTTTGCTGAGGACAGTGCATTATGATGAGCAGATGAACCATAGATTCATACAGCACAGAAGAAGGTCCATTGTGTCCGTGCCGACTCTTTGAAGGAGCTATCCAATTAGTCCCAACCCCCTATTCTTTCCCTGTAGCCCTGCAAATTTTTCCTTTTAAAGTATGTATCCAATTTCCTTTTGAAAGTTACTATTGAATCTGCTTCCACCGCCCTTTCAGGCAGCGCATTCCAGATCACAAGAACTCACTGTGTAAAAATCTCTCCTCTGGTTCTTTTGGCAATTGCCATAAGTCTGTGTCCTCTGGTTACCAACCCTCCTGCCAGCGGAAACAGTTTCTCCCTATCTACTCTATCCAAGCCCTTCGTAATTTTGAACACCTCCATTAAATCTCCCCTTAACCATTTTGGCTGTGAAATGCTTTGGGGCATCCTGAGGCTGTGAAAAATGATACGTAAATGCAAGTTCTTTTTTTTTCTCTCTAGATTCATGAAAATGGAAGAGTTTTATCCTGAAACGTATCGTATGGATGTGAAAAGTGAACGTCTAGCTTTCTTTAAAATTATGGAAGGTACTCTTTCCTTTTTGCCATTCTGCGATATTATTTCCCCCTCCCCATATATCCCCAACCCAACAGGGTTGATATTCATTTTAATGATATATCCAACGGGTTTGGGGCTCCAATGTTTCGTTTCTCCTTTTTGCAGACATGTCTTACCTGGGTTTCGCCCTTCCATGGGACAATCCATAGGAACAGGAGGAGGCCATTCAGCCCCTCGAGCCTGTTCCGCTATTCAGTGAGATTGTGGCTGATCTGTATCTTAACTCCAGCCACCTGCCATAGCTCCATCCCTTAATACCCTTGTCCAGTAAAAATCTATCGATCTCTGATTTTAAATGAATAATTGAGCTAGCATCTGCTGCACTTTCTGGGCGAGAGTTCCACACTTCTACCACTCTTTGCGTGAAGAAATGTTTCCTAACTTCTCTCCTGAACGGCCTGGCTCTGATTTTAAGGTGATGTCCCCTTGTCCGAGACTCCCCCACCAGCAGAAAAAGTTTCTCTCTATCCACCCTATCAATTCCTTTCAAAATCCTAAAATCTTCAATCAAATCACAGCTTAACCTTCTATATTTGTGGGAATACAAGCCTAGTTTATGTAATCTCTCCTCATAATTTAACTATTGGCTCCCTGGTAACATTCTGGTGAATCTGCTTTGCCCTCCTTCCAAGGCCAATATATCCTTTCTCCGGTGCGGTGCCCAGAACCGTACACAGCGCTCCAGATGTGGTCTAACCAGGGCTTTATATAGCTGCAGCAAAACTTCCTCCCCTTTACATTCTAGCTCTCTAGTTATAAAGGCTAACATTCCATTAGCCTTTTTGATTATTTTTTTGTACCTGACAATGTACATGGACCCCTAAATCTCTTTGGACCTCCACTATTCCTAGCTTTTCACCATTTAAAAATACTCGGATCTATCCTTTTTTGGTCCAAAATGGATGATTTCATACTTATCTGCGTTGAAATCCATCTGCCACAGTTTTGCCCACTCATTTTAATCTATCAATGTCGCTTTTTAATATAATGCTCCCGTCTACACTTCTTACTATGCCACCAATCGTTGTGTCATCGGCAAACTTGGATATATGGCTCTCTATCGTGTTATCTAAATCATTAATAAATATAGTGAATAGTTGAGGCCCCAGCACAGATCCTCGTGGGACACCACTAGTCACTTCCTTCCAATTTGAGTACATACATGGGTATCCCTACTCTCTGTCTTCTACCGCCTAACCAATCTCCTAACCAGGTCAATAATTTGCCTTCAATTCCATGAGCTTTAATTTCAGCTAACAATCTCTTATGTGGAACCTTATCGAATGCCTTCTGGAAGTCCATACAAACTACATCCAATGTCTACCACTTTAGTTACTTCCTCAAAAAATTCAATTAGGTCCCGGCTGAGAACTCATCACAAGAGCATAGTGCTGTCTTTTCCGTGGCTTGGCTCATTGTCACTGCAGAGCGCTGGGACACCAGGGTCACCCTAACCAGGAGGTTACAGCCACTATCCAAGTTACTAGCTCCACGATTTTTATGAACTATTAACACATTTTAAAATGTTGGAGAGAGGTGTAGAGGGTTGTGTGATTGGTACAAAGGTCATTGCTTGTTTTCAAATCCCTCCATGGGCTCGCCCCTCCCTATCTCTGTAACCCCCTTCACCCTAAAACCCTCCCAGATCTCTGCGCTCCTCCAATTCTGGCCTCTTGCGCATCCCCGATTTTAATTGCTCCACCGTTGGCGGTCGTGCCTTCAGCTGCTCTAAGCTCTGGAATTCCAAGGTCAATAATTTGCCTTACATTCCATGAGCTTTAATTTTAGCGAACAGTCTCTTATGTGGAACCTTATCGAGTGCTTAAACCTCTCCGCCTCTCTTTCCTCCTTTAAGGTTCTCCTTAAAACCTACCTCTTTGACCAAGCTTTTGGTCATCTGCCCTAATATCTCCTTATGTGGCTCGGTGTCAAATTTTGTTTGATAAAGCTCCTGTGAAGCACCTTGGGACATTTTACTATGTTAAAGGTGCTATATAAATGCAAGTTGCTGTTGTTGTTGACTCAGTGCTAGATTTGTGCTGCAGCATTATGCCTGCAGGAACCTGAATTTCTCGTAGGACCCTTACAGCTTGCAGACAGTGCAGACTCTCATCCTACCAGTCATAACTGAATTTGAATCTTGGTCCTGGAAGGGAAAAGCAAATGTCGAACCCATTGCACCCATAGGTACTAACTTAGGGGGAACCAAGGGTGCAACTGCTCCCCCAAACAATACATGCCTTGGAGGCGGTGCAACGAAGGTTCACTAGATTGATCCCTGGGATGAGAGGGCTGTCCTATGAGGGGAGATTGTGTAGAATGGGCCTATACTCTGTGGAGTTTAGAAGAATGAGAGGTGATCTCATTGAAACATACAAGAGACTGAGGGGAATTGACAGGGTAGATGCTGTGAGGTTGTTTCCCCTGGCTGGAGAGTCTCGAACTAGGGGGCATAGTCTCAGGATAGCGGTCGGCCTTTTAAGACTGAGATGAGGAGGAATTTCTTCATTCTGACGGTTGGAATTCTCTGCCCCAGAGGGCTGTGGATGTTCAGTCTTTGAGTATATTCAAGGCTGAGATCGATAGATTTTTGGACTCTAGGGGAATCAAGGGATACTGGGATCAGGCGGGAAAATGGAGTTGAGGTTGATGATCAGCCATGATCTTATCGAATGGCGGAGCAGGCTCGAGGGACCATATGGCCTACTCCTGCTCCTATTTCTTATGTTCTTATGTTTTCTTGGGTTTGTCCTGAATTGTCCATGCCAATCCTTTAAGGGTGCATTTTTATTCTGTTTAGCAATGCCCCTGGGAAGTGATATCGTTGCTTCACGCTGACACTAAACATGCCCAGTGACAATCCAGAGTTAAGGCCTGACCTGATTTCTCCACTTTGTGCCCTGACTCTGGAATTAGTGTGAATGCACCTGGAAAGGCATTTCTCTGCTGTGTCCGTGCAGGTTCGATTGAAGGTTCACACCAGAAATGGTAACTTTTCTCTTCCAAACGCGGATGGGTTTGCTCTACACGCCCAGTATTTTCTATTGTGTTTCAGGTGTTAGCCGTGGCTCAGTGGGTAGCACTCGCGCCTGAGTCAGAAGGTTGTGGGTTCAAGTCTCACTCCAGAGACTTGAGCACAAAAATCCAGACTGACAGTGCTGAGGGAGCGCTGCACTGTCAGAGGCGCCGTCTTTCGAATGAGATGTTAAACCAAGGCCCCGCCTGCCCTCTCAGGTGGACGGAAATGATCCCATGGCACTATTTGAAGAAGAGCAGGAGGAGTTGTCCCAGTGTCCTGGCCAATATTCATCCCCAGCCAACATTTGAAACAGATGATCTGATTATTATCAGATTGCTGTTTGTGGGAGCTTTCTGTGCATAAATTGGCTGTCGTACTTCCTACATTACAACAGTGACTATTTTACAAAAGTACTTCATTGGCTGGAAAGCGCTTTGGGACATCCTGAGGTTGTGAAAGGCGCAGGTCTTTTCTTTCTTTATTATGTTCTCTTCAAACAGGTGGTCAGAGGTGATCCGACTCCCAGCCCTTGAATATTTTTCTGATACACTGCATTAGACGAGCACTTGAACGAGGAATCGGAAGGCTTCCCGAACTCATGCATCTGTAACCCAGTCTGGGTAATAGAGGGGGAACAATGTGAATAAGAAAGCAAAGCCTCCACAGTTGGCCTGGTGGTGTAGTTCAGCACAGGACAGTAAGACATGAGTCTGAAATGGTACCGGTTATGATCCCATTTCATGTGAAGCCCCTTTCCTCTGCTTGGTGCTTTTCTCTGTGATGCCACAATCATGCCCGACGTTGTGCTACATCATCAGGCTATTTTGTGGAGCTCTGAGTTACTCGATCTGTAGCTAATCATATTCACATTGTAGAAGACCTTTTCTGCCTCATCTATTATCTCATTTCTCTTAGGTACTCCTTGTATCTCAAATGGTCTCCTGTATTACAATCTCCTGCATTACAATGTGCTGCATTACAATCTCCTGCATTACAATCTCCTGCATTACAATGTGCTGTATTACAATCTCCTGCATTACAATCCCCTGCATTACAATCTCCTGCATTACAATGTGCTGTATTACAATCTCCTGCATTACAATCTCCTGCATTACAATGTGCTGTATTACAATCCCCTGCATTAAAATCTCCTGCATTACAATTTCCTGCATTACAATCCCCTGCATTACAATCTCCTGCATTACAATTACTGGTAATCCATAACATTGGATAATCCAAATGAAAGTCGTCTGCCCCCTAGTCACCTCTTAATGGGGTTCTGTGGAATGAGATGAACAAAACAGAGACTGATGTAATTAACTGCTTGCCGATCATTGGGAAGCATTATTTCCTGGCTGAGGTTTTGTTTCCCGTGTTTCTCTCCACGCAGATGGACCGATTTGGATTTCGAAACCTGCCGGATCAAACCTGGGCCGAGGAATCTTCCTCCTGAAGTGCCACAATGACTTCCTGGACTTCCGTGCAAAACTGGAAAAGGTGCAGCAGATTCCTTGCTGCAGGATGTACTATGGTTTACCCATCAACAGAATAGTGCAAAGGTAATTAAGAGCAATCACAATATAAACAAAGCTGCAAGTTATGTAGCCGGATTAGATCCAAAAGGGGATCTTGAATACCATTTAATTACAGTAATGCCGAACCCACCGTCTCATAAATCAAGAGACAAAGGGCTGGATTTTCAATGACCCGTGGAGTCAGGTTTGGAGGCGTGTGGGGGGTTAAAATAGCAAAAAGTGGTGGGCGGACCTGATCCCGACTCCATTCCGCCTCCACGCAATTTTGACAAAATCGGTCACGGGGTTCCCAACTCTGTCCCGCCTCCAAGAGGCAGGAGAGGCCATTAAAGCCCTTAACAAGCCCTAAATTGGCTCTGTAATGCCATTTTGAAACGTTTTAGCTAGTTTAACCCTTTTCCGACGTGAAGCACGCCTGATGTGATAGCTGACTATCAGCTGCAGGTCCACTATTACAACGGAGATGTGATGAAGGTAGTAGTAGTAGTATTAGGTCTGAAAGTCGCCTCTGATGCTGCTGCATTGAATGTCTTCAGAGACTGCCTGGGAGGACTTGGTTGCAAAAAAAATTCTCTCTCTGTCTCTCTCTCTCTGTCTCTCTCTCTCTCTCTCTCTCTGAGATGCTGCTCATTTTGCATCCAGGTCCTCTCACAGCAAAGGCCAGGCAGTGTCTGAAAACCTTCAATGCAGCAGCAATGATGACATCATCAGAGGCGACTTTCAGACTGAAACCACTAATTGGTTCATGGGTTCCCACATGCTGGAACTCAATTGCCCAATTAAGTGAAAATTGCATCAATCTCCCACATCCAATTGCAGACGGGTGGATAACACGAAATGCGGATGACACGACCCCAACCCGCCCCAGTATCAAAATCCAGCCCAAAATCTTAAAACTCATGAGATTTGGTATAGAAATCTATTTTTCTCCCAACCCCTCGCTGACCTTTGCTCCCGGATAGGAAGCGCATTCTGCGACCTTTGCTCCCGGACAGGAAGCGCATTCGGCTGTCACTAACAGATTACTGACATAAGAACATAAGAAATCGGAGCAGGAGTAGGTGGATCGGTGGCCCCGCTGTCGTGTCACTCTCAGGCTGGCCTCGCTCTGCTTTTGAGCATTACTCTTTGCGGAACATAACCTCCTCCGGTGCTGCGACCCTCCGGTATCTCTGCACTCCTCCAATTCTGGCATCTTGCACATACCCCATTTTAATCGCTCCGCCATATTTCACATGGAGTTTTCAAACGCATTTGTGTGTGCAAGAAAACCAGGAAGAAAAGAATCAGAAAGAAAATCTTCTAAGATTGATTTTATGAAGGCACGTTCCCAGCAGGGAGTCTTGCCCATTGGGAGTGCATGCTGGGTAATTGTGGGCTCGGTCCGAACCATTTTCCCGTGGAAAAATCATGGGGCATTGTGCCCGCGATTTCCTGGGATGTGCTTCCAGCGGGAGATGCTCTGAAACATTCGGAAAATCAGCCCACAAATGTGCGCTAAAGAGGAAAAGTCTGGCGTTGGTCCAGATGGAAGCACTAGAAATGAAATATCTGTCTGATACTCCAAAAACCTATCTGTAGAATTGTGCTAAAATGCCTGTGCTTTTATCCAACCAGATATCTGCACAAACCTCTACTTCTGGAAGATAGAAAGTTTGATGTCCGTTCCTACCTCCTGATCGCCTGCACCTCGCCTTATGTGATCTTCTTTTGCCATGGTTACGTCAAATTGACATGCAACAAATATGATCCATATTCTGATGATCTGACCAGTCACCTGACCAATCAGGTAAGTTGAATGTGGGGGAAATGCCTTCCTTCCATTTCCCTTGTCAGAATTTATGAATCAAAAATATTAGGAGGGGGTCATGAAGTAAAATGATAATGTTGAGGTGATTTTTATGTTTTCGGGTCTTTTTAAAATCTTCTTACGCTGATTATTAGCTGTCATATCTTAGATCACTCGCGGCTGAGTTCCAACTCCCCAAACTTTCGAGAGCGACTCCCCGTTCCCTGAGATTTAGATGAGTGCCGGGGAGAATGAACAGCAAATCCTGCGTCATAATTACTTTTAGGTACTGGACTATTTTATGCTTCCACAAGATCTCATCATCAGTCTTTCAAAGCAGTGGAGATTCACATCAGACCTCATTTGAAGTGTAAAATATCAAGTGAATGTTTTCAACTAACCATGAAATAGCGAATAATGTAACAGTGATATAATGCAGTTATATATTTATAGTCACAATCCCTCCATGGCCCCGGCCCTCCCTATCTCTGTAACCTCCCCCAGCCCTACATCCTTTGAGATCGCTGCGCTCTTCCAGTTCTGGCCTCTGGCGCATCCCCGATACCCTTCACTCCGCCATTGGCGGCTGTGTCTTCAACTGCCTAGGCCCCAAGTTCTGGAATTCTCTCCCTAAACCTCTCCGCCTCTCTAGCTCTCTCTCCTCCTCTAAGACGCTCCTTAAAATCTACCTCTTTGACTATGCTTTATGTGGCTCGGTGTCAAATCTTGTTTGATTACGTTCCTATGAAGCGCCCGGGGACGTTTTGCTATGTTAAAGGCGCTCTATAAATGCAAGTTGTTGTTGTTGAAGTCTTTTATCTAACTCCTAGATTAGTCAAAATAATAAAGGGCTGTACTTCGAAGAACTAAATTAATCCTCCGGAAGGGATTTTTAAAGGCCCAGTGCTTCCCTGGTCTCTTCTAAAATTTTAAAACAGCCTCTTTTCTTCTTTAAGATTTGATCCCTCTTTTGGGATTTCCCAAGCCACCGGTGCCTCGTGACATTTTCCAACTGCTCCAATTTGAACAGAAAAATCTCTCTCATGTCCCCCAAACAAGAGTTAACGGCACTTCCTGAATTTTTGAATGCTCCACTACTCAGATTTTTTTTAAATTGTGTACAAACTGAATCAATGACAAAACCTGTACATTTGAAACTCATGTTAGTCTCCGTCTTACATCTGTTACCAAGGAGACTATGACAACAAACTTCACAACATTGTACGGCTATAGGCTTGGTGCAAGACTTTGGTTTAATTGGCTGTTAAGTTCCCCACGCACGATGGCTGTCTTAAAGGGGCAGACACCAAACGAAAACCTATAGAAAAGTACATCATATTTATCCCATGGATTTTGTTGTTAATGAAACTGTGCAATTTGGTGTTTTCTGCCGCTATTTCCTCAAACATTGAGTTCCCAATCTCGGTCATGCTCTTGTGGAGAGATGTTGAGTTAAACCTAATCTCAGCATCCATTTACACAATGTCATTGGTAGAGGCCTGGAAGAACATCTCCTGCCCTTTCAGCTAAGGATAGAATCCTACAGCTCAGAAGGAGGCCATTCGACCCATCATGTAAGAGCCATCCAATTAGACCCATTCCCCCGCTCCTTCCCCGTAGCCCTGCAAATGTTTCCTTTTCAAGTATTTATCCAATTCCTTTTTGAACGTTACTATCGAATCTGCTTCCACCGCCCTTTCAGGTAGCGCGTTCCAGCGTAAAAAAAAATGGAAATAAAAATCAGGAGCGATGTAAGACATTTGCTATCACTCGTTTTATACCATCACACAAAGTCAAAATCTACCCCATAGAAAGAAATCACAGGAGTCTGTTGTTTCTTTACTGCCTGTTTGTTCGTGTACTTAGGCAGCGCTCAGGGGATTTTATCTGCTCAGGTGAGACCGGGTCGCCCAGCTTAATTCAAGGCAGGTGTTCATTAGCATTGTGTAAATTACCCAGCAACCCCTGAGAGGGGGGCTAAAAATACCCACCGTGGCAGCTGTTGGCAATCTTTTCCAAAACTCGGCACCTCTTCATATTTTGAGTCGATCTTTTTTGTATTTTACCATTGAAGATCACAAGAGTAACTTTTCATGATTTATAGAATAGTTAAAAAGTAAGTCTGGGTCTGCACAAATATTCCTGTATAAAAGCTGACAGAATTAGAATCCCTTAAGAGACAGGATTCGGGCATGTTCGGGCAGAATTGAGGGAACTTTACTTTGAATCTCACCCAGGTGTACATGATCCTTGCAGTCACTGATGTTTCCATTGGAGATTAAAAAAAGTATGTAATTGTTTAATTCCCCAGCATTGATGTCTCACACCTTGATGAACCCAAAGGTACCATGCACACAAAAAAGTTGGAAATGCAAAGCCTTTGTCAACATGGCTTCCTGATTGTTCAGATATGATGCGTAAAGCTTTTTTGGGCTGTGTTTTTGTTTCCAAATATATATATATATATATATAAGCAGTGCATGCAGGCAATGCTCCCCGTAATTATTCTTGGTGCCACGCGGTCTCTTTAAGGGGCTGCGCAGACCATTCAGAATACCGTGCATGCCGGCTTCTGCATTGAAAAGCCGGCTGCGCGGGTTCCCCAGAACGCTGCGCGGCCGCGTGGCTTAAAGAGAACATTGCATGCAGGTATGAGTGTATAAAACCAGCCCTTGCAGAGAGCTGGGGCTACCAGTGAGTAAACTGATCTTAGTGATGTTGTGACCAGTGTTCCTGTTGAGCTGTGCGGCCGCCTGGCCTCGCAGCTGTCTGGAGCTCCCGCGCAACTGGTGCACCGGCTTTTAAATAGAAAAAAAAACGCGCATGCGTGGGAATTTGAATGGGCCACGCAGCCCGTTAAAGGGGCCGCGCACCCAAAAAAAATTAAAGGGAACATTGGTTGTGACTAAAGTAGACTTTGTTTGGAAATTCAAAAGAAACGGTGTTATCAGAAGTGTTGTGATTCTCCGCAAATTCAGAGAAAAGAGTAGAAGGCTGAAGCAAGCAAAGTTGCAAGTCACTGAGAACTGAATGAAGCAAATACAGTTAAAAGTGTATCAATAACAACCACTTACATTTATATAGCACCTTTAACATAGTAAAATGTCCCAAGCCGCTTCACAGGAGCGTTATCAACAAAATAATTTGACACCGAGCCACATAAGGAGATATCAGGACAGATGACCAAAAGCTTGGTCAAAGAGGTAGGTTTTAAGGAGCGTCTTAAAGGAGGAGGAGAGGCAATAAGGTTTGAGGAGGGAATTCCAGAGCTTAGGGCTTAGACAGTTGAAGGCACGGCCGCCAATGGTGGAGTGAAGGAAGTGGTGGATGCACAAGAGGCCAATAGAGATTTAGGGAGAGAGTTGAAAAGATTGGGGCCACGGCAACTGTAAACTCTGCCAACCTGTGGGCTGAAGGAAGTGGGTGGAGAGTTGGAGGACACAGGGAAACCCATAGCAATGCTTAAGAGCTTCCAAACCAAACTACTGAGAATTCTATCAAAGTTTGCTTTATATAGAGTGCGCTTCTCTCATAGGATCACAGCTCATTTTCCTAAACTGGGGTACTGAGTCTTGGGATCCTCAAGTGTCCACATTTTATCCATCTAAAACTGCAAGGCATGAAGCATTATAGCCACATGCATAAGCCGAGTTTGTTGCTCTTTCAGCATGAGCTTGGGTTGCCAAATCTGATTGGACATATTCCTGGAAGTGTCACCACATGACCTCCTGCCTCAAACCACCCCGCCCCCACACTTTCGCCATTGGTCATCTGACACGTCCATCTAATCGAGGGCTTTAAAATTCTGAAAAATTTTGATAGAGTGGATACAGAGAGAATGTTTCCACTGGTGGGGAAGAGCAAAACTAGAGGCCATCAATATAAGATAGTCACCAAGAAATCCAATAGGGAATTCAGAAGAAACTTCTTTACCCAGAGAGTGGTGAGAATGTGGAACTCACTACCACAGGGAGCGGTTGAAGCGAATAGTATAGATACATTTAAGGGGAGGCTAGACAAGCATATGAGGGAAAAGGGAATAGAGGGTTATGCTGATAGAGTTAGATGAGGAAAGACTCGTGTGGAGCATAAACGCCAACATGGACTGGTTGGGCCGAATGGCCTGTTTCTGTGCCATATATCCTATGTAATCTCTCCCCCGCGCAATCTCTACCCCCTCCCCGTGATCACCTCCCCCGGCGTTATCTTCCTCCCTCCCCCGGCGATCTCTGCCCCACCCCTCCCCACGCGATATCCGCCACAATCCAAGCCACCTCCCTGCTACCGACCCTCAATCTTCTCGATCGCTCGGGACCATCCACAACGGTGGACAAAAGTCGCTGTCGGCCAGAGGTGCAGAGCAAGTTGAAGAGAGGGGTTGTACATTGTTACCACATCCAAGCAGCAAATTCAATGCAATTCAGCATCCACAGGCATAAGACGAATCAGTTGCTCTTTCACTGAACTATTCACCTTGTATTTATCGGTCCCTTCCTGTGATCTCGGGAGCCAGTGTCATTCCACCTGCTACCCTCCCCCAACCCTCAGAAGATGGAGGTTTATTCCACTAATTGCATTTTTGCACTTTCATACCCACAGTTTGTACAGAAAAAGAACCCCCTGTACAATGACATGAAGGAGGACACAGTCTGGTCCATGGAGCACTTGAATGACTATATTAATGAGAAGTATATGGAAGCAAACCATCTCCCGAAGGACTGGGTCTTCACTGTTTTTGCGGTAAGATTGTGCTTTCACTCAGGTTGGTTGTTTTCTGTAATATTATTTTCGAAGAATTTAAATAATGTGGAGCCAAAAATCTTCCATCATTCCCTCAGCAGAAGCATGGCAGAAGTTAGGCCGAGGCCTAGATATGTCAGGCCTCAAATGGACCCAACTGAGGCTTGGTGGTCATACTCCTGGTGAGACCAGGTGTACTGACCAGCCCAATGGCAGTGGTGGGCTCCACTTAAGGGTCCAGGCTTGGATTATGGCCTGGACCCTCAATGAAAAGTGGGCGAGATTTTTTTTTAATTGTCAAATGGAACCATTGGGCAAAGTTAACTGATGTTTCCAGGGATCGGATCCAACGCTCATCCCCTCCAGCACGTTGAATTCCACTATGAAAGACAGCGAGGTATCTAGACATCCTGCCAGTGATATGGATGCCCACAATTCAGATGGGGCCTCCTCTGACCTCGTGATCATCTGTGGGGTCAGTGGCAGAGCATATTGGTACTTATATGGATTTTCGGCCGCTATCGAAGTTTTCAAGATATTAAGGGGAACAGATAGGATAGATGGAGAGAAACTATTTCCGCTGGTTAGCGAGTCTAGGACTAGGGGGCATAGTCTAAAAATTAGAGCCAGACCTTTCAGGAGTGAAATTAGGAAACGCTTCTACACACAAAGGCTGGAATTTTACCAGCGCTCAGAATGCGAGTTTGGAGGCGGGTCCGCTGTCAAAATCAAAAAGATTGACAGCGGGTCGGTATCCCACGATAAACACGTCTCCTTGTCAGTTTCCCCAAGTGTCGGATCTGTCATCCCTGAACAGACCCGACACCAAGCGGCGGGTCAACTACTTAAAAGCTTGTTAAAAGGTAGTTAAGCACCATTTTGCCATGTACTTACCATTTTACCAGCATTTCCACGAGTTTTCCGGAGCGTGGGGATCACGTCAGCATGAAATAATTTACTAACCCGACAGCTGCAAATGGTCTATGAAAGCTCCCATTTCATAGGTCTTCACTTTCCAAGGTTAGAAGCTGTTGCTTACTGCATTTGGAACACGGATTGAGCTTTATGCCGCTAACAAGTGTTTGGAGTAAACTCTCTATCCAGTGTCACCTCATTGGAACAATCTCTCTCACCATTGACAGATCGCTTCTGTCATCTCAACCTCACCTGCCATCTATTCCATCAGCATCGGTGCCCTTGAAAAAAATCTCACCTTGGTCCTCAGAATCCCACCACGATCAGCCCCACCACCAACATCACCAGACACACCAGCAGCACCAACATCCACACCAACCTTCTCCGCAATCACCTGATGCTGCACTGGACACAGGGCATCATCACCCATGCACATTGCTGCTCGGGATGCCAGCGATGGCCTCACCATGTCCAGATTTGCTTCACTTAACACTGTACACCCTGGCTGCCACATGATGCACCAGGTTGGCACCACCCCACACAAACACCATAAAGCATCCCTACAATGTCCAAGCCATTCCTTTCACACTCATCACCATTGTGGGAGTGGGGGGGGGGGGGGGGGTACATTACGTCTCACCATTCACTACAACTCACTAAGCCACTTCCAAAGGTGCACACAAATCTGTCCAAGAAGGCAAAGTGATGAAAATAAAGATTTCAATGCTTGACAACACATTATCAGAAACTTTACACGAACATTGGCTAAAGCACACAAGTGCCTACCCTTGTGTGTTGTTAGTTTGAATGATTGGACAAGGATGAAGGTGAGTGTGAGGGGTGGCTAGTGAGATGGGAAAGTGATAATGTAGATAGAGAGGGATGGGTGAAGATGTAAGGTTAGTTGGTGTGAGTAAGGATGTGCAGGAGTAGGGTAGGGAAGGCAGAGCGATGGGTATGTGATGAGTGGCACAGGAGGATGAGGTTGAGTGTGGCTTTGCAGTAACGTTTCGTGATCTACTGAGATCATTGAAAGGTTTGCGCCACTGCAGCCTGGTCCTCCTGACGACATCCCTGCTTGTGCCCTCCTGTGCAATGTGCAACCAGGCTGCGTTGGTGTCCTGGGGAGGTCTCTTCCGCCCATTGGAAGGGAAGAGAACCTCCCTGCATGCTGTGACTCCCTCCATAAGCATAAGAGAGTCATGGGAGAGCCTGGGTGCAGCCGTGCACCTTTGTGCAGTGCTTGTCAGTGTTTGCAGCACCTCAATGCTGTAGAACACTGACAGAACCACTGTCAAAATGAATGTGGACATGGTCCCTTTAAGGAAACCGGCTGATGACGCATCATCAGATGACATCATCAGACCCGCTTCCTTTTAATTGGCAGGGAACCTCGCAGGGCGGGTTTAACAAGCCCAATCAGGGCAAAATCACTTGGAGGAGGGGGGTTGAAGACGGGAGTGGGGTTTGAGACCGCTCCGTACTCCGGCCGCACCGGACTCGCCACGGCTGGCGAAGTCGCGGCCATTGGGTGGTAGAAGTTTGGAACTCTCTTCCGCAAACGGCAATTGTTGCTAGATCAATTGTTAATTTTAAAGCTGAGATTGATAGATTTTTGTTAACCAAAAAGGTATTAAGGGATATGGGCCAAAGGCGGGTATGTGGAGTTAGGTCGCAGATCAGCCATGATCTCATTGAATGGCGGAACAGGCTCGAGGGGCTAAATGGCCTCCTCCTGTTCTTGTGTTCCTATAAGCCGAATCTTCCTATGTCGGCTTTTATCAGTCTGCTAGAAAATTAGACAAACTTCAGCAAGAAAATTGTGATGATGCAGCTGAACGGTGTTTTCGCTCTGAAGCGCCAAGGCAGGAGCTTGCAGCTAATTAATATGCAGTTATAATGTTAAAAATCAATTAGACGTGTAAGAGCTGAGTAAGACAAACGGTTCATTTGGTGAGTTATCATTGGCTCTTTACCTCTGAAGGTCAGGTTTCAGATTCAGCTGAAGGAAAAGGTGTTAATCTGTGGGCGAGGCCGTAGAATGAAGTATCTTCAACTGTGCAATGCAATGGCTCAGCAGAACCTGATTTCTGAAATCGCAGTGATGTGGACTAGGAATTCCTCTCAAGACAGAAAGAACTTGCATTTCTATAGCATCTTTCACGACCTCAGGATGTCCCAAAGCGCTTTACAGCCAATGAAGTACTTTTGAAGCGTAGTCACTGTTGTAATGTAGGAAATGCGGCAGCCAATTTGTGCACAGCAAGCTCCCACAAACAGCAATGTGATAATGACCAGATAATCTGTTCCAGTGAGGTTGATTGAGGGAGAAATATTGGCCAGGACACCGGGGATAACTCCTCTGCTCTTCGTCGAAATAGTGCCGTGGGATCTTTTACGTCCACTTGAGAGAGCAGAGAGGGCCTCGGTTTAACGTCTCATCCGAAAGACAGCATCTCCAACAGTGCAGCACTCCCTCAGCACTACACTGGAGTGTCAGCCTAGATTTTGTGCTCAAGTCTCTGGAGTGGGACTTGAACCCACAGCCTTCTGACTCAGAGACGGATGGGGAATCCAGGAAGGGAATGGGGAGGTGGTGGGGGGGGGCGAAGATAAACAGAGGTAACCGGTGCGTATGAGCACTCTCTCTTGGATGTAAATGAGAGTTATAGCCTGCATGGGTCAAGAAAGATGAACCAAGGTAAATTAAGAGTTTCATAAATTCCTTGCAGAAGAGAATGCAGCATATCATGATACAATGTTTCTTCGCCGTCAAGGGGAAACTGGACTGCAAACTGGGCTACTTCGACCTCTTGGGCTGCGACTTTATGGTTGATCAAAACTTCAAGGTAATTGTAATTTTCATTCTCTTCCACCGTACAGTTTTGTTCATGATGAGAGTAAGCAGATTGGCCGCACACCACAGATGACAACTTTGGTCGGTCAGTTCAAGAACTTGATGCCTGGTGGCGGCTCTGTGTAAATGCTTAATTGGTGCTTTTTGTGACCCAGTGAGTTAGGCGGAGAAATTTTGCAAGTTGAACTTTTTTTTTTCCATCTGGAGAAAAGAAAATTGAGATGATCCAGGATTTAAATGTCGTGGATGTAAACAGATAATATGACTTTTTCTCCAGATACTATCGAGTGTGCAAACACAATTGATTCTTTGTGGATTATCTTCTTCTAAAAGCAGATGAATAAATATCTGATTGGGAATGAGATTTGAAGTTAGAGGAATAGGTCTTGACTAAGTTGATCAGATATGGTCTGATTGTCTGGTGCTGGGACTAGATGGGGGATGTTCAATTTTGTAAAAGTAAATTAACTTCTTATGGACATTATTTGTAATTCTACTTGTCATCAATGTTTCCTTTTTTTTGGGTGCACGGCCCCTTTAAGGGGCTGCGCGGCCCATTCACAGTTTCGCGCATGCGCCAAACTTTACATTGACAAGGCGGCCGTGCACCTTATAGGGAATGTTGCTTGTGATTAGTGTCAGCCTTGGTACAGTTGGTAGCACTCTGGCTGTCCAAGAAGATTGTGGTTTCAAGACCCACTCCAGAGACTCGAACACAAAGGGGGGAATTTTGCCAGCCCTGGGGAGGCGGGTATGGAGGCGGAGCTGCCGGGAAAATGGCAGAAACTGGGAGCGGGTACCGAACCCGCTCCCAACCTGCCTCTGTGCCATCTTCCCGGGAGGTGGGTCCCCGACTCGCGCAGGGACCCGTCTCCTCAAGGCGGGAAGGGGATTACAGCCATTTAACTGCCCGTTAACAGGTAGTCAGCACCTGTGAAGAGACCCTCGGTCACTCGACCAGGAAACGCCAAGACTGGTTCGACGAGAATTACCAGGAGATCCAGGAGCTAATAAGCCGCAAGCGCAAGGCATTCCTGATCTGGAAACAGCAACAGAACTCGAGAGCAAGAAAGCAGCTCTACAGATGCCTGAAGGCCGAGGTCCAACAAAAAACTCGCGACCTAAAGAACAGATGGTGGGTGGAGAAAGCGCAGGAGACCCAGCAGCTAGCCGACAACCACGACATGCGTGGATTCTTTAGCGCAGTCAAGACCATCTACGGCCCAAGCACTCAAGGTCCTACCCCACTGCGGGCCAAGAACGGAGAGGTACTCATCAAGGACAGAGAGGCAGTCAGTGCCCACTGGAAGGAGCACTTCGAAGATCTCCTTAACCGAGACTCTGTCTTCGACGCGAGTGTCCTCAACTCCATCCCGCAGCATGCTACCCGCCACCACCTCAGCACAACCCCAGCCCCCAGCCCGGCATGAGGTTGAAAAGGCCATCTGACAACTGAAGAACAACAAGGCCTCAGGAGCAGATGGAATCCCTGCCGAGGCACTAAAGCATGGCGGGGAAGCACTACTGGCGCGAATTCATGAACTCATTTCTCTTATCTGGAAGGAGGAGAGCATGCCAGGGTATCTCCGAGACACCGTAATTGTGACCATCATCAAGAAAGGTGACAAGTCCGATTGCGGTAATTACAGAGGAGTTTCCCTGCTGTCTGCCACAGGGAAAGTCATCGCAAGAATCCTCCTCAATCACCTTCTCCCAGTGGCCGAAGAGCTCCTTTCAGAGTCGCAATGTGGATTCCACCCACTAAGGGGCACAATGGACATGATCTTCACCGCGCGTCAATTACAATAGAAATGCAGGGAACAGCACCAACCACTGTACATGGCCTTCTTTGATCTCACAAAGGCCTTCGACACTGTCAACCGTGAGGGATTATGGAGTGTCCTCCTCAAATTCGGCTGCCCTCAAAAGTTTGTCACCATCCTCCGCCTGCTTCACGACGACATGCAAGCCGTGATCCTGACCAACGGTTCCACCATAGACTCAATTCACGTACGGACCGGGGTCAAGCAAGGCTGTGTCATCGCACCAACGCCCTTCTCGATCTTCCTTGCTGCAATGCTCCATCTCACCCTCAATAAGCTCCCCGCTGGAGTGGAGCTAATTTACAGAACAAATGGGAAACTGTTCAACCACTGTCGCCTCCAGCCCAGATCCAAGGTCATCCCATCCTCTGTCGTCGAATTACAGTATGCAGACGATGCTTGCGTTTGCGCTCACTCGGAAGTTGAACTCCAAACCATCGTCAACACCTTCACCGAAGCATACGAGAGCATGGGCTTTACACTAAATATCCGTAAGACAAAGGTCCTCTACCAACCTGCCCCGCCACACAGTACTGCCCCCCGATTATAAAAATCCACGACAAGGCCTTGGACAACGTGGACCACTTTCCATACCTCGGGAGTCTACTGTCAACAAGGGCAGATGTCGATGTCGAAGTCTAACACCGCCTTCAGTGTGCCAGTGCAGCCTTCGGTCGCCTGAGGAAGAGAGTGTTTGAAGATCAGGACCTCAAACCCGGCACTAAGCTCATGGTCTACAGAACAGCAGTGATACCCGCCCTGCTGTATGCCTCAGAGACATGGACCATGTTCAGCAGGCACCTCAAAACACTGGAGAGGTACCACCAATGCTGCCTCCGCAAGATCCTGCAAATCCATTGGCAGGATAGGCGCACCAAGGTCAGTGTTCTCGCTCAGGCCAACATCCCCAGCATCGAAGCTTTGACCACGCTCCATCAGCTCCGATGGACGGGTCACATCATCCGCATGCCCGATACGAGACTCCCAAAACAAGCGCTCTACTCGGAGCTCCGACACGGCAAGAGAGCCCCAGGTGGGCAGAGGAAACGCTTCAAGGACACCCTCAAAGCCTCCTTGAAAAAGTGCAACATCCCCACTGACACCTGAGAATCCCTGGCCCAAGACCGCACAAAGTGGAGGAGAAGCATCCGGGAAGGCGACAAACACCTCGAGTCTCTTCGCCCGGAGCAAGCGGAAACCAAGCGCAAGGAGCGCACGTCAACCCAAGCACCCCACCCACCCGCCCCTTCAACCACCGTCTGCCCCACCTGTGACAGAGACTGTAGGTCCCGCATTGGACTCATCAGTCACCTGAGAACTCATTTTTAATGTGGAAGCAAGTCATCTTCGGTTCCGAGGGACTGCCTAAGAAGAAGAGTACAAGGGCTCACCTTAGAACAGAGATTGTCAGTGTTTGACAGCTTAGAGAAGCTGTCAACGCTGACAATTCATCTGTCAACATTTTTTGACAGATGAAATGTCATACACTGACGTCCTCTGTCACCGGCTTTCCCCTAATTGGCCGGTTAAGCCCGCAGGAAGGTCAATCAAGGGAAAATAGCGTGGGTTGGCCGGACATCGTTGGGGGCGGGACTAAAACCCGAAAACCAGCAGTCCCGCCCCCAATGTGACCCATTGACAAAATCCAGCCCATAATCTAGGCTGACACTTCAGTGCAGTACTGAGGGTGTGTTACGCTGTGAAAGGTACTGTCTTTCAGATGAGACATTAAACCAAGGCCCTGTCTACCCTCTCGGGTGGCCATAAAATATCCCGTGGCACTATTCGAAGAAGAGCAGAGGAGTTTTTCTGGAGTGCATGCCTGGCCATGGGAGCATTGGAATAGTTGAGTCTGGAGGAAAAGCACAGAGGAGGTTTCACCAGCAGATGGACTGAGACAGGGACGGAGGTGGACGATGTAATGGAAGTGGAAGTTCAAATCAGTGACAAATATGACACTGAGATTTTGACAGCCTGGTTCAGCCTGAATCAATGGAGTGGGATGGATTCAGTGGCAAGGGGACAGAGGTGGTGGAGATGTAGAGCTGAGTGTCATCAGTGTACACGTAGAAGCCGACCCCATGCCTGTGGATAATGTCACCAAGGGCGGGCCAAGGATAAATCCTTGGGGGACTCTGGAGGTAATGGAGCGGTCACGGGAAGAAAAACCATTGTTGGAGATGCTCTGACTATGATCAGATAGGTAAGAGTGGAACCAAGGACAGAGGGGTCGAGTGTGAATTTTTTGAGGAGAGGGTGATGTCGGCAATTCTGAAATGGAGCGGGACAGTACCCGAGGAGAGGAAATTAGTTACAATGGCAGCTAGCATGGGGGCCAGGAAGGGAAGTTGGGTGGTCAGCAGTATAGTGGAAATAGGGGTGAGGGAGCAGGAGGTGGGTCTCATGGACAGGATGTGCTCAGAGAAGGCACAAGGGGAGATAGGAGAGGAACTAGATAAAGACGCAGGTTCAGGGCTAGGGCGTGGGGCGGGGATGGGAATCTGGAGGGAGATATGGCTTGGTGGGCAAGGGAATGGGGGCGAATGCAGCAGAGGTAGCTTTAGTGATAAAGAAGTCCATGAGTTCCTTGCACTTCTTGTTGGAGGTGAGGCTGGAGTGGGCAGGGGAGAGAGGTTTAAAGAGGTAGTTGGTAATGGAGAAAATAAGGGATGTTAAAAACCTGAAATTGTAAGGCGGGAAGCAGCACTCAGTGTGTTCCACCCTGATGTCCCACATGGGGTTTGAACAACAGAAGCTTTCCTTAGGATTGGAATGAAACAATGTTGTTTTGAGTCATGCAGTGACATACAAAGGGCATCAAGGAACAAAGTGGAGTGTTTGAAATGGCCTTGTTTAGTGTTGTTTTATTTACTTGCTGATTTACCCACTTAACAAATCAACTATCAGCCCTTTGTTGCAGGGTTTCTGCAACAAAGAGAAGAATGGGAATGATAGTTTGTTGGCTTTCTGGCGGCTTCAAACCTGTTGCCTAGCAGTCCCCAGACCAATCGAACACACACAGATGGCAGCGCTGAAGCACAGCACTGACCCAGCCATGATTTATTTGGATTGCATTAATGTATGCAAAACACTGCACAATGCATACTCTTGTCACATAATTAAATGGGATGAAAGGGAATTGAGAGGTCGCACAACACCAGGTTATAGTCCAACAGTTTTATTTGAAATCACAAGCTTTCGGAGCTATCGATTGCTCCTTCCTCAGGTGAAGTAAATTAGATACTTCACCTGAGGAAGGAGCAATCGATAGCTCCGAAAGCTTGTGATTTCAAATAAAACTGTTGGACTATAACCTGGTGTTGTGCGACCTCTCAATTTTGTCCACCCCAGTCCAACACCGGCATCTCCGCATCATGAAAGGGAATGGCAATGAATGGGAGATGGTGCCCTCTTGTGTTTCAGTAAATTGCTGCTCGTGGTACTGGTATATGAATGCTGCACAGTGAGAAATCCCGGAGTACAATCAACAACAACAACTTGTATTTATATAGCGCCTTTAACGTAGTAAAACGTCCCAAGGCGCTTCACAGGAGTGTTATAAGACAAAACACTTGACACCGAGCCACATAAGGAGAAATTAGAGCAGGTGACCAAAAGCTTGGTCAAAGAGGTCGGTTTTAAGGAGTGTCTTAAAGGAGGAAAGAGAGGTAGCGAGGTTTAAGCAGGGAATTCCAGAGCTCAGGGCCTAGGCAACAGAAGGCACGGCCACCAATGATTGGCCGATTATAATCAGGGATGCTCAAGCGGGCAGAATTAGAGCAGCGCAGATCTTTCGGGATGGATATCTGTTCATTAATTAATTAAATCATCGAGGGGCCAGAATTCTTTTAATTTTAAGGAAAATGGGATTTTTTATTTTACCCATAATTAACGGCCACTAACAAATCATGAGAATACGTGGCTTTGAACAGGTGATTTCTGGGAATCCGATTTCACTACCAGGCCATTAATCATGTGATCGGAAGCTCATCTCTGGGTCAAGTACGACACCAAGGTTGCGAACGGCAAACAGCCTGAGTAGGGGCCACCTGCCCACACGCTCAGCTAAAGGAATGCATGGGCACGGCCAGGTAAGGGGAGAAAGTAACGTTTTCCTGTAAAAGAAGAAAGATATAAATAATTTTTTCAAAGTCTAATCTTTTTCAGCCTTTTATTATTAGAGTTATATCTTAGCAAAGCCTTTCATTCATCTGACACAGAATTTTATTTGGGGGGGGGGGGCGCGGGGAAGAACAATGGCAACATGTTTAGAAATAATAACCCTAAACCTAACCTTAACCCCTAACCCAGCTTTGAATCTATTTCAGCTGGTGTTCTCAGTCAGACTTCACCTTGAGGCGACTTTCACCAGCCTGTACCTGTTGAGGAGGGAGGGAGCCTGTGCTATCAGGGCTATTCCTGGCCTGTCAGATTAGCAGAATCTTCAAAAAACACCTCGATCACAGCATGTCAGTAGATCCCAAAGATGCTATTCCAAGAAGTGCAGGGAACTCCCCTGATGTCCTGATCAACATTTCTCCCTCAAGCAACAGCACAAAAAAATTACTGGACATTCATGTCATTTGTTGCTGGGGTGACCTACTTAACAATGACTGCACTTCAAAAACGTAATTCATTAGTTGTGACATCCTGTCCTTCAGAAGACCTCTCTCTACTAAGCCAGTGTGGTATTTTCCCATATCTAACACTAAATGGCGTTTTTCCATTTTCAAAACCTGTGGTGTTTGAATGATTTTGATATTAGAGGCAGTGTTAGTGGTGTGGGCCCATGACCATTAGGAACTTGATAGAGATTGTACAAATTGTTTCATGTAGAAATCTTACAGCTAACAGACATAGGAAAGGTATCTGGGCTGAATTTGAACACACGGTCCCAGAGGTGGAAGACCATTCAGCCCATGACACCATCCAATCCCATATATATTAAAGGTGGAAGGCATACTCATGGATTAACAATTCTGTGGTTGATCTGTTTTTCAGGTCTGGTTACTGGAGATGAACGCCAACCCATCTTTACAGAGACACTGTGAGGTTCTCAAAACAGTCATCCCTAAATTAGTGTACGAAGCTCTTGGTAAGATGGTCATTGCCTTCATTATGTTGTTGCAGAAGGAGATTTGTGGCAACCATTGATAGTTTTCAAGCAGCGACATTAATATTGCTTTCATAAACAGCCAAACGGGTGCGTTCAACAATATTTCTCTCTCTTTTTTCTTAGATTTGGTATTTGAGATATTCAAAAAATGCAGCAAAGGATTGCACATCTTGCCACTCCAGTCACAAAAAGAGTTTGTCCTGTTATACAACAATTGCAATCAGGAAAAGCTTACACGGTCCATGCAAATGAGGACAGAAAGGAGCATGTCGCCAACAATTCTTAAGCAACCTTGCCGGATGGCTCTGTGTTCTGTGAAACGAGCTGAGAGCAGGCCCATGCAAAAGCCCGCGGCTTCTTCAGATCCCGTAGTTACTCCGGCGAAAGTGCTTCCGAGCACCGTTTCATTGGTGTCTTACAGAAAGCTGCCAGCCATCACACTAACATCGAGCCTGTGCAAAACGAAGAATAGCTTTCCGTCGAGTGACCATCTGGCTGAAACCTCTCCAGAGGAGCGGGACCAACTAAAATCCAGCAGAGATTTGAATGCTTTCAGAAACAAAATGTCAGTTGCCGCGCAGTTGAAACCTTTACTCACCAAAACCCCCCATGCGAGCTCCCAACAATACCAAACTTTGGAGGGCAGCCCCTTGTTGGTCAGCAGCGCCTTTCACCCGCGGTACGTCAACAAGATGGTAGCAGAACCATCTGAGATAAAGATGCGCTCCAAAGAGAACAAAACACCATCTGGGGCCGGTGGTGACGCGGCCTAGTCAGCCGTGGGAGGAATGGAAAATCGCAAAGTCCACACATGCAGCAGAAGCCAATTTAGCTCCTAGTTTGACGAATTTTTTAAAAATCCTACCATGTAAGGGCAGCTCCTTAAAGGACAGCCAGCAAGTTGATTTCGTGCTTGACAATATGATCTCATTGAAGTGCATAAGTTGTTCAGTAAAGTAGAATAGTGTTTATAGTCAGCTCTAAATCAACAGAAAATATCCTTGATTGGACTGTATCGGTTACTTATTTTTGTGGAATAAAAAAAAATCTTCCTTCATGTTGCCATTTATTCATTTTTACCTCAGCATAGCATGTTTTTCTCCCCCTTACTTTAAATGCGATGATTACATAATTCAGCTGCAAGGAAATCCATACGATTAATTGAAAAGAATGTTAACCGAGAATCATTGACATTCACTAAATCTGGCTTTATTTCTTAAGATGTAAAGCCTGATTTAGTTCAGGGAAATAAGGAGAAATTTCTTTACTCAGAGAGTGGTTAGAATGTGGAACTCGCTACTACAGGAAGTGGTTGAGGCAAATAGCTTAGATGCTTTCAAAAGGAAACTAGACGAGTACATGAGAGAAAAGGGAATAGAAAGATATGCTGAAAGGCTGAGATGAGGTATATGGAATGGGAGGAGACTCGTGTGGAGTATAAACACCGGCACAGACCAGTTGGGCCTAATGGCCTGTTTCTGTGCTGTATATTCTATGTAATAATTCTGAAGATGTCATGATAAGTATTTTGAGATGGGGAAATAAGTCTACCCTGGTGCCATGATGGACTTGATTACCTGAGCTTCCAAGATGGCTCCGGTGATAACTGGGCCGTACAGAGCAAGAACCCCCCAGGTGTAGTCCACAGTGTAGTTTGCTGGTTTCAGTCAACACAACAGCCAAAGAAAGACTCACAATTGGCGTCAGTGGCCCAGACTCAGACTCTGGAGGAATGAAAATCAGCTGGGACTCCTGCTCCTGATCATTAGCCAGTGTCATCTGCTGGAAAGTGCCCGTGTGGTGACGTTAGGTGAGGACAGTGTTGGACTCAACAGCGGTGCCCCTCACCCACCCTCCCTCCCCTTTTTGATCGAATAGCCTGTCAATGCTCGCAGTCTCAGCCCACACCTGGGCAATGGCCAGCTGGGTCACATATCAGTGGGCAGCCAGTGCCTATATCCTGGCATGAGTCAGTGCCTTCAGGAGCTGAGGTGAAGAGATTAAAACATGAATAAAAAATGTTCTCCTTTTCAACAGGGTTCATTGTAATAGAAAATTAAGATAGAATAGACCAGTTTGGATGGTAATATAGATCCCTCTGTACCTGGCAATGTAGCTTCATTGTCCTTGTGAGACTATAGGAATTGCTAGACAAAAAAAGACCAAGGTCCATCTAGTTTGTCTTCTTCCATCCTGGTAGTCTCGATGATACAACGATAATGGAGGTGAATTATCACCTAATAGTACAACATAACTGGCATGGGGGAAGTAATACGTTTTGTAAGTTTGTGCTTCTCTGGTCTTTGCTAACTTAGCTGATCTCACCTGGGGCAATAATTGAGGACAAAGACAACGAGACTTCCTGTTCCTGCTCCCCATTCAATGGCCCCTGCTGGGAAGGGCGTGCATGTGAACATCAGGTGGAGAGCGGGGCAGTGGAATGGTCACATGGGCTGCCGACACTCACATTGTGGCTGAAACACAAATGATGGGCCATTTTGGGCAAGGTACCAGAGGGCTGCCAGAATCTATAGCCAGCTGGAACTGCAGAAACCTGGGTGATTTTCTGTCCATTGAAATCAAAGGATTTAAAATAATTTTGCTAACCTCGCCAGCCACGTTCCCGCTAAGCTGCGCGGACACGCGGACATGCAGTCTGCAGGTCCCGCGCAGGCCGCTCATGGCTATTACATGGAAGAAAACTTGAATGGGCCGGGAGCCGAAGTCCACGCGGGCCTGAAGCACAACGGCAGGCGCGGTAGGTAAGTACGCGCGTGATCCTTGCACCCGCGGGAAGCCGGAGAGCCGAATTTCTGGCCCATTATGATGCTAAGTAGAAATTAGATTTCGCTTACCAAAACTAATTGCAACGATATTTAAAAAATAATTAGTATAAGGACATAAAATGAGAGAGATCATGGGAGATAAGGTATTTATCTGGTAGATTAAAGTGAGATAGTTTGGATCCCTCAAGACTAGTGAAACAGCACTGATATGGGCCCTTGGTGTAAAGGCCTTGTACCAGGGAAGCTAGAAATGAAAGAGATAAAGTAAATTCCAATGGGGTGAAAAATTATAAACAAGATAACACTGAACATGGCAAAGTTGGTGGAAAAATACTGGGAAGGCGGGATGCTACCTTAGTCTGAGTGACAATGGTATTTTGACTATTAGAACCAATTATAAAAGGTGATTTTGTTAAAGACCATATACGGACACTGGCCAAACCAACTTTTGATAAGAAAAGGGTTAAAACCTCAATACTCAAAGAACAACTTTACACAGATGCACTGCAAGAACAAAGGAACAGACTTAAGACGACGTCATCTGTGTCCGAGAGGTTCCAGAGACCTAGGGCTGCGAGCTACTCGTTAAAACTATCGCCTAATGTTAAGTATATTACGCTGTATGCTTAATAAATCTTGATCTATTGCTCAAACATACTGGCTGCTGCCTATTGGTGTCTTGTCCAAGAACTCAGAGATCATTAAGATCTTATACAAGTGACCCTGACTCTGTCTAAAGATGCTCCTCTCCTTCATTTGTTCTTTTTTATTCGTTCCTGGGATGTGGGCGTCGCTGGCAAGGTCGGCATTTATTGCCCATCCCTAGTTGCCCCTGAGAAGGTGGTGGTGAGCCGCCTTCTTGAGGCGCTGCAGTCCTTGTGGTGAAGACACTCCTGCAATGTTGTTCGGGAGGGAGTTCCAGGATTTTGACCCAGCGACGATGAAGGAAAGGCGATGTATTTCCAAGTCAGGATGGTGTGTGACTTGGAGGGGAACTTGGAGGTGGTGGTGTTCCCAGGCGCCTGCTGCCCTTGTCCTGCTAGGTGGTAGAGGTCGCGGGTTTGTGAGGTGTTGCCGAAGAAGGTGATGTTCTTCTCGCCCTCTTTTATTTTTAAACAATCTCCCTCATCACTTCATGACAACAGTGACCGACTCCAAACCCATCGAAATAATCCGAGCTGGGTTTACTTTTTTATTGCTCTGAGACACCCAGACACAGGTCACACCTGTTTTTCACACAAACATGAGCAGCTCTCACTGAAAGGAAGTGACACCTGGCACATCTGTGGCTGATCGCTTTAACCACATTGCTCTCTCGACAGTTAGTACCAGAATTCTGTGCAGACAGCCTATATTTGGGAGAGACAGAGTCAGTAGTAACAATTTTGGGTTGATATGGGGTTCTGTCAGTTTATGGCAAATCATAGTGATTGATTTATTTCCTGCTTAGTGCACGATTGCTGGCATTATCAGTGTACTGTACTGGAACAAACCTTCAAGCTTGTCAATCGCTGGACTTATGAGGATTTATCATAGGTCTAGGCTTTACAATTAGGAGCCATCTCCAGCAGGGCACAACTTCTGCCCACTCCAGCGATGCTCCCCCTCCCCCCATGTTATTCCGGCTCTGGGTAATTTTCATACAGGGGACAGGCCTGCCGCAGGAGGTAGGTAAAGGCAGCCTCTGAGTGGCCTGAAGAAATGTCTTCTTTGGTTGACATTTTTTTACCTTTGCTGATGAGGCCTGTGCAAGGCCGTGCGCTGAGAGCACTGATAAGAGGCCCCTCTTCTATCGAAGTCCTGAAGCCCCCTCTCCCCATTGAATGCGGGAAGCCAGAGCCTAACAGGCAAGCCCTACATCCGGTGTTCGAATTGGACCAAGGTGAGAAATATGGTGGAGGCCGTGTTTCCCTCATTATCTTGTGATCTGCATGTACCTGCTCACATATGGGCAGGTGTATGAAAACCGGAGGGACAGAACTGGAAAGCCTAGGCCATAATCTTGAGCCACGTCGCAAATTCTCTTTGAAATGGTTGACATTACCAAAACAGACCAGAGTTTTGACTAATGCCACAAATATCTGTTTCTAGACTGCTAGCTTGGAGGTCGGTTATGGGAAGACATTTCGTGCAGACTCTTCCCCCTCCCCCACCCAATTGTGACATCATGCAGTAAATCTTGAGTGATATCATGAATGGGGACATTGGATTCTGGGGGGTATTCCTCACCTGTGATGTCACTTTATGATGTCACAACAGAAAGGTTATGACTTCACGGGCCTGCTAGACTGCCTCCAGTTGGTGACTGAGAGAGATGGACAACATCACATATATTCACTGATGGGTGCCCTGATGATGCAACACCTTCCATTGTCGAACTAAAATAGTCTTCACAATGCATCTTGTGAACAACTATTTGTTGGATCGCATCACTATACTGACATCACAAGATTGTATCCTATATTACACTGCCTGTATCCAAAGTATACATCTATCTTATTAAGTATTTTGTGTCTTTATACCTGTAATATTGAATGAGCGTAGTATTGCAGTTAACCTCTAATGAAGCTGATTGGTCCATGCTAGCCACAAGACACCATGGACCAACTATATAGTTGGGGGTGAAAAATCAACATGTTTCCAACTTGCATGATAGTTTCCCTTTCTCCTTCCACTATTGCTTCGCCCTGGGCATTTTATCCACTCCACTTGGCTCAGGCCCCTTTCAGGTTCCCACCCCACTAAGAATGCCAGCAGTGCTCCATCCCAATTACCCTCCCAGCCACACACCAGGCTGTAACTCCAGTTTCACAACCTCCCTTCCTCTGTCTTTCCTACTTCTCAAGCCCACCCTGATGTTGCAGCCCCAGCTCCAGTCCCTTCCTCCCATTAAGGACTTGATGCAGGTTCTGCTTCTTCCCTCCCCATTGCCCCACTCACTGATACTCCAGTCAAAAATCCACCTCCTTTTTTTGTTCATTCACGGGATGTGGGCGTCGCCGGCAAGCCCAGCATCTATTGCCCATCCCTATACAACTGAGCGGCTTGCTCGGCCATTTCAGAGGGCATATAAGAGTCAATCACATTGCTGTGGGTCTAGAGTCACATATAGGCCAGACCGGGTAAGGACGACAGATTTCCTTCCCTGAAGGACATTAGTGAACCAGATGGGTTTTTATGACTATCCAGTAGTTAGATGGTCACCATCACCATATCCTCTAGTGCCCCACTCCCTGCTACTGGGATCACAACCAATTCAGCAGGACATCCTCCAGTAAATATAATTTAAAAATATATTTAAAAAAACATTGAAATGTAATGAAAGTCCCAGTATTTTGTGTAAATTTGTTAACTTATTTTTTCCCAAGAATTTTACACTGATTTACATACAGGTACATATTCAACACACCATCTTTCATTCATAGCTTTCACAGCACGGCTGTGAAAGCTATGAATACTATACCCCCCCCAAAAGAACAGCTAAACCTCAATTAAATTTTAAAAAAAAACCATCACATTAATAAAATAAGTATAGTTAAATAAATTAACCATTTTAAACAAAAAATTAAATTTTTGAAAAAATTTAAAATCTTTTAAAAAGTTATAAAAATAAACTTACCTGTCTTTAAAGTCTCTAAAAAAGATATACCTGTTAAAAAAAATTCAAAATAATACTTAATTAACTACTTACCTTGTTAAAAGAGGGTCTTACGCCTCCTTTCTTTATGTCTAAAATGTTCCATGCTTACCTGCGCGTTCAAAGCACTAAGTGCACTGCGTGCGCGCAGCCTGTAGTGCGCACGCGGTTCACCTAGGAACCGCCCCCTTTTGAAATCACCAAGTGCCGGTTTTCAGCGCATGCGCAGTGCATGCAGAAAACCGGCAATTGGAGACAGAATACGCGAGAGTACACAGTGCGTACTCTCGCGTAGCGGCACTAATTTTTGGGCCATTATACATTTTGCTGACTTGGAATTTACAGGAGCAACTATTGATACGATGGCTCTTTTAGCATCATTACGCAAATTGATATAATGGTGTTACATGCCTCTAACTAAAGGTGGTGACTCACGTGGGAAGGTGGGGTGAGTGGGGGCTGATGGACAGTAATCTGGAATACATTTCCAGCAGCCTTGTAGCTCTATTATCCGCCTTTGATCCGCTCTTCATCGTGTGTCCTGACAATGGAATAATTGTGCGACATGCAGGGCTACACCGTTCGTGCCATCAAACTGCTGCCAAAGGTGAGGCATGAATTTCGGAGCATCACAAAGGAACAGAGGAAGAGGTTGGGAGAAATGCTTTCATGCAGGGCATGGAATGGCCTCCCAGAAACAACGGTGGAAGCAGAATCCATGACAGGTTTTAAAAGGGAAATGAGTCAATAATTGGAAAAAGTAACATGTGAAGGGGCACAGTGGAAAGGCAGCGGAGTTTGGGTCGCCAACTCTGGTCGGACGTCTTCCTGGAGGTTTCATCACGTGACCTCCTGCCTCAAACCGCCCCGCCTGGGCAAACCGTCGTTCTTCCACCATCTCCGATATTTTTATAACTAATAAACAAAGGAAATGGGGAAAAATCACTTTTTAACAAATGCTCCTATGATTTTTTCTCTTAGGTTACGCGCAGCAGTGCCCAGGAGATTAACCTTCAATTCCTGGAGACTCCAGGGCAATCCTGGAGGGTTGGCAACCCAAGGTGGTGTGGAAGTATATGCACGGCTCTTTCAGGGAGCCGACACAGGGAACAAAGGGCCGAGTGGCCTCCTGCAGTGTTCCCTTTAAGCCGCGCGGCCACGCAATGGTCTGGCGGTCCCGCACAGCCGGCTCACCGGCTTTCGAATGGGAAAACCGCGCAAGCGTGGAAAGTTGAATGGGCCACGCAGCCCGTTAAAGGGGCCGCGCATCCCAAAAAAAAAATTAAAGGGAACATTGGCCTCCTGTGCTGTGAGTTCTATGATTCTGTTTGTATTTCGCATATCATCATTCTGGCCCATAAAGTAGTTAATAATTAAAAAAAATAAATGTCCTGACCGTCTGGAATATTAACACAAAGAATACTGTGCAGTCTGAAGCAGGGAGGAACTCCACAACGCATTTCAAATTCGGATGAATTTGTAACCAGGATTTTCAGTGATTACAAACCTCACATATCCAGAGACGCCATGCGCAGCCGAGAAAGAGAACAGATCAGCCAAGGTTCCTGCCCCTCGTTCCTCTCGCTGCGCAGAGACCCTTGCTAGTAAGTGCAAGTGTGCGGATGTCAGGCAAGTTGGGGATGGGATCAGATCTCCCTTCTTTGAACAGCCTACAGACACTAGGCAACACCCTGCACCTGTGGGACGGTACCACAGTATGCGACAAGCGCCTGTTCTCTACATTACCACAGTGACTACGCTTCAAAAGTACTTCATTGGCTGCGAAGCGCTTTGGGAACGTCCTGAGGTTCGTGAACGGTGCTATAGAAATCCAAGTTCTTTCTTTCATTCCTTCCTTTCTTCGGGAGGCGAGAGGTGGAAAAGGCTGTCTTCAAAAAAAGTCTGTTTTATCTGCTCTTTTGATCCCTGTGCCGCATTAACATTGGCAGAAGCAGCTGGTGAAAATAGCGCACTGCTGCACAGAAAGGCTCAGTTACAAAGGTACCTCTCATGCTGTAAAGCTATATTCAGTGTCCCATACGAGCTGTTGCTCCCCTCCTGCAATGTTATACTAGTGTTGACATCACAGTAGCCCTTCGCAGTGTTCAATCCATATACGTCTTTTCCCCCATAATCTTTAATGGCATCTAACATTGTTTTTATTTGATTAAGACCACTTTGTCATACGCAGCAGACAGCTGTCGAGTGAGGAATAATGCTGCTATTTGATCTCAAGCTTTAGGCACGTGTCATAAACCACTCATGTTTTGCTGTCTTTGGCTTACGACATGGGCTGAAGCATTTCATTAAAGGGACACCCAGGCTAACGATGACATGGCTTCAAATCCAGATGAACCTTATTTTTCCAACACAGGAGAATTCCGGAACAACTTCTTAAGCAGTTTACTGCTCTTCCCGGAAATTAAGCTTCGCCAAGGTTCAACAGGTCAGTGGAAAGTCTAAGTCGCTGCGCTACTGCGCAAGACTGGCAGAGGCTGCACGTCTCAACGCGCGCACTTACACTGTCACCACCGCGGTTTAGCTGCTCGACCCCCCCCCCCCATTTGCCTCTCAAGTTTCCATTGCCAAGGACTTGAGCGCGCAAACTAAACTGGCAATCCAGTGCAGCGCTTGAGGGAGTCTGTGGGATCTTGACATGCTGAGTTTACCTACTGACATTCCATTTCACAGTAATCTGTTGTGTGCGAAGCATTTGTGGGACCCTTTAGAGACTGAGCGATGGCGTGCGCATGCAAGTCTTTTTTTTTTGGAGGGGGGCGCAATTTACATCTCGCTACCACCACGTTTTATAGGACTGAATGTAGGCGGCAGCAGGACGAAACGCAGGCGAAAAAAAAACCGGCAACTTACCATAGGAGGGCCTGATTTTCTGGTGGACCTCGATTTGGCGGCCAGCGTTCCCGCCGGTGGGGATTTCGTAAACGTGTGTAAGTAGGGCTCAAATGACGTCGTCAGGGCCCCCCCCACCCCCACCTAAATGCCAGTTTGTGTCTGTCTGTTACTTCCTCAACCTGCGGTGCAGGGCGGGAGGCGGCCATTTGAAGTGCTAATTAACGGGATCCTCACCTGCTCTCATTTCAAATGCTGCAAAGGTTTGAGATATTTTGCTGGTAGTTTATTGTGGATTTCTGGCAACATATTTGAGCTTCAACTGCTTGTAATGGTTGCACGACCTTCAGAAATCTGGCAGCGCACTTTAAAAAAAAATCAAAATGGGGGTCCTTCTCGCAACTCCTGAACAGCTAGAGGAAGAGGAATAGCAGCAACTGTGGAAGGAACACGTAGAGCTGCAGCTGGAGGGAGACCAGATAGAAGGAGGCAAGCTCAAAGGTATCCTCACCCTCCCAACAGACTCTTTATAGGCCCAGAACTACATACCTGCACCTCTCTGAGGAGCAGTGCATCAGGAGATAACACGTCTCTGGAGAGACAGTCACAGAGTTGTGTCGTCGCCTGCAACAAGACCTGAAGCACACTGCCTGTTGCGGTCAAAGTCACTGCAGCCCTGCGTCAGCTGTGGCTCAGTGGATCGCACTCTCTCGCCTCTGAGTCAGAAGGCTGTGGGTTCATAGTCCCACTCCAAGAGACTTGAGCACAAAATCGAGGCTGACACTCCGCTGCAGTACTGATGGAGCGCTGCACTGTTGGAGGCGCCGTCCTATGGATGAGAATTTAAACCGAGGCCCTGTCTGCCCTCTCAGGTGGATGGAAAAGATCTTATGGCACTATTCAAAAAGGAGCAGGGAAATTTCTCCCTGGTGTCCTAGTCAATACTTATCCCTCAACCAACATCATTAAAACAGATTATCACATTGCTGTCTGCGGGATCTTGCTGTGCGTAAATTGACTGCCACGTTTCCTAAATTACAACAATGACTATACTTCAAAAGCACTTTGTTTGCTGTAAAGCGCTTTGGGACATCCTGAGGTCATGAAAGGTGCTATATAAATGCAAGACTTTCTTTCTTCCAGGTTGCATCAGGGGATATCAGCATACAAGCTTATGAATTAGGAGCAGGAGTAGGCCATACGGCCCCTCAAGCCTGCTCCGCCATTCAATAAGATCATGGTTGATCTTCGACCTCAACTCCACTTTCCTGCCCGATTCCTATATCCCTTGATTCCTCTAGAGTCCAAAAAATCTATCGATCTCAGCCTTGAATATACAGAACGATTCAGCATCCACGACCCTTTGGGGCAGAGAATTCCAAAGATTCACAACCCTCTGAGTAAAGAAATTCCTCCTCATCCCAGTCTTAAAAGGCTGACCCCTTATCCTGAGACTGTGCCCCCTAGTTCTAGACTCTCCAGCCAGGGGAAACAACCTCTCAGCATCTACCCTGTCAATCCCCCTCCGAATCTTGTATGTTTCAATGAGATCACCTCTCATTCTTCTAAACTCCAGCGAGTATAGGCCCATTCTACTCAATCTCTCCTCATAGGACAGCCCTCTCATCCCAGGGATCAATCCAGTGAACCTTCGTTGCGTCAACATCAGCATCAGTCAGTCTGCTGGTCATGCTTAATAAGCATGTGACTGATGCCATGTTTGCCAGAACAAACACTTACATCACATTCCCCTTGGACAACCACAAACAGCGGGATAGGGATCTGGGGTTTGCACAGATTGCAGGTTTCCCCCAAGTCCGGGCATCATTGACTACATCCAGCTTGCTTTCCGGCTGCTTCTGATGCGCCCTGTGCTTTTCACAACCCACAAGGGTTTCGGCTCCATTAACGTGAAACGGGCGTGATCTCCAGCAGCACACCATGCAGGTCTGTGCCCGCTTTCCTGGCAGCTGCCATAACCCATTTATATTGCAGCAATCGTCCATTTGCTTAGTCTTCACAGCAACCAACTTGGGGACAATCCCCGGCCCGCATGGGCTCCTGACCCCTCTCAGGAAGCTGAACTGCGCTACAATCAGATCCAGTAGATCCCTATCGAGACCACTGGAGTTCTCAAGCAAGAACCCCCACCGCCTGCACATCTCTGGTGGCTTCCTCCAATACAGCCCAGAAGGAGTGTCCTATATGATAGTGGTTTGCTGTATGCTCCATAACTTTGCTCTGCAATGGGGACAACACCTGGAGCCACCATTGGGCGAGAACCTTTAGCAAGGTGAGGGAGACAGCACTGGTGACAAAGAGGAAGGCGGAGAAGCGGGAGGGGAGTCAACACCTCTGCCTGCAAGAACGCTTGGGTAGCAGCTCATTGAGTGCTTCAAGCTGAACAATCCTCGCTCCCCTGCATTAACAGTCATGTCCAACATCCGTCCCAGTCCTTCCACCCTCCAATAAACTGCATTTGCCCAACATTAACATTTATGTCAGACACAAGTTGGTAGCAAGCGCCTCCACAATCTCCAACGTGTTGCAGTAGCTCCCTGGCAGGCAGTCCAATACGTTCAGCAGTTGCTGCTGTACAAAAGGCATTTTTCTTTTAAAGGCTTGGCCCCCATAAAGTCTGCATCTCTGTCCTCTTCAGCAGAACTAGGACCCAAGTTTGCCTTCCAGCAAGCCACTTCCTAGGCTGTCCTCTCTGCTTTTTCTATTTGTTCCTGGGATGTGGGCGTCGCTGGCAAGGCCAGCAATTATTGCCCATCCCTAATTGTCCTCAAGAAGGCGGTGGTGAGCCGCCTTCTTGAACTGCTGCAGTCCGTGAGTTGAAGGTGCTCCCACAGTGCTGTTAGGGAGGGAGTTCCAGGATTTTGATCCTGCGGCGAGGATGGAACAACGATATATTTCCAAGTCAGGGTGGTGTGTGATTTGGAGGGGAACTTGGAGGTGCCCTTGTCCTTCTAGGTGGTAGAAGTTCTGAGTTTGGGAGGTGCTGCTGAAGAACCCTTGGCGAGTTGCTGGAGTGCATCTTGTAGATGGTACACACTGCAGCCACGGTGTTTACACCTGCTCCTGCTCACTTGTGCTCTGTGAATAAAAACATAAGAAATAAGAGCAGGAGTAGGCCATACGGCCCCTCGAGCCTGCTCTGCCATTCAATAAGATCATGGCTGATCATTGACCTCAACTCCACTTTCCCGCCCGATCTCCATGCCGCCTGGGTGCCGGTTTCTGTACTGGTGTTGGAAAGATACAAGCAAGTGATGGTACATCTCCAGGAGAATTGGGAAGTGTGGCTGTAGGGATTGAGTCACTTGAGGACCTAGAAACCGGCAGAGGAACAAGGGTTAGCAAAGGCAAGGGTAAAAAATAGCGGATGAGTGGCAGTGCAATGTGGCCCCAAATTATCATGCTGTGTGCGCAAGTGTGTAAACCAGGGTGTTAAGTAGAAAGAGAAAAGGAGGGTCAAACGTCCAAATACACTGCTGTTCGATTGATAGACGCAAATGTTTGAACTTTTTCTTGACACCATAGTATTCCAAAGGGGCTGCTACAGTTTTGTAGGGCCTAACAGAAAAATGAGAGCAGGTTAAGGTAAAATATTTCAAGCTTTACCAAGAATGCAGACAACTGACTATCTTATTACAGTATGATTGTTTTTGTACCGCCACTGGATACAGAATCATGAACACAAGGTTAAGACACTTGTTGGGTTTTGATGGGTGAAATTTGAGAAGTATGTGAACATTGTCAGGAAACCAAAGGGGAGATAGCAACTCCTATTATGCAGTTAGGACCCCAAAGCCATTTCTACAGCCTACTGGGAGGAATGTCACCTGTGACCCTCCACTCAGGACAACCTGTTGGCCAAAATGTGGAAGCCCCCAAAGATAGGTGAGAAAAATTATTATCGTGGGGCCAGGAGGAGCTGGGCCCCACAAAGAATAATCTGGGCCGCTGCTGCTCAAGATCCACCGCCCTTCCCGCCCACCCCCCGCAATCATGAACCCCTCCCCCTATCCACCCCTCCCCCCCTCGTCCCTCCACCCCTCCCCCTCCCCCCTCCCACCTCAAGAACTTACCTTGCTGCTGACTGGGTCGCCTCCGAGGCTGCCTGATAATCCAGGCAAGCTGCATCGGGACGCCCGTTTGGGACTGGCAAAATTTCTATTTAAATGAGACCCGGACCCTCGAAATGGTCTGGGTCTGCCACTGCACCTCCCGGTTGATCGGCCTGAGCGTTCTGTCAGCCACCTGCCCAAATGATAAAATCTAGCCCTCAAGATTGCAACCTCCTTGAATACACTCCAGGCATTTTTAAATCTGTGTGTTGAAGACAGTCTCCATATCATTCCGTTGGTGGGGATTCGTCTTTCCATTTTGCCTTTGAAAGTTCTTGTCTTCTTACAACTATTAAGTGCCAAAGGGACCATTAAAGTTTACCATGTGACCTTGCATCATATGACTGGAAGAAAGGGACTGACAGTAACTCATGATTGTGCCTCCCTGTCTGCTGATGCTGTTACAGCCCTTCTTGTAAAGGCCCCCTTTTCCTGTCACATGCTGCTTACATCACAAAGACTATCCTTCCTGTCACCACCACTGTCACTGATCCCTGGGACACAAAAGAAAGCACTTAGAATAGAAATTAAATTGTAAATCTTACCGGCTGGTAGTCACATGTTACCGGACCAGTATCTTGTGATCTATGGCTTTGCTTTCACGATTTTTGACATTGTTTGAACCCTTTAATTAATTATTTCCATTATCCACTCTATCACCAAGACCACCTACTTCCACCTCCCTGATATCACCCGTCTCTGCCCTTGTCTCAGCCCATCTGCTGATGAAACCCCCATCCATGCTTTCATGAATTCCAGACTCGATTATTCTAACACTCTCTTAGCCGTCCTCCCATCTTCCACCCTCCGTAAACTTGAGCTCATCCAAAGCTCTGCCGCACGTATCCTAACTCACGCCAAGTCCCGTTCACCCATCGCCCCTGTGCTCGCTGACCTACATTGGCACCCGGTCCAGCAACGCCTAGAATTTAAGATTCTCATCCTCGTGTTCAAATCCCACTGTGGCCTCACCTCTCCCTATCTCTGGAACCTCTTCCAGCCCTACAACCCGCCAAAACTTTGCATTCCTCCAATTCTGGCCTCTTGTGCATCTCTGATTTCCTTCGCCCCACCATTGGTTGCCGTGCCTTCAGCTGTCTAGGCCCTAAAATCTAGAATTCCCTCCCCAAACCTTCCATTGAAGTCAATGGAACTGATTATTGGGCGGTGCGGACGAGATTCTATCTATAGATTTTTTTTTTAACGATTCTGTTACAATCTTTTCTTGGTAAGATGCTATTTTTCATCATGACCAGGTGGGACAGTCTTCATGACAGCAATGAGGTACAGAGTAGAGTTTCTCAGCACAAATCACAAAGGGGTTATCTCGCAGTGATAGATAATTAGGGTTATTGGTTTGGAATTTATGAAAGTACTCAGTTCCTGGTAACCTTCGGCTAACATTTCTTTTTGCTCTGTCTCGCTCTGAATTGCCACATCCCACCCGGAAACAACCAATGCTTTCCAAACTGGAGGCTCTGAGAACGTAAAGGCATCTACCAGCAACACCAACCAGAAAACGATAGACAATGTGAATCCCAGGCCCATCAAGCACAGGAAATCAGATGACATCAGAGAATATGGGCCTTTCTTTTACGCTGGAGGCACAAATGGAGCTGATCTGTACGTATAAAAGTAGAGTTTCAATGCACATCATGCAGCTTGACACTTCCTTAATTGATAGGTGGTCCGCTAGGTGTACAAGATTATGACAGGTTTGGATAGGCTAGACGGGGAAAGGCTGTTCCCACTAGTTGATGGTACAAGGACTAGGGGACACACATTTAAGGTTCTGGGCAAGAGATACAGGGGGGATGTGAGGAAAAACTTTGTTACGCAGCGAGTGGTGGTGACCTGGAACTCGCTGCCGACGGAAGTGGTGGAAGCGGAGACACTCAATGTTTTCAAGGGGAGACTGGATAGGCACTTGAGGGAAATAAACTTGCAGGGCTACGGGGAGAGAGTGGGGGAATGGGACTGACTGGATTGCTCTACAGAGAGCCGGCACGGACTCGATGGGCCGAATGGCCTCCTTCTGTGCCGTTATGACTCTATGACTATGATATCCCGTTTAATGAATATTAGTTCATATAATTCCAACTTTTTATTACTTTTTCAAAAGATGCAAGTTAAGAATATACAATAAAAAGGCTGTGCCTTGAGTTCACTGAACTTCAATCTGATGCAGTTTTATTCTCACACATCAAGATGTCTTAAACAGCTTCAACACAGAGACCAGGGTCTCTCCCTAACTTTTTGTCAAAGGCCACAATCTGAATATCTATCTGTTTCTCTCTCTCTCTCTCTCTCTTTCTCTCTCTCTTAATGCTTCCTATCAACATTTTTCGAGATATAAGAGAGTGGGTGAAGAATGGAACTCAGAGACACACTGGGCTAATTTTAACCACTGGCTTCTACGAGAAAGAGGCGTGCTGCCTTCCTGTTTCATGCCTCACTCACCCCGGCCGGTATTGTAACTCCTTTGGGGTTTTCGAGAGGGGTGTGAGACCCTCGCCGCGGGGAGGCGAGGACCTGATTAAAATGCAAAAAAAAATGTCAGTCAAACTCTGCTGCTATTTTAACTTCGTGTCGCGAGGTCGTTGCCTGATGCCAGTCATGCCAGGGAAACCCAGTGCCAAGGAGCAGCAGGCGCAGAAGAGGGGCAAAAAAGTTAAGTCGTTGCTTCGAAATGAAAAGGTTTCCCTGTGGGCCGGGAGCAGCAGGAGTATAAAAGGGCCAGGGGCCTGTCGCTTGTCCCTCGCCTCCAGTTAGTTAAAATCAGAGCTGTTGGCTGAGAGCCCCATGTGATGACGGGATGAGCTGCAAGTGGGTCCCAACAAGCTGCACTGTTGTAAGTACCACATGACATAGACCCTCACTTCAATAAGCCTTGTGACACTATCCAGTTTACTGTTACAGTTAACTGCAGGGAGCGATGGAGAGAAAATCAGATGGGCTATTATTTGCCAAACAAGAGTAGCTGAGAAAAGACCACCCACCAGCCATCTTAATTGGACACTGCAGGATGGCCTAAAAGGGGAAGTGTTGGAGAAGGTGAACTTTAACCTTTAGCCTGCCAGCAGCTTCAAGGAAACTCTTTCCTGGGGTTGACCAATTCTGATTTCTTGCTGCTCAGCGCACACAGATGCTGAAAAATATTAATATTGCAATAATAAGCAATCCAACCACCAGAGGAATCTTCATTACTGCAATATTTAATCCAGAACTACTAAATCAAGGCACCTAAACATCTGGGACACCCAAGATGGCTTCCTCTTGCCCTCTTTGTATTTTTCTTCCTTTGCCATCAAACCCTTGGATGCTTATATCCACTTGAATCAAGATTGCACCGGGATCGCAGTTGCAGGCGAGGAGTCCACGATATCAGCACTTGCAGATGATTCCCTCTCTCAGCTGTAACTCTTCCTTCCCTGTGTGTCGCAGTGTATACAGCAGTACAGTCGCTTGCCTGTCTACAAAATGAACCATGCTGAATCAGAGGTATACGGGCTCGGGTGAGTAATTGTTTGTTTCACTGGGCCGATTCAGGGGTGCCACCATTACTGGCCCAATTTCTACCTCCTCCGCCCCCCACCACCCCCCCCACCCCACCATTTTCTGTAGGGTTGCCAACCCTCCAGGATTGCCCAGGAGTCTCCAGGAATTGAAGATTAATCTCCAGGACACCGCTGCCAGCAAACCCGGGAGAAAAATCATTGAACACTTTCATTTATTAGTTCTAAAAATATTGGAGCTGGGGGGGGGGGGAAAGGCTGTTTGACCAACAGTCAAGATCATTCCCATCAGGGAACAAAGAGTCTGTTCCCTTTCCAATTGGCCGTGGGAAGGCAGTGCGCCCGGAGGATGGACCAATGGCGGGAGTGTGGGGGGCAGGGCGGTTCGAGATGGGAGGTCATGTGATCAAATCTCCAGGAATACGCCCAACCAGAGTTGGCAACCCTAATTTTCTGTGGTATTCATGAGGACGTAGATAAGTGGCCCATTTCTCCCCGCCTCGCACCCTCCCCACCCCCCACCGCCCTTCTGGAGTTGTTGAAGTCAAGAAGGTTTCCATCTGTGAAAAAATCATGGCCACCTTTGTAGTTCTCCATGAGACAGCGCCAAAGAGGTTGGTTACAGGTTGGCATGTAACTGGAAGCATTTGCCACAGAGGTGAAAATAACAGAGGCATTGCTGCTGTGTGTTTTTTTTGGCCTGTAAATCCTCATCTTCCTGAGTCATCTTTCTTTCCTTTGCTCTCTCGCTGCTGCCTTCGCCAAACTAAACACTTTACGCACATTGCTGCTACCCACTAACAAGACTCAAGGAGGCCTGCCCCTACCACCTGAATTTAAACTACACTCGCGCCGAACACATCAAGTACAAAGGTATTCATGGCTGGCTGGCTTCGTTTAATTAGGTTTTCCCCACAGTAATTGGCTTATTGTGCAAGTCAAATACCAGTATTTAATTAACTGTGAACAACACAAACGGGAGGCAGTGATATCATTATAGCCATGATGCGGAGATGCCGGTGTTGGACTGGGGTGGACAAAAGTGAGAAGTCGCACAACACCAGGTTATAGTCCAACAGTTTTATTTGAAATCACAAGCTTTCGGAGCGCTGCTCCTTCGTCAGGTGAAGTGAAGGAATTGGGGCAGCACGGTGGCATAGTGGTTAGCACTGTTGCCTCACAGCGCCAGGGACCCAGGTTCGAATCCGGCCTCAGGTGACTGTCTGTGTGGAGTTTGCACATTCTCCCCGTGTCTGCGTGGGTTTCCTCCGGGTGCTCTGGTTTCCTCCCACAGTCCAAAGATATGCGGGTTAGGTTGATTTGGCTATGATAAATTGACCCTTAGTGTTAGGGGGGATTAAATACGTGGGGTTACGGGGATAGGGTGGGATATGTGTCGGTGCAGGCTCGATGGGCCGAAATGGCCTCTATCTGCACTGTGGGGATTCTGTGATTCTGAATCGGCAAAGCATATGTAGACAGAGAACAATGCCTGTGTAGCGTACAATCTCAGACGACTACAGTTAATCTATCTATGCCTTTCATGTGGTGCCTTCCTGGCTGACCTGATTGTTTCTCTGCCGAGGTGTGATGAAAGGCAGTCAGATAGATTAACTGTAGTCGTCTGAGATTGTACGCTACACAGGCATTGTTCTCTGTCTATATATGCTTTGCTGATTCGTATTCCTTCACTTCACCTGACGAAGGGGCAGCAGCTCCGAAAGCTTGTGATTTCAAATAAAACTGTTGGACTATAACCTGGTGTTGTTCGACTTCTCACTTTTATCATTATAGCCAGCAGTGGGACCCTGAGAGTCGTATCACCACAGGTAGAATGATTCTGGATCCTCGAGCTACAGGATTTTCCCCCTATTTCCTTTCCCCTTTCCTTGTGTAGGCCTCGCCCAGGCCTTTCCACCATTTTAGTTATTTCCACATTCCTTTGTTCTTTTAACATCTTTCCACTGCCTCATTGAGATGTTCTTTAACACCAGCTAACAGTTTTCTGTTAAGCAGTTTCTGGGTCATTTGACCCATTAATATCCTTTCTATGATTGCAGTGTCTGTAGTTTTTTTTTAAACCAACCCAAAATGTTATCCTGCTTTTTCTCAGCACAGAATGCAGAAGATTTAACGCTGAAATAATAGTAACTATGTCTAAAAATAAATAGAATATGTAAAGCGCCTTTTGCGTCGAATGTCATGAGCTACCAAATGATTGATCTCAGTGACTGGTATTGTGTCAGGGGTAAAGCAGTCATATGGGTGGGGGGGTAGTGGTCAATAAAACCACAGAAACCCGACTGGCCCTTGTGTGTGGTCAGCTGGGTGTTATGGAGCACATGAGGGAGTTCAGTTACGTGGGGAGACTGGAGAAGCTGGGATTGTTCTCCTCAGAGCAGAGAAGGTTAAGGGGAGACCTAGTAGAGGTATTCGAAATTTTGAGGGGTTTTGATAGAGCAAGTAAGGAGAAACTGTTTCCTCTGGCAAGTGGGTCGATAACCAGAGGTCACAGATTTAAAAATAATTGGCAAAAGAACTAGAGGGGAAATGAGGAGAATTTTTTTCACACAGAGGGTTGTTAAGATCTGGAACGCACTACCTGAAAGGGTGGTGGAATCAGATTCCATAGGAACTTTCAAAAGGCAATTAGAGAGGGGTACAATAGCAAAGTGGTTATGTTACTGGACTAGAAATCCAAAAGCCTGGACTAATGATCTGGAGACATGAGTTCAAATCTCGCCACGGCAGCTGGGGAATTTAAATTCAGTTAATTAAATAAATCTGGAATAAAAAGCAAGTGCCATGAAACTACCGGATTGTTGTAAAAGCCCATTTGGTTCACTAATGTCCTTTCGGGAAGGAAATCTGCCGTCCTTACCTGGTCTGGCCTATATGTGACTCCAGACCCATAGCAATGTGGTTGACTCTTAACTGCCCCTCTGAAATGGCCTAGCAAGCCACTCAGTTGTAAAGGTGGCTCACCACCACCTTCTCAAGGGCAATTAGGGATGGGCAATAAATGCTGGCTTTGCCAGCGACGCCCACATCCAATGAATTTAAAAAAAGACATGTATTTGAAGAGAACTAATTTGCAGGGTTTTGGGGAGGAAGCTAGGGTGTGGGACTAAATTGGATAGCTCTTTCAAAGAGTCGGCACAGGCATGACAGGCCGAATGTCCCCCGTCTGTGCTATAAGATTCTATGCAAGGAAGGTGCTGCAGTTTGGTCTGTTTCGGCTCGTCTCTTTTCCTGGTACAGATGCCGTTGAAACCCCACGCTGTTTCTCTTTAATGCAGAGTTACCCAATACTGTGAGAACAGGGGATGGAAGCGAATCTTTGACAACAACAGAGGGGACTACATATTCAAATGGTCGGAATACAAAATGGTTTCCAACTACCAAAACTTCCGTCCAGGTAAGAAGGAGATCAGAAGGGGCAAACCTGGGAGCTGTCATAACCCTAGACACCAATTTGATTGAAACATTGATGAAAGTTGATTTAAATGTGTAATAGATGGTGGTAACATTTGGAGAAATCCATCAAACTTATCAAAGGCTACACAGTTAAGGACACAGTTACACTAGAGAAGTGTCCTAACAGCTCACAGCCTGCGACTCGTCCTTCTGTTGTAAAAGCATTATTTTTATTTTCCATGAACGCTGGGTCCACCTGTTTGAATTGGGTGAGCCTGGTGAGTCTGTCCTCAATGCTTTTTCCTGATGAGGGGATTTAGGATTTCTTCACCCTCAAGGGAGCAGTGTCGCGGATGAGACTCCAAGCCATACCTGACGAATTCGAACAGTATATCACAGCAAAGAGAACCGGACCATTGGCTACAGATCCAACAGATTCCTGAGCCTTCCACCCAGGAGCAAGTCAAGCCGGGGAAAGAAAGACAGATTTGCATTTCTACAGCGCCTTTCACAACCTCAGGACGTCCCAAAGCGCTTTACAGCCAATGAAGTACTTTTTGAAGTGTAGTCACTGTTGTAATGCAGGAAACGTGGCAGCCAATTTGCGCACAGCAAGCTCCCACAAACAGCAATGTGATAATGACCAGATAATCTGTTTTAGTGATGTTGATTGAGGGATAAATATTGGCCAGGACACCAGGGTTAACTCCCCTGCTCTCCTATCAAAATGGCACCATGGTATCTTTTACATCCACCCGAGAGGGCAGACGGGGCCTCGGTTTAACATCTCATCCAAAGGACGGCACCTCCGACAGTGAAGCACTCCCTCAGCACGGAACTGGAATGTCAGCCTAGACTTTTGTTCTCAAGCCTCAGTGGAGTGGGACTTGAACCTACAAACCCCCTGAATCAGAGGCGCGAGTGCTACCCAGTGAGCTCCAGCTGACACATGGAGCCAACCATCCTCTGACTCAAGTGAGCCCAAGCCTAAGGGAAAGATGTCAGACGCAACTGCTCACCCGGGCACCTAAGAACATGACTTAGTATCGAGCCAAGGATCCTGGAATCCCAACCTGCTCAAAATAGTGGCAAAATGGTCAGAATATGACACCATCTTTTCAACCAACCTTTTGTTTACCGCCCCTAACAATCCCACCATGGCTCAGTAGCTGTTCCTTTTTATTCCCTGCAACCCCCGCCTCCCACCCCACCTCTGTGAAGCACCTTGGGACAGTTTCCTACATTAAAGGTGCTATATAAATGCATGTTGTTGACCCTTACATTATTGGTTATCTCTATCGGCCTTTATCCTTATAATCATCAATCTCATCCTGTTCGAAGCTCCCTCGGAGGTTGAGTGGTGTCCATCACAGAGAAAGTTGTATGTGATTTATGGAAAACCAGGATTGATGGGTTACCTGACCTTTCCTCCTCTGTACTCTTCTTATGTTCTTATAACGCTCTCCAATAAGTGATGACCAACTGATATACCCTGTGCTTATTTCTCTCTTATGCATAGCAAAATTGCATGAAATTTCCTTTCCGTTACATGCTGTCCTATCCACCCCTCCCATCCACAAGTTTGCTTTTCTCTTATCCTGAAAGCATCTCTCAATCTACACTCAATCATCAGCAAAGTGATGGAAGGTGTCGTCGACAGTGCTATCAAGCGACACTTACTCACCAATAACCTGCTCACCGATGCTCAGTTTGGGTTCGGCCAGGACCACCCGGCTCCAGACCTCATTACAGCCTTGGTCGAAACATGGACAAAAGAGCTGAATTCCAGAGGTGAGGCGAGAGTGACTGTCCTTGACATCAAGGCAGCATTTGACCTAGTGTGGCAGCAAGGAGCCCAAGTAAAATTGAAGTCAATGGGAATCAGGGGGAAAACTCTCCACTGTCTGAAGTCATACGTAGCATAAAGGTTGATGGTTGTGGTTGTTGGAGGTCAAACATCTCAGCCCCAGGACATTGCTGCCCTGAGTTCCTCAGGGCAGTGTCCTAGGCCCAACCATCTTCAGCTGCTTCATCGATGACCTTCCCTCCAACATAAGGTCAGAAATGGAGATGTTCGCTGATGATTGCATAGTGTTCAGCGCCATTCACAACTCCTCAGATAATGAAGCAGTCAATTCCCAAATGCAGCAAAACCTGGATGACATTCAGGCTTGGGCTGATAAGTGGCAGGTAACATTCGCCACACAAGTGCCAGGCAATAACTATCTCCAACAAGCAAGAGTCTAACCACCGCCCCTTGACATTGAACGGCATTACCATCGCCGAATCCCCCACCATCAACATCCGGGGGGTCACCATTGAGCAGAAACTTAACTGGACCAGCCACATAAATACTGTGCTACAAGAGGAGGTCACAGGCTAGGTATTCTGCGGCTAGTGTCTCACCTCCTGACTCCACAAAGCCTTTCCACCATCTACAAGGCACAAGTCAGGATTGTGATGGAATACTCTCCACTTGCTTGGATGAGTACAGCTCCAACAACACTCAAGAAGCTTGACACCATCCAAGACAAAGCAGCAAGCTTGATTGGCACCCCATCCACCACCTTAAACATTCACTCCCTCCACCACCAGCACACCGTGGCTGCAGTGTGTACCATCTACAAGATGCACTGCAGCAACTCGCCAAGGCTTCTTCGACAGCACCTCCCAAACCCGCGACCTCTACCACCTAGAAGGACAAGGGCAGCAGGCGCATGGGAACACCTCCAAGTTCCCCTCCAAGTTACACACCATCCTGACTCGGAAATATATCGCCGATCCTTCATCGTCGCTGGGTCAAAATCCTGGAACTCCCTCCCTAACAGCACTGTGGGAGTACCTTCACCACACGGACTGCAGCGGTTCAAGAAGGCGGCTCACCACCACCTTCTCAAGGGCAACTAGGGATGGGCAATAAATGCTTGCCTTGCCAGCGATGCCCAGATCCCAGGAACGAAAAAAAAAGTTAAGACATGACTCAGTTGGTGCCTCCATGCCCTATCCCAGCATTTTGTCCAGGTGACCATTCTTAACGTATGTATCTAGGTGTTGAGTATCAATGAGCTATTTAAACCTGGGAGACCTTCACTGTTGAACCTGATTATGTCTGCACACATGCAGTTCCCAGCACAGGGGTACAAGCTATTGATCAGCAGCAGGAATCCTGGCTGACCCTACCCTCTCCCTAGCTCTTGGACATTCCAGCCAATTGTAACATCTCCACCACAACCTTGGGCTGGGATCATCTAACAGCACAGGCCTTGGGTTAAACCTGGGATCTTCCCCGTCTGTGTGGCTCAGAATGATATCTGTAAACAGACATTTTATGAGGCTTATTTTAGTGCAGGAAGCATCTATTATAAAGATATAGAGCATGGCTGATCAGTAGAAAGAAAAGTCTAAGGGGCAGAGCGCTGATCAATGTTCCGTGCAGCGCTGACGGATTCGCAGGCTCCTTCCCTCCCTCCAAGGGAAGGGCCGATGCTCACAGCAGTTAAAGGTAAGGCTAGGGATGGGTCGGTGACAGCGCCCGTGATCCGCGAGGAGCAGCCCCAAGCACTCTGAGAGAGTGCAGGGCTAATCAATCGCCACAATTAATTTTTTTTTAAAACAGCACAAAGGGGTGAGAAAAAAACGTTGGCCGACCTGATCACCAATCCCTTTAATTACCGCTCCCCAAGCGGCCGGCCGAGGTCACAATGCCTCCTGCAGCTGCTGTTGCTGCCGCCCAGCGAAGCTGCAGGGGGCGGGAGCGAATTTAGGATCCGGTGCGGTAACGGGGCGATGACGTCATGAATTTCGCGGGAGTCGTTTCTTTCGCCGCGCCCAGCCAGTACATCGCTAGCGCCCCGTTATCGATAACGGGAGGCACAAAGGAGGCCAATTTCTAGCCCTAAATCTACACTCCATAGACAGCTCGTTGGTATATCGGAACGTTCATATGAGAAGTTTTTTTTAAATATTAAAGTGATAATTAATAACCGAGGCCAAAGGTATCCAGGAATCTAAAAGCGTTTCGAGAATAGGAAGCCGTTAGCGTTCCCTCAAATAAATAATGGTCCAGAACCTGCTGGGGCGAGGCAGCTCACGGTGTGCGCTATTAGTTAGACATGTTCCGGCACCCTTCAGCTCAAAAATGTTTTGCCCATAAAGTTGCTGGAAGTGCGAGCTGATAACGGTGCTGCCAGGGCAACAGGGCAACAGGGCAACTGGGACCCTGGTGAACGACGGGACCAACAGTGTAGCCCCTTAAACAATGAGATTTAAGGATTGAGAAATAAACCGCGGAAGGATTGAGAAGGAGGGTGAATTAGAGTGGGTGAATACAATGTCAAATCAGGTACAGAAATGGAAATAAAGAGAGGGAAAGAAAAGATTGGATTGAGACAGAAAGGAAAAGTAAGATTTTTTTTTTTTTAATTTGACCTTTTTTAAAATCCCCTAAAACAATTTCAGCAAATTCTGAGCCCAATGTGTCTTGCTGATTGATCTCCATCTAATGCCTGTGCCTTTGCTTTCTGCCATTCTGACAGGTAGGCAGCTATTAAACCAGATCCCAAACAACAGGATCCTGACCACCAAGGGCGGCCTCTGCAGTTCCCTCAAGGAATACGAGCGAATAGCAATTAAGTATTCAAAAGGCGTGTATTCACAGTAAGTCTTCTTGCCCGTAAGTTTGTGTCCTAGTCAGTGTCACCAAAGGCTTGAGTAAGACACCTATTGGAATGACTTCAGGGATTTAGCCAACTAATTGGATAATTGAGATTGATCCACCGCATTTTAGTGAACCTAAGGTGCTTGGTGATAATTAGCGGACCAACGCTTCATGTGTTTGTATGACATTCCTCTGCCTGATATTTTACTGGGGGCATTAACAGAGGATCTATGCTAACATTAAATTGGCGGACAGACTCATGTCTGCTATCAGCAAAAGTCATTTCTAGCCTCGTAACAAAACTGATAACTTCATACCTTTGCTTTGGGTTTTGACTTTCACTCTGCTCACCTGCCCTGTTATTTTTTTTTAATGTTTTCACCTGCTCTTTAAGTTTTAGGGCAAAAAATTCGATTGCGTAGCGCCCGTTTTTTTGGGCGCTACCGGTGCCGTCTTTGGTCAATTCTGGTACGGGCCTGCGCCGGACGCCATCTTGGTGAGGGCGTTAGTGTCGGCGCTGGGAGCATGCACCATTAGTATGTAGAGTGGGCAGATTGTGACGTCGACCAGTGTGCAAAGCTGATTTGACGCCAGCGCTGCCATTTTTGTCCTCAACACTGGAACTAACGCCCTGTCTTAACCTCGCATGGTTGAACATGCGTTCAGCAGCAGCAAGGACCCCCTACCAGTGATATTTAAAAGGATCATCAACCACTCTCAGGTTAGTTGCTGATTAATTCCTACTGGCTATGTGTAAGTTTGTAGAAGTGTTTGGTGCTTTCCAGAGTTGTTTAGAGTTGGTGAGGTGACGGGGAGTGGTGCTGCAAGTGGAGAAGGCCATTCTTCTGACTTCAAGTGTTCTGGTCAGTCCACTTGCTCCCAGTCATGGGCAATGTTCCCTGTAAGTTGCACGGCCACACAATGCTCCAGGGACCCGGGGCAGCCAGCTTGCCGGCTTTTCAATGCAAAAACCACACATGCGCGGTATTTTGAAAGGCCCGCGCAGCTCCTTAAAGGGGCTGCGTGGTGCCAAACAAAATTACAGGGAACATTGGTCAAGGGTGCTCTAGTTGTCATCCCCCTTGGCCTACAGCATGACAGGGAAATGGAGCAGAGGCAGTGAAGAAGATGACAAGCTCCTCGCCGAGGGAGGAGGAGGAGGAGGGAGAGGCGGGCTCTCAGCAGGAGACATTACCCACCTAGGGTCTTCTGAGAGCAATTCTCTTACCTCAACCTGAGCCAGGAGCAGTGCGTGAGGCGTCTGCGCTTTACGAAGAAGGTGCTCACAGAACTCTGCCACCTCCTGCAATCAGACCTAGCAGCCTCACACCAGGGTAAGGACAGCGCTGCCAGTGGCTGTAAAGATGACCGTGGCCCTGAATTTCTTTGCATCGGGATCCTTCCAGGCTTGAGCAGGTGACAACTGTAACATCTCCCAGTTCGCCATCCACTGCTGCATAAGAGAGGTGACAGATGCTCTTTATGCCAGGAGAGGGGAGTTCATTGTCTTCTCTCTGACCAGAGAGAAGCAGGAGGAGTACGCACGTGGCTTTGCTAGGATAGCGGGCTTCCGCATGGTGCAGGGCGCCATCGACTGCACGCATGTATCTTTGCGGGCACCGCATCTAAATGCTGAGATGTACCGCAGCTGCAAAGCTTATCAGTTGCTGAATGTGCAGTTGGTGTGCGTCCATGCTCAGCACATCATGATGGTGAATGCCCGGTATCCTGGCAGCAGTCATGATGCTTTCATTTTGCGCCAGTCCGCTATTCCCTCAGGCTTTGAGCCACCACGACAAATGAGAGGGTGGTTACTGGACGACAAGGGCTATCCGCTGACCAATTGGCTCATGACTCCGCTCCGCAACCCAACCACACGTGGGCAGCGTGTGTACAATGAGGGCCATGCTGCCACATACAGCAGACCATTGGCGTCCTTAAACAACGCTTCCGCTGCCTGGACTGCTCTGAAGGAGCCCTGCAGTACTCACCAGAGCGCGTCTCAAGATTCGTCATGTTCTGCCGCATGCTCCACAACCTCACCATCACGAGGGCCCACCCCTTCCTACCAGGCATATGGCGAACAGCTGAGGAGGAGGAGGAGGAGGAGAAAGCGGAAGAGGAGGAAACGGAAGAGGAGGAAACAGAAGAGGAGGAAGCAGAAGGGAGGAGGCAACCCAGACAGCCCCTTTCTGCCCGGGCTGTTTGTGAACAACTCATCCGACTGCGGTATGAGTGAACACAACCTCAATTCCCCATTCAACAATAGTCCCACACCTTACCTTCCCTCTGTTACTGACCATCACAGCATCCTATTGGCCACTAAGCTGAAATAAAAGCCACCACAAAAGAAACATTCCAATCCAACTTTATCCATCAATCCACCCACTATAACCTAACAAAGTCAACTAATCACCCTTGTGCATTCCCTTAGTGCCTGTCTTCAGTCTGCATTTGCCTGTCCTAGTGCTCCTACGAAGCGCTACCCCAGTGGCAGCAGCATGGCTGGTGGAAGGCTGTTGACTTTCAGTGGGGGAGACTGCAGATGGCCTTGAAGGATGACCTCGAGCACCTCTGGGCCTAGAAGGCCCGGCTGCGGACTGCACCACCTTGGCATGGGCGGCAGCAGTCCGGGCTGGTTGGCTGACAGGCAACAGCAAGGACACTGGTGCAGTGGCAGTGGTGGGAGGATGAATGCTGTCATCCTGAGAAAGGACAGCAGGTTCTTGCTCCACGGAGCCACTGCCACTCCCCATGGGCGGCGCCTCAGCAATCCCAGTAATCTGCTAGCCCCTTTCCACACTGGTAAACGCAGCCACGACGGTAGCAGTTTGTCCTTGCATGGCAGCAAGCTGAGCCTGCATGAGAGCAGTCTGATCTTGCACGACTTCAGTCTGAGCTTCCACTTGCAACACTCAGATGTAAGGTGGCTTCTGCTTGTGCTGCTATGGAAGCTGAGTGATCAGGCATCAGATGCTGCATCATGGTTGGGTCCACAAGTGTGCTAATGGATCTGCCCATCCCTTCCATGCTGGAAAGGATGGGCTCCAAGCTCTGCGCAAAGCCCCGTGCAAGGTTGGTGCTCGAGGCCTCCACGCTCCTTGACATTGCACTCAGACTTTCTGCCCGGCCTGCCAATGCACCAAGCATTTCATTCTACATACCCTTCAGCGTTCTTCTGTAGGCCGCCCCATTGAAGTCCTCATCTGAACTCGTGTGCCACCTCGCCCTCCGGGGAGCTGGCACCTGCACTACCCTTTCCCCCTGCCCTGGCTGCAGCCCACTCATGCCCGGTGACTCACCACGTGTAAATCCCGCCTCTAAGCTACCCTCTAAACGCCACACAGTGCCAGTATCTGAGCTGGTGGCTGCGAGTGTCAGAGCGTGTGACTTCTTCATCACTCTCCTCTCCCTCTTCTTCTACAACCACTGGCTGGGCAGGTTGGATTTCTTGGGTAACTGAAATGAGAAAGGCACAAGGGTAGGGTTGTGGTGAGGGGAGTGGGGGGAAGCAGGAGGTGCATGCTGGTACCATGTGCAGCTTGTAAATCAGAAGAGATTGTGGGATGAGGGGAAAGTGGGATGTGAGAAGGAGAATAACGTAAGAGGATATCGGCATCTTGTATTCTTTCAGCCCCACCGCTGGCCACAGGCTCAGTCATACCCCGCCCAAGAATGGTCAGCACCGTCTCCTTCATGGTGGTGAGGTGATGCAGGCGCGCTTGTCCCCCGCCAGTTAGGTTCTGCTGGTGCCGGTTATGCGTCACCTTTTCCTGCAAGAGAAAGGGAAGTGTGTCAGTGAGTGCGGTGCAATGTGTTTGGGTGATGTGCCTGTCATGGTTGAATAGCTGACAGTGTGTGCAAGCTGTGAGATGTGGAGATGAGGCTTGCAGCAGTGGTAATCGTGTGAGGGTGAGAAGGATCATGTGAATGTGAGGTATGGGTCGTGTTTGGTAGTGATTGTTGATAGGTGAGTGATGGGGGGTGTGGTGCATTGAGCATTGTGTGAGGCTAATGGTGCAGTTTGTAGGTTATGGCATTTGAAGATGAATTCATTGACCTTGACCACTGGTGTGAGGTCATTAAACTTCTTCCTGCACTGTGTTCACGTCCTCAGGGCTACACTGCTGGCACTCACCACAGTGGCTATCTGCTCCCACTGCACTTTACACTGTTGCCAGGAGGGCCTCCTGGCCCGCTGTGGAAAGAGGACCTCTCTCCTCCTATTGGCCTCCTGCACCATGGCCTCCAGTGCTGCATTGGAGAACGTTGGTGCACCTCTCCCCTGTTGTGCCATCATTAATTGTTCCGTTCCACTGTCTTCCTCAGCCAGTTGAATGATGATCTGCAGGCTGAATGCACCTCCCCTTTAAGAGGTGCAGACTGCCTTTAAGTAGTGCAGGCTAGCTTTAATTGGTGCTAGCCTCGCACGAACTTGGGCCCCAGGCTGAGTTCAGCCCCTCAGCAGCGCGTTCAGTGCTGGGGCCGAATGCCACAATCATGGAAATGAGCAGGCAGCACGAAGTTCACCTGCTGCCGACAGCAATGTTCCTGCTAAGCTCCGCGGCCGCGCGGTCGTCCGCAAGGTCCCGCGCAGGCTGCTCACCGGCTTTTACATTGTAGGTACGGCGCATGCACAAAAATTTGAATGGGCTGCGCATTGGGCAGTGCGGCTTACGGGGGACATTGACCTCCGAACGGGCGCGGGTTGCCAGCGCATCCCGAGCCCCGCACCCGTTTTCGGGGGCAAACAAATTTCTCAGCCAAAATGTTTTTTTAATAGTTGCATGTCTGCACGCTGTGACTTTCTCTTTTTATTGTGTTATCTAGTAAGACCATCAAATTGGATGAATTTTTCCCTGAGTCATACCGCATTGATGTGAAAACTGAGCGCCAAACTTTCTTTGATGTCTTCAGAGGTAACGTCTTTCTTCCTCCCACTTTCTTCCTCCCATTTTAACAAAGTTGTTTTCTCCTCTTCCCCTCTCATGCGGCTCCAAGCAACACAGCTTCCCATTCCACTCCCAGGCTTTCACAACTCTTAACAACATAAGAACATAAGATACATAACATACAAGATTCTGAAGGGGATTGACAGGGTAGATGTTGTGAGGTTGTTTCCCCTGGCTGGAGTGTCTAGAACTAGGGGGGCATTGTCTCAGGATAAGGGGTCGGCCATTTAAGACCGAGATGAGGAGGAATTTCTTCACTCAGAGGGTTGTGAATCTTTGGAACTCTCTGCCCCAGAGGGCTGTGAATGCTGAGTCTTTGAGTATGTTCAAGGCTGAGATCGATAGATTTTTGGACTCTAGGGGAATCAAGGGATATGGAGATCGGGCAGGAAAGTGGAGCTGAGGTCGATGATCAGCCATGATCTTATTGAATGGCGGAGCAGGCTCGAGGGGCCGTATGGCCGACTCCTGCTCTTATTTCTTATGTTCTTATGTTCTCCTCACAACTTACATTCCCACCTAGCTTTGTATCATCTGCTAACTTGGATATATTATATATCGAGTTCAACAATTTTAGATCATAACCTCAGCCCCTATCACATTTATATTTTATTTTTTCACCCACCCTTTTGTTTGGCCCCCCCCCTCCCCTTTTTTTCCCCTCCCAGAAGCTGGCAGCTGTCCTTCATTCTGCCAGTGCATTTCACACTTCTTTTAGCCTCAACCTGTCACATTAACACCACCTCTTGCCTTGATCATCTCTTAATGTCTCTCAATGTCTCTTAATCTCTCCTTTTGTTCTTTCATCCCCTCCCCCTTTTCCCAGTTTTATCCTTGCCTTAAATCTATTCTATTTCCTACTTTTTTCCAGTTCTGACGAAAGGTCGTCGACCTGAAACATTAACTCTGTTTCTCTCTCCACGGATGCTGCCTGGCCTGCTGAGTTTTTCCAGCGTTTTCTGTTGTTATTTTGGATATATTACATTTGGTCCCCTCATCCAAATCATTGATATAGATTGTGAATAGCTGAGGCCCAAGCACTGATCCTTGTAGTTATAGCCTGCCAACCTGAAAATTACCCGTTTATTCCTGCTCTCTGTTTTCTGTTCGTTAACCAATCCTCAATCCATGCTAGTATATTACCCCCAATCCCATGAGCCCTAATTTTGTTTAATAACCTCTTGTGTGGCACCTTATCGAATGCCTTCTGAAACTCCAAATACACCACATCCACTGGTTCCCCCTCATCTATTCTGCTAGTTACAACTTCAAAAAACTCTAACAGATTCGCCAAACATGATTTCCCTTTCATAAATCCATGTTGACTCTGCCCAATCCGATTATTATTTTCTAAGTGCCCTATTACCACGTCTTTAGATTCTAGCATTTTCCCTGCTACTGATGTCAGGCTAAATTGTCTGAAGTTCTCCATTTTCTCTCTCCCTCTTTTCTTAAATAGTGGGGTTACATTTGCTATCTTCCAATCCGTGGGAACCGTTCTCGAATCCATGGAATTTTGGAAGATAACAACCAATGCATCCACTATCTCTATAGCCACCTCTTTTAAAACCCTAGGATGTAGGCCATCAGGTCCAGGGGATTTATCGGCTTTCAGTCCCATTAATTTCTCCAGTACTCCAGAACAAATTGACTCTTGCCCCAGTTTTCTCTTCCTCCTTGTGAAGATGTGTCTTGCCTGGGTTCAGTCCCTTCCTGAGACAATCTGACTGAGATTGGGAACTCGCCATGTTTGGAGCTATAGGCAGGAACTTATGTTCTACCACTTTGTGAATGGCACACTGGTGCGTCACCAGGTCAGCACGCCAAAGTAGTCAAACTACTTCCTATTTCACAAGATATGAATGGACATCATTTGCATCCTGCTGCTTTCCCTTCCAGCTGTGACCCATGCATCCCTTTATGTAGCACACACAGTGCTTCGCACCTCTTTCCATCTGTTAACAGACCAAAGCTGCCTTTTTCTGAACGTTATTTGCAGATGTGAACTCATGACCTTAATCTATTGTTCTCCCCGCTCCTCTCTTTTCTTGGGCGTATTGTGAATTGTCATTGGCAGCCCCACAAAATGGATGCCTCTGCAGCGTAACCATGGTGAAGAGTCAAGGTCCCCTGTCTCTCCGTCTGCTGTGCATTGTTTCAGTGTTTGCTCCTCTACAAGGGAACGGCTGTCGTGGCACAGATTTGGCTCCCACTTCCTGCAAAGAAATGCCTGGCCTCTATTGGCTGCTTTTCTCCAGCGCAGCATGGGATCAGAAATTGGCCTATGAGACCACAGGCTCATGGCCTACTGCTCTCCGAGGTGTGATGCCATCGGTCCACTTTATGCAGCCGTATTCAGGTGTCTCCTGATCAATTCACTGAGAAATGCAGACTGGTAGACAGCTGGATTTAGTCAACTTCCCCACTCTCTCTACCCCCCCAACCCCTGCTGCGACTCCCAATCAGAAATTTCGAGTTCAAGATTAGGTGGAAGCACAGCCAATGATGGCTCATAACCATATAATTGGAGTATAAACACCAGCATAGACTAGTTGGGCCGAATGGTCACCGAATGGTGCTGTATAGTCTATGTAATATGGAATAAACTTGGCAGGAGCAATAGAGAAGTCCATTTAAACAGTCCCGTGATCTGATGCATAGAATGGCTGATGGAGGGCAGTAGTTGGGGAGTCTGTGGCTTGAACATTACTGGAATAGTTCAAAAATGAAAGGAAAGAGGTAAATTTGTGGACCTTAAATAGGATCTTTCTCCTGAAGCTGTTTGGGGCGGCCTGTCAACAAAGCACCGACTTGAAGAATGGTGGATGATGTAGGGAGAACCAAAGAGAGACTTAAAAAAAATATAACACACAGAAAAATATGAAGAAGGAAAAGAAAAGCAGAAGGATGTGTGCAAGAATGGCCGAGACTCACTCGCTCTCTGATTGTTCCTCCTCCTGTGGAATTGTCCAAGCACATCCAGGAACTCAGTGGAAATGCATTTAGACAAATGCGCAGAATCTAATCGCTGAGCATTTTCTAAACAGAGTCAAAGCAATAACTCCACCATCAGGACCCCTTTTAAAAAATCAGTTACAAGGAATGATGATTAAATTTAACAATTAATCTTTATTTCTCACAGGGATCAAACCTCTGTTCGGGCCCACTCCATGACTCTTAACTCTCAATGCCACCATGCTGCCTTAATTATTAATATAAATGGTGAGTGAACAAGCCCTTCCGAGCTCCCAAATGAATAAATCATACAGAGGCCGGCACACCCTCCGTAACGTTGATGATTCTGAATGGCTCCTAAACACCCCTCAAGAAGCTGTAGGACGCTTCTCTCTGTTTCATTTGTTGTTACAGTGCTTTATGGCTGGATGGATACATCTAAAATCACCAACATTTGCTGATCAATCTGTGGGTGTTTTTTACCTGTACGTTAGACTCAACAATGAATGTCGTGGGATATTAGAATATGGAGGGCACCACAAACCAAACAACATTCCCGCCTTTGTCTAAGATCACATGTACGCACTTTCCTGAATGGTTCACTGGAGAGCAATCAGAAGTAGCAACCTTGACTGATTCCAAACCACCCATTTCCCACTCCCCACCCAAATACCCCTCCCCACCCAACCACCCCTCCCCACCCCCCACTCCCCACCCATCCCCACTCCCCACCCAACCACCCCTCCCCACTCCCCACCCAACCACCCCTCCCCACTCCCCACCCCTCCCCACTCCCCACCCCTCCCCACTCCCCACCGAACCACCCCTCCCCACTCCCCACCCCTCCCCACTCCCCACCCAACCACCCCTCCCCACTCCCCACCCAACCACCCCTCCCACCCCTCCCCACTCCCCACCCCCCACTCCCCACCCCTCCCCACTCCCCACCCAACCACCCCTCCCCACCCAACCACCCCTCCCCACTCGTCACCCCCTCCCCACTCCCCACCCCTCCCCACTCCCACCCAACCACCCCTCCCCACCCCCCACTCCCCACCCACTCCCCACCCAACCACCCCTCCCCACTCCCCACCCCTCCCCACCCAACCACCCCTCCCCACTCCCCACCCAACCACCCCTCCCCACTCCCCACCCCTCCCCACCCTCCACTCCCCACCCCTCCCCACTCCCCACCCAACCACCCCTCCCCACCATCCCACCCCTCCCCACTCCCCACCCAACCACCCCTTCCCACTCCCCACCCAACCACCCCTCCCCACCCCACTCCCCACCCCTCCCACTCCCCACCCAACCACCCTCCCCACCCCCACCCCTCCCCCAACCACCCTCCCCACCCCTCCACTCCCCACCCCTCCCCACTCCCCACCCAACCACCCTACCCACCCCCCCACTCCCCACCCCCCACTCCCCACCCAACCACCCTTCCCCACCCCCCACCCAACCACCCCTCCCCAACCCCCACTCCACACCCAACCACCCCTCCCCACCCCCCACCCCCCACCCATCCATCCTTCCCCAACCCCCACTCCACACCCAACCACCCCTCCCCACCCCCCACCCAACCACCCCTCCCCACCCCCCACCCAACCACCCCTCCCCAACCCCCCACTCCCCACCCAACCACCCCTCCCTACTACCCACCCAACCACCCCTCCCCAACCCCCCACTCCCCACCCAACCACCCCTCCCCACCACCCACCCAACCACCCTTCCCCACCCCCACTCCACACCCAACCACCCACCCAACCACCCTTCCCCACCCCCACTCCCCACATAACCACCCCTCCCCACTCCCCACCCAACCACCCCTCCCCACCCAAATACCCCTCCACACTCCCCACCCAACCACTCCTCCCCAACCCCCACTCCCCACCCCTCCCCACCCCCCACTCCCCACCCCTCCCCACCCCCCCACCCCTCCCCACCCCCCACTCCCCACCCCTCCCCACTCCCCACCCCCCACCCAACCACCCCTCGCCACTCCCCACCCAACCACCCCTCCCCACCCCCCACCCAACCACCCCTCCACACTCCCCACTCCCCACCCAACCACCCCTCCCCACCCAACCACCCCTCCCCACTCCCCACCCAACCACCCCTCCCCACTCCCCACCCAACCACCCCTCCCCACTCCCCCCTCCCCACCCAACCACCCCTCCCCACTCCCCACCCAAATACCCCTCCCCACTCCCCACCCAACCACCCCTCCCCACCACCCCTCCCCACTCCCCACTCCCCACCCAACCACCCCTCCCCACCACCCAACCAACCACCCCTCCCCACCCCCCACTCCCCACCCAACCACCCCTCCCCACCCAACCACCCTTCCCCACTCCACACCCAGATACCCCTCCCCACTCCTGACCCAGATACCCCTCCCCACTCCCCACCCAACTACCCCTCCCCACTCCCACCCAACCACCCCTCCCCACTCCCCACCCAACTACCCCTCCCCACTCCCACCCAACCACCCCTCCCCACTCCCCACCCAACTACCCCTCCCCACTCACCACGCAGATACCCCTCCCCACACCCCACCCAAGCACCCCTCCCCACCCCCCACCCAACCACCCCGCCCCACTCCCCACTCCCCACCCAACCACCCCTCCACACTCCCCACCCAACCACCCCTCCACACTCCCCACTCCCCACCCCTCCCCACTCCCCACTCCCCACCCAACCACCCCTCCCCACTCCCCACCCAACCACCCCTCCCCACTCTCCACTCCCCACCCAAATACCCCTCCCCACTCCCCACCCAACCACCCCTCCCCACTCCCCACCCAACCACCCCTCCCCACTCTCCACTCCCCACCCAAATACCCCTCCCCACTCCCCACCCAACCACCCCTCCCCACTCCCCACCCAACCACCCCTCCCCACTCTCCACTCCCCACCCAAATACCCCTCCCCACTCCCCACTCCCCACCCCTCCCCACTCCCCACTCCCCACCCAACCACCCCTCCCCACTCCCCACCCAACCACCCCTCCCCACTCTCCACTCCCCACCCAAATACCCCTCCCCACTCCCCACCCAACCACCCCTCCCCACTCTCCACCCAACCACCCCTCCCCACTCCCCACCCAACTACCCCTCCCCACTCCCACCCAACCACCCCTCCCCACTCCCCACCCAACCACCCCTCCCCACTCTCCACTCCCCACCCAAATACCCCTCCCCACTCCCCACCCAACCACCCCTCCCCACCCCCCAGACCCAGGAGCAATCAGACCAGTTTTAGAGTCTCTAGTATTGCCAGTGAACTCAGCATAGACTGGGCATTGAGCCTGGCACTCCCTTGGTCTTTGTGGTTTGCTACAGCACTGAGCAATGCATTTACTCATTGGCCCAACAGGAGAGTTTGGAAGAGAGACTTTAAATTTGAATTCAGGCATTGTCTGCCTCTTCCGTTAGTAGGGGAGAGGCACTGAGGATCGGGCTTAATGTTGTCCGATTCATGGTCCAATCACATCCGTTTGTTGAGAGTCCTTCATCTATCCCCTCATCTTTGGCCTCCCTGGGGATTAAATTGCTCCGGTCGCTATCTTTACAATTTCACAGCGAAGAGCAAGCAAAACGATTCCTCTCTCCCCCTTCCTCCAGCCCGTGTCTCCAATCACCTCCTGCAATGCACCTTCCCTGCATCATTACCAAACCTGGACTAGTCCAAATGAAGCTAAAATCTCTGCCCCTGGCCCACACTCAATAGCATGCTGTAGAAAGTGTTGACCCAAACATGCAGTTGTCCATTTGGCTGCCTACTGATAACGATCGCTGGAAAACGTTGCTTCCTGTTTTACTTTCTGATTTTCACCCTTTGACACAGATGGTCAGATTTGGATTTGTAAACCTTCCAATTTACAAGAGGGCCGAGGGATCTTCCTCCTGAGGTCTCGGGAAGACCTAGCAGTGTTCCGTGCAAAGCTGGAAAGTGTGGCAGACAACCCAGTGACTAAGCCATCTCAGTATAATTCCATCGTTCACAGAGTGGTGCAAAGGTGAATAAGGACAAGCAAAATTTTTTTTTAATGAGGTCACGGATGGCTTCAGCTACAATGCTTTAATAGGGCTGGTAGCGTAGTGGTTATGTTAGTGGACGAGTAATCCAGAGGCCTGGACTTAACAATCCAGAGACGTGAGTTCAAATCCCACCACGGCAGCTGTGGAATTTAAATTCAGTTAATTAAATAAATCTGGAATAAAAAGCTAGTATCAGTAATGGTGACCATGAAACTATCGGATGGTCATAAAAACCCATCTGGTTCACTAATGTCCTTTTAGGGAAGGAAATCTGCCATCCTTACCTGGTCTGGCATCTATGTGACTCCAGACCCACAGCAATATGGTTGATTCTTAACTGCCCTCTGAAATGACCTAGCAAGCCACTCAGTTGTACCAAACTGCTACAAAGAGCAGCGGTTCAAGAAGGCGGCTCACCACCACCTTTTCAAGGGCAATTAGGGATGGGCAATAAATGCTGGCCTTGCCAGCGACGCCCACATCCCAGGAACGAATAAATAAATAAAAAACTCCTACCTCCGCGTGCACTTCCTGTCAACTTTTTCATTATAAATTTCTAGGTCCACATTTCTGATGAAAACTGCCTATCTAAGCATGTCACACTGTCACTATACCCCCACCTCCATTGTGAAGACACTGTATCACCAGCACTAGTGGGTGGGTGTATTCATACTGGAAATGTAAAGATGAGGACAGAATCTATCAGTTTAAAATGGGGACTGAATTATGTCTGCGCGCCCTGGTCCACTTATCCCCCACCCTCTAACCCTGCTTCACCTGAAAGCTACACTTGTTCTTGACTCTCCATTTACAGTGCCATAGGAAATAGGAAAAAAGCATCTGTTGAGTTAAAAAGACCTGCATTTCTATAGCGCCTTTCACAACCTCAGGACATCCCAAAGCGCTTTACAGTCAATGAATTACTTTTTTGAAGTGTAGTCACTGTTGTAATGTAGGAAACGCGGCAGCCAAATTTGCGCACAGCAAGCACCCACAAACAGCAATGAGGTAATGACCACATCATCTGTTTTAGTGATGTTGATTTAGTTAGTCATAGAATCATAGTCATAGAGTTATTTAGCACAGAAAGAGGCCCTTCGGCCCATCGTGTCTGCGCTGGCCATCAAGCCCTGTCTATTCTAATCCCATTTTCCAGCACTTGGTCCGTAGCCTTGTATGCTATGGCGTTTCAAGTGCTCATCTAAATGCTTCTTGAATGTTTTGAGGGTTCCTGCCTCTACCACCCTTTCAGGCAGTGAGTTCCAGATTCCAACCACCCTCTGGGTGAAAAAGTTTTTCCTCAAATCCCCTCTAAACCTCCTGCCCCTTACCTTGAAACTATGCCCCCTGGTTATTGACCCCTCTACTAAGGGGAAAAGTTCCTTTCTATCTACCCTATCTATGCCCCTCATAATTTTGTACACCTCAATCAGGTCCCCCCTCAGCCTTCTCTGCTCTAAGGAAAACATCCCCAGCCTGTCCAGTCTCTCTTCATAGCTGAAGCGCTCCAGCCCAGGTAACATCCTGGTGAATCTCCTCTGCACCCTCTCCAATGCAATCACATCCTTCCTATAGTGTGGCGACCAGAACTGCACACAGTATTCCAGCTGTGGCCTAACTAGCGTTTTGTACAGCTCCATCATAACCTCCCTGCTCTTATATTCTATGCCTCAACTAATAAAGGCAAGTATCCCATATGCCTTTTTAACCACCTTATCTACCTGTCCTGCTGCCTTCAGGGATCTATGTACATGCACACCAAGGTCCCTCTGATCCTCCGTCCTTCCTAGGGTCCTACCATTCATTGTGTATTCCCTTGCCTTGTTAGTCCTCCCAAAATGCATCACCTCACACTTTTCAGGGTTAAATTCCATTTGCCACTGTTCTGCCCATCTAACCAACCCGTCTATATCGTCCTGTAGCCTAAGGCTTCCCTCCTCGCTATTTACCACTCCACTTACTGATCATACCTCCTACATTCATATCTAAATCATTAATGTACACTACAAACAGCAAAGGACCCAGCACCGATCCCTGCGGTACACCACTGGACACAGGCTTCCAGTCACAAAAACAACCTTCGACCATCACCCTCTGCCTCCTGCCACTAAGCCAATTTTGGATCCAATGTGCCAAATTGCCCTGGATCCCATGGGCTCTTACCTTCTTGACCAGTCTCCCATGTGGGACTTTGTCAAAAGCCTTACTGAAGTCCATGTAGACTATATCAGCTGCACTACCCTCATCCACACATCTAGTCACCCTGTCAAAAAATTCAATCAAATTGGTCAGACATCTCCCCCTGACAAAGCCATGCTGACTATCCCTGATTAATCCCTGCCTCTCCAAGTGGAGACTAATTCTGTCCCTCAGAATTTTTTCCAATAATTTCCCTACCACTGATGTTAGGCTCACTGGCCTGTAATTCCCTGGTTTATCCCTACTACCCTTCTTGAATAATAGTACTACATTAGCTGTTCTCCAGTCCTCTGGCACCTCTCCTGTGGCCAGAGAGGTTCTGAAAATTTGTGTCAGAGCCCCTGCAATCTCCTCCCTTGCCTCACACAGCAGCCTGGGATACACCCTGTCAGGGCCTGGGGATTTATCCACTTCTAAGCCCGCTAAAACCGCTAGTACCTCCTCCCTCTCAATACTAATTTGTTCAAGTGTATCACAATCCCCCTGCCTGATTTCTATGCCTACATCATCCTTCTCCATAGTGAACACAGATGCAAAATATTCATTTAAAACCTGACCCACATCTTCCGGCTCTACACACAGATTGCCACTTTGGTCCCTAATGGGCCCTACTCTTTCCCTGGTTATCCTCTTGCCCTTAATATACTTATAAAACACCTTGGGATTTTCCTTTATTTTGCCCGCCAGTGTTTTTTCATGCCCCCTCTTCGCTCTCCTAATTTCTTTTTTAAGTACCCCCCTGCACTTTCTATATTCTTCTAGGGCTTCCACTGTTTTTAGTCCTTTGTATTTGCCAAAAGCCTCCCTTTTTTTCCTAATCCATTCTTAGTGCCTTGCTCTGTTACGTTACAAACCTGCAGCGTAATCAACACCAGTGTAAACAGAGGAAAAATGATATTATTCAAGTTGAATTTCAGAGTTAGAACTTCCTGCCTTTCCCCCCCCCCCCCACTTTTCTTTTGGGGGCAGGCATACAGATTTCCTCCTGGCCAGTGACCTAAATCTCAATTTGAAATGAAAGAGGAAGTGTTTAGTCGCGATGCTCCGATAATGAGTGTGGGACCAGCTGGTCTTTTCCTGCCCGTCAATTTGATATGTTCAAATAACACATATAGGTCTGGCCAGCTCAGTACCGTCGGCCTCATCTACTGACTGTGGTGCACTTCTTGGCCTTAACCCTGGCAGTGCGGTTGCATTTAGTTTGAGTAACCACAACATGAGTGGAAAGTAGAGCGGTGACAGCAGTAATGTTGGAACCCCCAGCAGAGTCTTTTTAGTTCGACGTGCGATTCTCGGCTCAATGGCGACGCAGGAGGAGGCACCCACCACAGGAAGCAACATCACTTGTCCCCCCACCCCGTGCCACACAAAAAAAAAATCAGGATTCTTGGAAGAGTCCTTAAATTTAACTCAGGTTAGAAGCGCTGAGAATGAAATACCTGTCCGTGGAATTGTACTGAAATGCCTGTGCGTTTTTACCCAAACAGATATGTTGTTAAGCCCTTACTTCTGGATGGTAGAAAGTTTGATGTCCGCTCCTACTTCCTGATCGCCTGCACCTCACCTTACATGGCCTTCTTTCATCACGGTTACGCCAAATCAACGTGCAACGTATATGATCCATATTCCGATGATCTGACAAGCCACCTAACCAACCAGGTAAGTTGAATATGGGGAAAATGCCGTCACCCTCCCTCCTCCTCCTCCTCATCCCATAGAACTCATCAACAGACAATCTCGGGTGTCATACAGTATTGTTTTTAATAAAACATACCTGCGAGAAGCACAATTTTATTTCATTGTTATTTTCTGCTGCAAATGCGTGATTCAGGGTTGCGGCCTGAATATCAGGTTCGCCAGAATGGCACCAGGGCTTAAAGGGTTAAATTATGAGAACAGGTTTCATAAACCGTGGTTTGTGGTCCCCTGAGCTTAGAAGGTTGAAGGGTGACCTAATTGTGGTATTTAAAATGATAAAGGGATTCAATACGGTAGATAGAGAGAAACTAGTTCTTCCGGTGGGTGAGTCCAGGACAAGAGGCCATCATCTTAAAATTAGAGCAAGGCTACATAGGAGTGAAATGAGGAAGCAATTTTTCACACAAAGGGTTGTAGAAATCCGGACCTCTCCCCAAAAGGGATGCTGGGCCAATTGAAATTTTCAAGAGCAAGATCGATAGATTTTTGTTAGGCCAGGGTATCAAGGGATAAGGAGCAAAGATGAGTAAATGGAGAATGAGGTGCAGATCAGCCATGGTCTAATTGAATGGTGGAACAGGCTTAAGCAGCTGAATGGCCTCTTCCTGTTCCATTGAAGGTCATTTTTCAATCGCCATGTCACTTTTTGCATATGTTAAGGGTGAGAACAATTGCAAAATGGTGGGTTCATAAATTAAATGCAGATCGGTCGTCAAGTTACATCACCAGCTTCATAAGGCTATTGACATCATTTTTATGCCCTTACTGCCCAAATAAAAATTGACCCAAAACACCTCTAAACAAAGATTTCAGACTAAAAGCCAGTCTTTAGCATGGGATGCAACATGGAAGGTTCTGAAGCCAAACCTATTCTTAAAAACTCAACTAATCAACTCTGTCCACCCGAGTTTCATTGAAAGTCAGGTTGGTGACCTCTGTTCCTTACTCTGCTGTGGTATTTGGGGGTCAGGATGGGACCAACTGGTTTGCATCCCCTCAGCGGCCGCCCACTCTGCAGAGCATCTCCCAAAGATACTGGGTCTCCACCAATTTTTGCGGTAAGTTTTCACCCAGGCTCTAATTAACGGGACTCAGCCACGTTACCAGCATAAGTACACGGGCCTACTGATTAGAGGGGGCATGTGTTGCCATAGTAACAATTTGAGTACCAGTAGGGGCACGAGAGGAGGAAGTGCAGGACATGCGACGCCAGAGGGACGCTAGCAAGCCCCACCCAGAAGCTCAGGCAAACAAGTGGCTCAGCCCCCATTATAAAAGGAACAGTCCAGCCACTGGGCGAGGACGCTGATTTAGAAACTCCACTGGACCCCGTATCCCTCAGTCCAGCTGTAGGCCAGGTTCACCCCGGGCCAGGTTCACCATCCTCATCGCCGGGTGGAAGTGAGACCAGGGGATGGAAATTAGTCTGGACCCGCAGATTGGCCGCAGGCCCTCCCACTGCTAAATTGGTGTGCTTTGCACCCGTTTGACGCCCGAAAAATGGGCACGTCGCATACCAATGTCTATCCCCCCAGAGCCGAGCAAATTCCTGGTGGGAATATCCCTTCCCCTTGGTACCACCTCCCCTGATGCCAGGTTCCATGTCCGGGGCAGACAGAAGTTTTGCTTGTCCCAGGCCCTGTGCAAAGTGGCCTCCGCTGGGACTCTGAGTGTGGACCCAACATTTTCAGGTCCCTCCCGAACTTGCCGGGCCTGCTAAGTCTGTTTGTGACCCATATCTGCCAGAGTGCCTGTGACATTTTGGGCCTTTTGTACTTAAAGTGCCTCTTGCATATGTACTCATCTCAGAAGCAGGATGTAACTCCACCTCACCTCTTATAAGATGGAGTTTTTTTTTCCACTAATTGCAGCTCTGCACTTTCTGATCCACAGTTCATCCAGAAAAAGAACCCCCTGTATAATGACATGAAGGATGAAACAATCTGGTCCATGGAACGATTAAATGACTATATTAATGAGCGGTATATGAAAGTAAAGCATCTCCCAAAGGACTGGGTCTTCACTGTTTTTGCGGTAAGTTTGCGCTCCGGCATTCACCCAGGCTCTAATTAACGGGACTCGGTCATGTTACCATCTGAGGGACTCAGGCCTACTGATTAGAGAGGGCATGTGTCGCTATAGTAAGAATTTGACCACCGTGTGTATTGACTCAGAGAAACAAGCTTCTTATAAATACAATGATAAAATACAAGAGCTTAGTCAGGCCACACTTGGAATACTGTGTCCAGTTTTGGTCTCCTCACATGGTGGGTAATATTGAGGCTTTGGAAATGGTGCAGAGGAGGAGCCACTAGTCTAATTCCCAGTCTAAAGCATCTTAGATATCAAGATAGGCTAAAAGAGTTGGGACTCTACACTTTAGAGAAGCGTAGACTTAGGGGGGATCTGATTGAGGTTTATAAGATAATGAAGGGTGTAGATTGTGCTCCAGCTGGCAATTTATTTCAATTAAATAGGTTAGGCAGGACCAGGGCTCCCAAATTTGTGTTGTATAAGGTTAGATCTGGGTTAGATGTCAGGAGCTGGTTCTTTTCCCAGAGAATAGTGGACCTCTGGAACAGGCTGCCGTCTCGTGTGGTGGACACGGACTCGCTGAATTCCTTCAAGCGAGAGCTGGACCTGTTTCTGGCTGGGGTGGAGATCACCTCTTACAGAAAGTAGGTACTGCAGGGAATTCAGGGCCAGAGTGATCTCCTGGACTAGTTTCGATCGCCTGGATGGGTCGGAGAGGAATTTCCCAGATTTTCCCCCCCAAATTGGCCTGGGGTTTTTTAATCTGTTTTTTTGCCTCTCCCAGGAGATCACATGGTTTTGGGTGGGGTGGAGCGTATATGTTGTGATACACAAGGTATCGCAATTGTGTGGGACAGGCTGGATGGACCAGAGCGTCTTTACCTGTCCGTCATTGTTTGTATGTTCCTAGGATATTTTGCAAACTGACTTTAATTAAAAGTGCACAACCTAGATATTCATCTCGGGCAGGGGCGCAAACCGGGCGGTATCAGATCGGCCGCCCGTTATACGCGGTGCCTGATATTTAGTTCCGTTGCAGTCAATGGAACGGGATATCAGGCGCGGCGTGTAACGGGCGGCCGATCCGATACCGCCCGTTCTGCGCCACCGCACGAGATGAATTTCTAGGCCCATATATTTGAATATAGGAATATAGGCCATTCAGCCGCTCGAGCCTGTTCCACCTAATAAACACAGAGCGAAACTGTATAGTGCCACAAAAACTTTACTACAGTGTTACAGGGACCTAGTTTAGATCAATGGCCAATTAATGGATTTTTTTTTGACCTTTGCTTACATTGTTTTTATTTATTCCTTCTTTGAGGTCAAAATTCTCCCTGTTTCACAAATGTTTTTATTTCCAGGTTAGGTTCTGCTCCCACCTATCGAGCATCTTTCTTTTGGCCGACACAGCAAACAGGCAACCAATTCCCAGACTTTGGGGGAAAAATTTGCTTGGTTAGCGCCTCCCGTTAGCGCCTCCAGGGGGTGCTAACGGGGCGCTAGGAACTTAGCGCCTGAGCACGGCGATTTTAGCGCCACTCGCGAGATTGACCAGTCATTTTTTGGCGGCGTTAAACACTACCGCCACGATCTCCCGCACTCGCAGATCGTGATGTCAGTCGAGCGTGCAATGCCCTGGTAGCGCCCCGGACTGGATAGTGAGTCACGCCCCCTGCCTTAGCGCCTGCCGCTAGGAATGACAGGTAGAGGGGAACGTTTTCAAGTCGGGAAGGGGCTGGGGGAGCGCTATTTAAAGGCGGGCGCTTCCTGCCTTTTCTTGGCGGCAAAATGTTTGGTACACGCTGGTTGAGAGGGAGAGAGACGTCTGGAAAGATTTAACGCTGTCCTAAGGAGATTTGACCCTCAGCACCACTTTTGAGGTTCCTAAGCGCCGAGCTCTTTCCCTGGGCCTTTCCATTGGTGCTTCCAACACAATTGCTTTAAAGGTCTCTCCTGGCCGAGATTCAAGGCTGCAATGAGCAGGGTGTGGCTGGCCAGCAAGATGGCTCCTCCCCTTTAAGAACTGGGCGGCGCCAGTCTGTCTGGCTTCCATGGTAACTGACAGCGCCTGAGCTTCAGGAGCGTTCTGAGGTAGCGCCTCACTCCCCGACGTTAGCGCCTTAAGAGAGGTGTGTAGCGCCTGATTTAACGCTCAAATCACTTCCAGGGGCGATAGAGGTGAATTTTGCAGTCGGAGGCAATAATTAGCGCCAGCTGCTAAACTTTGCGCCCGGCTGATATTAGCGCCCCAAAATGAGTGATACCCAATTTTTCCCCCTTTGTCTCTTCCTTCATCTTGGAAAGTCTTTCCTTTCTGTTCACTGTCCCTTGCTCCATCCTTCCCCAAATCATAGAAATCATCGTACATTACAGAAGAAGGCCATTCGGCCCATCGTGCCTGTGCCTGTACCGGCTGTTTGAAAGAGTTGTCCAATTAGTCTCACTCCACTGCCTTTTCCTCATAGCCCTGCAAATAACCTTGCCAAGCTTGAGAGTTAACTATGAGGTGATCAGGGGTACCCGATAGAACTACACATCAGCTTCATATATCAACATTCAGTAATATCTATCCTCCATCTGATGATAAGAACATAAAAACAGAAGAATTTGGAGCAGGAGTAGGCCATACAGCCCCTCGAGCCTGCTCCGCCATTCAATCAGATCATGGCTGATCTTCTACCTCAACTCCACTTTCCTGCCCGATCCCCATATCCCTCGATTCCCCTAGAGTCCAAAAATCTATCTATCTCAGCCTTGAATACACTCAACGACTCAGCATCCACAGCCCTTTAAGGTAGAAAATTGAAAGATTCACAACCCTCTGAGTGAAGAAATTCCTCCTCATCTCAATCTTAAATGGCCGACCCCTTATTCTGAAACTATGCCCCCTAGTTCTAGACTCTCCAGCCAGGAGAAGCAACCTCTCAGCATCTACCCTGTCAATCCCCCTCACAATCTTATATGTTTCAATGCGATCACCTCTCATTCTTCAAAACTCCAGAGAGTATAGGCCCAATCTACTCAATCTCTCCTCACAGGACAACCCTCTCATCCCAGGAATCAATCGAGTGAACCTTTGTTGCACCGCCTCTAAGGCAAGTATATCCTTTCTCAGATAAGGAGACCAAAACTGTGCACAGCACTCCAGGTGTGGTCTCACCAAAGCCCTGTACAATTGTAGCAAGCCTTCCTCTTGTGCTTCAACCCCCTTGCAATAAAGGCCAACATGCCATTTGCCTTCCTAATTGCTTGCTGTACCTGCATGCTAACTCTCTGTGTTTCCTGTACGAGGACACCTAAATCTCTCTGAACACCAACATTTAATAGTTTCTCACCATTTAAAAAATATTCTGTTTTTCTATTCTTCGACTTATTCAAAACTTTGACTCATTTACTTCAAAAATCAATCGTGACAGAAAGAAAAATTATTTTCTTTTTAAACTTTTGTACTCATCCAGACCAGGGATGTTTGTATTGGGAAATGGGAGAACATGGTGGGCATCCTACATATTCCCCGATAAGGAATTTACCGTAATTTGCAGTTAACTGTTAAACCTGGACAGGTTAACATGCACATGGCAGAGGATAGTTCTCAGTTCATGAGTGACTCAAACCGCTCACGGACACACAAAAACAGCATGAGAGAAACAGTTGGAACTGTATTAGCAATAATAAAAGGCTGGAAAACACTCAGCAGGTCAGGCAGCATCTGTGGAGAGAGAAACAAGAGTTAACCTTTCAGGCCGATGACCTTTCGTCAGAACTGGAACATTGATTAACAAATGTTATTGAGAACTTTAATGTTTTCTTGCAGAGGAGAATGCAGGAGATTATGACAACATGCTTCAATATTGCCAAGGCCAAACTGGATTGTAAGCTGGGCTTCTTTGACCTCATGGGCTGTGACTTTATTATTGATCAAAATTTCAAGGTGATTGTAATTTTCATTCTCTTCTGTTACAGATTTTTGTTAAGTATCAGTGTACATGGATCTATGTGTAGGAAGACTATTCAATTTGGGGGCAAAGAATACCCATCAAAACCACCTATTGGTGGCTTCCCTAAGACTAGAGACATGAATATTATAGCAATGTAATATAAATGGTGTATTAAAGAGAAGGGGATTTCGAGGGCTAAATCCTATGAATTGTAAATACCATTGTAAATAAGGTGTCAGCCTTGGCTCAGTGTTGACACTCTTTTCCCTAAGTCAGAAGGCCGTGGGTTCAAGCCCAACTCCAGAGATTTCAGTACGTAATCTAGGCTGGCATCTCCAGGGAGTACTGAGGGGAGTACAGGACTGTCTGAGGTTCCGTCTTTTGGATGAGACGTTAAAGCGAGGCCCCGTCTGCTCTCTCGGGTGGATGTAAAAGATCCCGCGGCACTATTTCGAAGAAGAGCAGGGGAGTTCTCCCCGGTGTCCTGACCAACATTTATCCCTCGACCAACACCTAAAAAACAGATGATTTGGTCATTTATTTCACTGCTGTTTGTGGGACCTTGCTGTGTGCAAAATGTTTCCTACATTACAACAGCGACTACACTTCAAAAGTACTTCATTGGTTGTAAAGCACTTTGAGATGTCCTAAGGGCTTGAAAGGCCCTGGAGAGGGAACATGTGGTTCCTGTCGGTACATTCGAGGGCTTCTGTGACCGGGTGGGCACCATAAGGACATTCATTCTATTAACGATCAACATAACAAAATACTGGTTTTGTTTACATTAAACTTCTAATAGTTTGATTGGACCTCAGTTAGATTATTTATAGTGATGCTCTCCCAAAGGGGGCACGTGTGGTACTGGTTTCTCTCTGATGACACTGGGGTTCCCAGTGCCACCTCTACTTGTCCAATTAAAATAGGAATTACAAAGTATTACAAAGTATTTTACAGCACAGAAACAGGCCATTCAACCCAGCAGGTCCATGCCGGTGTTTGTGCTCCACACGATCCTCTTCCCACCCAACTTCATCTACTCCCATCAACATATCCTTCTATCCCTTTGTCCCTCATGTTTTTATTTAGCTTCCCCTTAATGCATCGATTCTCTTCACCTCAACTACTCCCTGTGGTAGCGAGTTCCACATTCTCATCACTCTCTGGGTAAATAAGTTTCTCCTGAATTCCCTATTGGATTTATTAGTGACTATCTTATATTTATGGTCCTTGGTTCTGGTCTTGCCTGCAAGTGGAAACATCTTCTCTACGTCTACCCTACCGAGCCCTTTCATAATCTTGAAGACCTCTATCAGGTCACCCCTCAGTCTTCTTTTTTCTAGCGAAAAGAGCCCCAGCTTGTTCAATCTTTCCTAATTGGTATAACCTCTCAGATGCACCTTCTCCAATGCCTCTATATCCTTTTCATAATATAGAGACCAGAACTGTTCACAGTATTCCAAGTGGGGTCTAACCAAGGTTCTATACAAGTTTGATTTAACTTCACTGCTTTTCAATTCTATCCCTCTAGAAATGAAATCCACTGCTTTGTTTGCTTTTTTATGGCCTTATTAACCTGCGTCGCTACTTTTAGTGATCTGTGTATCTGTACCCCAGATCCCTCTGTTCCTCTACCCCATTTAGACACTTATTGTCGAAGGAATATCTGGCCTCCTTATTCTTCCTACCAAAATGTATTACCTCGCACTTATCTATATTGGAGTTAATTTGCCAATTACAGGCCCATTCTGCAAGTTTATCAACGTCTTCCTGTATTTTGTCACAGTCCTCCTCTGTATTAACCACACACCCCCAATTTGGCCTTACCCGCGAATTTTGAAATTGTACTTCCGATTCCCGAGTCCAAATGGTGAACAACAGTGGCCCCAGCACCGATCCCTGTGGAACACCACTTCCCACCATTTGCCAATTCAAGTAATGACCTTTAACCCCTACTCTCTGTTTTCTGTTTTGCAGCCAGCTTGCTATCCATTCTGCTACTTGTCCCCTGCATAAACAGGAGCCAGGCCCAGTCCAGGCATCATACAGTTAGACGCAAATAAAAGCCCTCCCGCTCTGCTCCATGAGCCCTCACTACTGCACCAGTGTGACATTTTTCCTTATCCAAGACCAACTATCCGGTTGCATCCCACTGAGTGATATTACTAATTTAGTGCCGAACTCGGGTCAATTCGTGCTGAAGGCAGAGAACTAGATTGAGCCTTCCCAAATTAATTCCACACACTATCACTACAGCCAGAAGACAGAGAAAACTTTTATCTCAACACTGGATTTCAGCCCAGGTTCCAGAGATGAAATGATAGCTTCTAAGGGAGCTACGGGACCCGGTGCCATCCAACGTATTTCTACGGCCTGAATTCAAGATGGAGGGCATGCACATGGATTAACAGTTCTGCGTTTGATCTGTTTGCAGGTCTGGTTACTGGAGATGAACGCCAATCCATCCTTACAGAGACACTGTTCGGTTCTCAGAGCAGTCATCCCTCAATTGGTGTGCGAAACTCTTGGTAAGATGGTTGTTTCACTCACGTTATTACAGAAGGGGATTTGCGGAAACCATTGGTAGTTTCAAATGATGAAGCAAATATTTCACAAATGATCAAACGGGTGTGTATTCAACAGATTTTTCTCTCTCTATTCTTAGATGTGGTAATTGAGATATTCAAAAAAAGCAGTAAAGGAGCATTCATCTTACCAATTCAGTCACAAAAAGAGTTTGTCCTAATATACAGCGGCTGCCGTCAGGACCAGGTTGTAAGATCAATAAGAGCAGAAAGGATCTCTCCAACAATTGTTAAGCAGCCTTCCCAGGTGAATCCACGTCCTGGGAAACGTTTGGCGAAAAAGCCCGCGAGAAAACAGTCAGCGACTAGGTCGCTATCGGATCATGCTGCTGTTGAAAGGAAACCACTTCAGAAAGCCGTTTCATTGCTATCCCATGGGCAGCTGCCAGTCATCGCCCAGCTACAGAGCTTGTGCTGTACGGGATCCAAAGTTAAAACCAACCTACTCTCAAGAAGTCAACCTGCCTGTTCGAAAGAATGGAGTCAACTGCAAACCAGTGTTTCCAAAACACTGATGATGACTGCGCCCTTCGTGCCTGTGCTCAGCAGAAGGTTTGCTACTATTCCTCAAAAGAGTAAGAGTTTGGAAAGTAGTCTACTCTCCAAGTAGAACATCTACTTCCTTCCATTCGCTCTACACCCAAGTACAGCTTGTCAAAACCATCTGGAATGAAGGGAATGAAACATCACAGCAAGGTGATCGCTAGCCAGCGATCTTTGCATCAGGGGCAAAGTTAGCTCCAATGAGGCTAGTGGCGACCCATGCTGGTAGATTCCAAGCTTGACTGTAAGAGGCATAAATTGTTCAGCTGTACTTAGTAAAACTGCAGTGTTCATAATCCAGTTGCAGATGAGGAAAGAGAAAGCTTTGATAGCACCCTGTCTGTTGATTCATCTTGGCAAATTAAAATCTGTCCCATTCATGTTGTCATCTGTTCATTCTCATGTCAGTATAAAAGTATTTTTTTTCTATTTTACATCAATGGTTATGCAGTTCAGCCACCAAAAAAATGCGAATTATTACACAACATTAGTATTCACCAGATATGGCTTTATTTCTTAAAGTACAATATAATTTTATAGAATAACTAGTTGATTTCCAATGGTGTTTTCTCACAGGTAAAAGTAAAAAAGAATTTCTCTTATTCCTGTAACTTATCTCTCTGTCTCGATTTCTTTCTCTTTTTATTGTCTTCCACTCTCACTGTCTCCACCTTTCTCTGTCTCACACGCTTTCTCTCAGCGTCCCTTTATCTTCCTTTTTGACTTTTTTTTCTTAGTTCCCCTCCTTCTGTGAGAAAAAAAATAGACATTGGCCCAGGAAGTAGGACAGATGCAAGCTCGTACCCCAGAAACAGAGCAGTGACAAGGCCAGGATATACGCTGAGCTTGAGGGAGAGTGGAGACACCAGGAGCTGACCATAGGGACACCGGTAGTGATCAGAAAGGACTTTTTTAGTCACATTCTTCCCACAGACAAATCAGCTCACTCAAAAGCAACATTCACGCTGACCCTCAAGATAGTCACTTTAAAAAAATTAATAATGCATAGACATTTTCCTGCTCAGTATCTTACCTACGCTTGGCTTTTTAAAAATTTAATTCTATAATATATACTTTCTGATTTTATATCAAACTACATATTTCAAGTAGCCATAGCCAATAATTCCAATTTCTTTCTTCCTCTCACCAAACTCCTCTTCAGCTTGTTACAGTATCCAGGATACCGCACTCCCAATTAACATACAGCTGTGATAACTTGGACAAATAGGAACTGATCAGAGAGAGCCAGCATGGATTTGTAACGGGTAATTCATGTCTAATGAACCTAGTTCCATTTTTTGAGGAGGTAACTAATGTGGTAGATAAAGGAGTGTCGATGGATGTTATTTATGTTGACTTCCAGAAGGCATTCAATAAGGGTCCACATAAGAGACTGTTAACAGAAATGAAAGCGCATGGAATTGGAGACAACCGATTGACATTGGTAGGGAATTGGTTAGGAGCTGTGAGACATAGAGTAGGGATAATGGGTATTTACTCAGCTTAGCAGGATGTGACTAGTGGTGTCCCACAGGGGTCTGTACTGGGTCCTCAGCTTTTCACTTTATTTATCAATGACAGATGATGGAATAGAGAGCCGTATATCCAAGTTTGCTGATGACACTGTTAGGTGGCACAGTAAGTAGAGTAGATGGGAGCAGAAGTTGCAAAGGGAGATTAAGTGAGTGGGCAAAACTTTGGAAGATGGAGTTCCAATGTGGGGAAGCGTGAGGTCATCCACTTTGAACCCAAGAAAGATAGATCAGAGTATTTTCTAAACAGTGAGAAGCTAGGAACTGTGGAGGAGTGGAGAGATTTAGGGATCCAAGTACAGAATTCACTAAAAGCTAGTGGACAGGCACAAAAAATAATTTAAAAGGCTAATGGAATGTTGGTCTTTATCTCAAGGGGGGCTGGAATACAAAGGGGTGAAGTTATGTTACAGTTGTATAAAGCTCTGGTTAGACCCTATCCGGAGCACTGTGTTCAGTTCTGGGCACCACACCTCAGGAAGGATATATTGGCCTTGGAGGGGGAGCAGCGCAGATTCACCAGAATGATACCGGGGCTAAAAGGGTTAAATTATGAGGATAGGTTGCATAGACTAGGCTGGTATTCCCTTGAGTATAGAAGAATATGGGATGATCTAATTGAGGTGTTTAAGATGATCAAAGGAATTGATAGGGTAGAGAGAGAGAAACTATTTCTTCTGGTGGGGGGGGGGGGGGGGGAGTCCAGAACAAGGGGGCATAACCTTAAAATTAGAGCCAGGCTGTTCAGGGGTGATGTCAGGAAGCACTTCTTCACACAAAGGGTAGTGGAAATCTGGAACTCGCTCCCCAAAAAAGCTGTTGAGGCCGTGGGGTCAACTAGAAAATTTCAAAACTGAGATTGATAGATTTTTGTTAGGCAAGGGTATTAAGGGATATGGAATAAAGATGGGTGGATGGAGTTAAAATACAGATCAGCCATGATCTAATGGAATGGTGGAACAGCCTCGAGGGGCTGAATGGCCTCCTCCTGCTCCTATATTCCTGTCATAATAGGCGAGGGTCATTGGACTGTAAGGGAGATAACTCCAGGCAAATTATTTGAAATAATACAGTTTTAGAGGTAAAAACTACCTGTAAACAGGGAGCTTTTGGACTGGGAAAATCTGATAAATGTAATAATATTTTGGTACTTTAATTTGTCTGATACATTTCTTTATGAAGCCACATTGGTGGAAAACTTCAGTGCTTCACGCTTATCCCCTTTCCCACCCAATCCTCCTGTTTACATCACTTGCATACTTGTACACCATTTCCCCAAAGACAGGCAGATTACCAAACCTCTGCCAGTGCTGCTCACTTACCAGCTGCTGGAAGGTATTAGAACAGAGGTGCCTGTCGTTACAATTCCTGCCAAACTCCTCCCTCCACCCCGCTCAGAGATCAGGAGGTCAGTCTGTGGGAAATCATAGCCACATTGGTCATCTGTGGCTTGCCTTTGAGTCAGAAGGTTGTGGGTTCAAGTCCCACTCCAGGGACTTGAGCACAAAATTCTCTGCTGACACTCCAGTGCAGTGCTGAGGGAGTGCTGCACTGTCGGAGATGCCATCTTTCGGATGAGACGTTAAACCGAGGCCCCGTCTGCCCTCTCGGGTGAATGTAAAAGATCCCATGGCAATATTTCGAAGAAGAGCAGGGGAGTTATCCCCGGTGTCCTGGCCAATATTTATCCCTCAATTAACATCACTAAAACAGATTATCTGGTCATTATCATATTGCTGTTTGTGGGAGCTTGCTGTGCACAAATTGGCTGCTGTGTTTCCTACATTACAACAGCAACTACACTTCATAAAGTACTTTATTGGCTGTAAAGCGCTTTGGGACGTCCGGTGGTCGTGAAAGGCGCTGTAGAAATGCAAGTCATTTTTTTAAATTAACTTGCATCCTGCCACTTCATAGTATATCATATTGCCACACCAATTCTCAGTGCTCGGAGCTCACCCCATGCTGGTTGGCATATCTCAACGCTGTTGTCATCGGGATTCTCAGCCCAGACTGTCCCACTCTGCTGACTAAAGGAGGAACGAATGTGTTGAGCAGCCAGTAAAACAAAAAGAGGGAAAGGGCTTAAGCTGACACAAACCTACACCAATGATCAAAGATTGAAAGACAACAATGAAAGAAACACAGCTACAATTGGTATCAGCATACAGATATTTTTAGTATCTTCACTCTAACATATCATTTATCATGATTAATTGAAAATGTTTCAACCTATATAATCCGTTCACACTTATGGTCAACCGTGGCTCAGCTGGTAGCACTCTCGCCTTGAGCCAGAAGGTTGTGGGTTCAAAGTCCCACTCCTGAGACTTGAGCACAAAAATCTAGGCTGACACTCCAGTGCAGTGCTGAGGGAGTGCGGCACTGTCGGAGATGCCGTCTTTTGAATGAGACATTAAACCGAGGTCCCGCTGCCCCCTCAGCTGGATGTAAAAGATCCCACGGCACTATTTCAAAGAAGAGCTGGGGAGTTATCCCCCGGTGTCCTGGCCAATATTTATCCCTCAACCAACATCACTAAAATAAATTAGCAGGTCATTATCATATTGCTGTTTGTGGGATCCTGCTGTGCGCATATTGGCTGCCGCGTTTCCTACATTACAACAGTGACTACACTTCAAAAAGTACTTCATTGGGACGTCCGGTGGTCGTGAAAAGCCCTATAGAAATGCAAGTCTTCCTTTCTTTATAAAATTGTTCTAATCTTTACCGCTCTAGATAGTCCATTATCCAGCTGGCACTCGGCCAGAACCATTGCCATCTCTGTTGGCCTTGGTCTGAGAGCTCACTAAACCATCCAATCAGCAGTAGTAACAGGCAGTGTGCACAAAAGGCAGCAGCATAATCAAAGTGACCTTATGACCCACACTTACTGGGAATCTCCAATTCCTGGCGCACGGTTACGATGCACAGGCCTAGAAATTCGTCTCAGGCAGTGGCGCAAACCGGGCAGGATCGGATTGACGCCCGTTGTGCGCCGCGCCTGATAGTCAGGTCTATTGACTGCAACGGAACGGAACGGTGTAACGGGCGGCCAATCCGTGTCGCTGTCCTGGATGTCCAAGGCAAACAGCAGCAATTGACTAACGGCGTGTATCCCTCGAAATTGTTATTTGAGAAATGCAGGTTAATTTAGGGGTTGCCAACCCTCCAGGATTGGCCTGGAGTCTCCAGGAATTAAAGACTAATCCCCGGACAATGCTGCGAGCAATCCCGGGAGAAAAATCACAGGGGCGTTAAAAAAAATTGTGCTCTTTAAAAAATGCCTTTGAACACTTTTGTTTACTAGCTATAAAACTATGGGACATGATGGGGGTGGGGGAGGGCGGTTTGACTGACAATCAAGAATCATCCAATCGGATAATGAAGAGCCTATTCGCTTTCCGATTGGCTGGGGAAGGCGGTGCGCCGCGAGATAGGTTTTCGGTCTCTCGGGGAATCAAAAGATATGGGCCGGAATTTTCCGGGGTGGTAGCGGGCGAGATCGGTGGTGGGTCGGGTGAGAAAGTTGTTATTTTTGACAGCGGGTCGGGAACCCGCTGTCATCCTGCCCCTAAGCGTCTTTCCCCCAGGCGCGTCTGTCATCGCGGAGCTGATCCGACGGGCAGCGGAGGGCGACCCAATTGAAATGATTAACAGCTAGTCGTCAGACCCTTAACAGGGATTTTTTTAACTTACTTTTTTAATTTAACTGCATGGCCACGGCAACCACACTGCTCGGGAAGCACGTCTGTCAACCTGAGGTGGGAGTTCCATGGCCATTGCTCCAGCTGATTACTTGACAGCATCAAATGTACAGTAAAAGCTCTCACCTGACAGATGATCACTTTTCCTCAGGCAGAAGCTGTTGCTCAGTCTATTTCCAGCACAGATTCTGCAGGCTGCAAGTCTTTCCAGCAAAGTCTCCATCCAGTCTCTCCTCATTGGAAGAACTCTCTCACCATTGACAGAATGCTTCTGTCACCTGTACTTCACCTGCCATCTATTCCATCAACATGGGTGCCTGTTTATACTGTCTCACCTTGGTCCTCAGAATCCGACCACGATCAGCCCCAACACCAGCAGCACCAACTACAACACCAACCTTCTCCGCAATCACCTGATGCTGCACAGGACAGAGGGCATCAGCACACGACCACATTGCTGCCCGGGAAGCCAGGGATGGCCTCACCATGGCCAGATTTAGTTAACTTTATGCTGTACACCCATGTGGCTGCTACATGATGCGCCAGGTTGGCACCACCCCATACCAACACCATAAAGCATCCCTACAATGACCAAGAAGCGGAGATGCCGGTGTTGGACTGGGGTGGACAAAAATGAGAAGTCGCACAACACCAGGTTATAGTCCAACAGTTTTATTTAAAATTACGAGCTTTCGGAGCGCTGCTCCTTCTTCAGGTACAGGTACAGTGAGGGAATACAACTCTATTACACAGTATATATACACAGAGAGCAATGTGTCTGCAGAGATACAATCTGTTAGGGAGGCATTACATCAAAGACACATCAGAGTACAGCTAATAATGAGTACAATGAGTACAGAGTACAATGACCAAGCCATTCCTTTCACACTCATCACCATTGCGGGGGTACCGTTATGTCTCACCATTCACTGCAACTCACTAAGCCACTTCCAAAGGTGCACACAAATCTGTCCAAGATCGGAAAGTGTTGAAAATAAAGATTTTTATGTTTCACACCACATTAACAGAAACTTTACATAAACATTAGGTAAAACACCCAAGTGCCTACCCTTGCGTGTTGTTAGTTGGTATGATTGCACTAGGATGAGGGTGAGTGTGAGGGGTGGCTAGTGAGATGGGGATGTGATAATGTAGATAGAGAGGGATGGGTGGAGGTGTAAGGTATGTTGGTGTAAGTAAGGCTGTGCAGAAGTAGGGTAGGGAAGGCAGAGTGATGGGGATGTGATGAGAGGCACAGCAGGATGAGGTTGAGTGTGGCTTTGTACTAACGTTTCCTGATCTAATGAGATCATTGAAATGTTTGCGACACTGCAGCCAGCTCCTTCTGAACACATCCCTGCTTGTGATCTCCTCTGCAAGCTGCAACCAGGCTGTGTTGGTCTCCTGGGGAGGTCTCTTATGCACATTGGAAGGGAAGAGGACCTCCCTGTGTGCTCTGACTCCCTCCATAAGCATATGGAGGGAGTCATCAGAGAACCTGGGTGCAGCCCTCTACCTCTGTGCAGTCACTGTCAGTGTTTGCAGCACTCTAATGCTGTAGTGCACTGACAGCACTGTGTTAGATTAAACTTCAAATCTAATGTGGCCAGGGTCCCTTTTAAGATCCCGGCTGAAAACGCGCCATGAATGACATCACCAGACCCGCTCCATTTAATTGGGCCGAGTAATGTGCTGGGCGGGGTTAACAGGCCCCATTAAGGGAAAGTCATTTTCAGCAGCGGGATGGAGCCAGCCGTGGAGTGGCGACCCGCCACTGACATTGCCCACACCGGACCCACCGAGGTAGGCAAAATTCTGGCCATGGAGACCGGGTGGGAAAGTGGAGTTGAGGTCGAAGATCAGCCATGATCTTATTGAATGACGGAGCAGGTTCAAGGGGCCGAATGGCCTACTCCTGCTCCTATTTCTTATGTTCTTATGAGTATAGACATGTTGGCCAACCAATGTGTGGGGGCGGGGTGGTTAGAGGCAGGAGGTCATGTGATGACACCTCCAGGAAAATGTCCAACCAGAGTTGGAAACCTAGAGTAATTGGTGGTGTGTCTGCAATTGAAGTTGAGTGTTTTGAAAAGCCCGGTAATCAGAATCAATTCGAGAGCTGGATCATGCTTTATTGAAACTTTAAACACCAAATTCCAAACTATTCATATCTAAGAAAGCCAGTTTAGCTAAGCGTAATCAGCATTTTGTTTAGTTGCACAGATTTTGAAGATCAGCTAAGAAGAATAAGCTTGTTGACCACAGTACACAGAGCTCGAATACGCCACTGGACTGAAGGTTAGGATGGTGCAGTGAGTTAGACACTGGCCTTTCGCATCTAGCCCAGACTGGTCAGATAAAAGTCGCCTCTGTCTCTTAGCTGTCTGTTAGCTGTAAGGGACCAACATAAAATGAGTTTGGACAGTCTCAATGCAGCTTATGTGGATACGGTAGCATAGTGGTTATGTTACTGGATTAGTAATCTAGTAGGCCTGGACTTAGTGATCTGGAGACATGAGTTCTAAATCCCACCATGGTAGTTGGGGAATTGAAATTCAATTAATTAAATAAATCTGGAATAAAAAGTTAGTATCAGTAATGATGACCATGAAACTACTGGATTGTCGTAAAAACCCATCTGGTTCACTAATGTCCTTTTAGGGAAGGAAATCTGCCGTCCTTACCTGGTCTGGCCTATATATGACTCCGGACCCACAGCAATGTGGTTGACTCTTAACTGCCCTCTGAAAAGGCCACTAGCAAGCCACTCATATTCAAGAAGGTGGCTCACCACCACCTTCTCAAGGGCAATTAGGGATGGGCAATAAATGCTGGCATTGCTGGTGATGTCCACATCCCCGTGACTGAATTTAAAAAATGCTGAGTTTTGGGCCACAACATAAAGCTGCACTAAATTAGCAATCTCAGTCCAAGAGGCCGCAGGATGTCCCATGTAATGAGAAGGTTTTAGAGGGAGGTCCTTTGCTTTTTGTGGTCTATATCAATGATTTGGACTTGAATGTAGGAAGTATGATTAAGAAGTTTGCAGATGATACAAAAATTGGCCGTGTGGTTGATAATGATGAAGAAAGCTCCAGACTGCAGGAAGATATCAATGGACTGGTCTGGTGGGCAGAACAGTGGCAAATGGATTTCAATCTGGAGAAGGGTGAGGTAATGCATTTGGGGAGGGCTAACAAGGCAAGGGAATACACTATGACCCGTATTTTCCGATCCCTACGGGTGTGTACGAAATCTTACACCTGGTAAAAGCAGGTCTATCTGTCAAAAGTATGAAGGGGGATTCCCTTCTCTCATTGGCTCGCCTGGCCCACGTGATCCCAGGGATGCTTGCGAACCGCATGTGCCCCTGGGATACGTGGGCCCTGCGCATTTCGTCGTGGAGAGGCCCAGGATTGGACCTCTGGAGCCCTCAGGTAAGGACGTAGATTTTTTCCCGATAGGAGGCATCCGCACGCAGGAAACCTCCTATCGGAAATTACGAGCCATTAAATGGTAGGACACTGAGAAGTGCAAAAGATCAGAGGGGCCTTGGAGTGCATGTCCACAGATCCCTGAAGGTAGCAGGACAGGTAGATAAAGTGGTTAAGAAGGCATATGGATACTTACCATTATTAGCCGAGGCATAGAATATAAGAGCAGGGAGGTTATGCTTGAACTGTATAAAACACTAGTTAGGCCGCAGCTAGAATACTGCGTGCAGTTCTGGTCACCACATTACAGGAAGGATATGATTGCACTAGAGGGGGTGCAGAGGAGATTTACGAGGATGTTGCCTGGGCTGGGGAATTTTAGCTATGAGTAAAGAGTGGATAGGCTGGGGTTGTTTTCTTTGGAACAGAGGAGGTTGAGGGGAGAACTAATTGAGGTGTATAAAATTATGAGGGGCCTAGATAGAGTAAATAGAAAGGACCTATTTCCCTTAGCAGAGGGGTCAATAACCAGGGGGCATAGATTTAAAGTAATTGGTCGGAGGTTTAGAGGGGATTTAGAAACATAGAAACATAGAAAATAGGTACAGGAGTAGACCATTCGGTCCTTCGAGCCTGCACCGCCATTCAATGCGTTCATGGCTGAACATGCTACCTCAGTACCCCATTCCTGCTTTCTCGCCATACCCCTTGATCCCCCTAGTTGTGAGTGTTATATCTAACTCCCTTTTGAATATATTTAGCGAACTGGCCTCAACAACCTTCTGTGGAAGAGAATTCCATAGATTCACCACTCTCTGGGTGAAGAAGTTCCTCCTCAGCTCAGTCCTAAATGGCTTCCCCTTAATCCTTAGACTGTGACCCCTGGTTCTAGTTTTCCCTACCATTGGGAACATTCTGCCCGCATCTAATTTGTCTAAACCAGTCAGGATTTTAAATGTCTCTATAAGATCCCCCCTCATTCTTCTGAACTCCAGAGGATACAAGTTCAGTTGACCCAATCTTTCTTGATATGTCAGTCCGGCCATCCCAGGAATCAATCTAGTGAACCTTCGCTGCACTCCCTCAATAGCAAGAATGTCCTTCCTTAAGTTAGGAGACCAAAACTGCGCACAATACTCCAGGTGTGGCCTCACCAAGGCCCTGTACAACTGTAGCATCACCTCCCTACTCCTGTACTCAAATCCCCTTGCTATGAAGGCCATCATTCCGTTTGCTTTCTTGACTGCCTGCTGCACTTGCATTCCCACCTTCAGTGACTGATGTACCATGACGCCCAGGTCTCGTTGCACCTCCCCTTTCCCTAATCTGCCACCATTCAGGTAATAGTCCGCCTCTCTATTTTTACCACCAAAGTGGATAACCTCACATTTATCCACATTGTACTTCATCTGCCATACATTTGCCCATTCACCCAACCTGTCCAAGTCACTCTGTAGCCTCCTAGCATCCTCCTCATTGTTCACACTGCCTCCCAATTTAGTGTCATCCGCAAATTTGGAGATATTACATTTAATCCCTTCGTCCAAATCATTAATATATAATGTAAACAGCTGGGGTCCCAGCACCGAACCCTGCGGTACCCCGCTGGTCACTGCCTGCCATTCTGAAAAGTACCCATTTACTCCTACTCTTTGTTTCCTGTGTGCCAACCAGTTCTCAATCCACGTCAACACATTACCCCCAATCCCATGTGCTTTAACTTTGCTCACCAATCTCTTGTGTGGGACCTTGTCGAAGGCCTTCTGAAAGTCCAAATACACCACATCTACTGGTTCCCCCCTGTCCACCCTATTGGAAACATCCTCAAAAAATTCCAGAAGATTTGTCAAGCATGATTTCCCTTTCACAAATCCATGCTGACTTGGACCTATCATGTCGCCACTTTCCAAATGGTCTGTTATGACATCTTTAATAATTGCTTCCATCATTTTACCCACGACCGATGTCAGGCTGACCGGTCTATAATTCCCTGCTTTCTCCCTCCCTCCTTTTTTAAAAAGAGGGGTTACATTGGCCACCCTCCACTCCATCGGAACTGATCCAGAGTCTAAGGAATGTTGGAAAATGATCGTCAATGCATCCACTATTTCCAAGGCCACCTCCTTAAGTACTCTGGGATGCAGACCATCAGGCCCCGGGGATTTTTCAGCCTTCAGTCCCATCAATTTCCCCAATACCTTTTCCCGACTAATAATGATTTCCCTCAGCTCCTCCCTCTTACCAGATCCTCTGACCCCTTTTATTTCCGGCAGGTTGTGTGTGTCCTCCACAGTAAACACCGAACCAAAGTACTTGTTCAATTGATCTGCCATTTCCTTGTTCCCCATTACGACTTCCCCTGTTTCCGACTGCAGGGGACCTACGTTTGTTTTTACTAACCTCTTTCTTTTTACATATTTATAGAAGCTTTTGCAGTCCATTTTAATGTTCTCTGCAAGCTTCCTTTCATATTTTATTTTCCCTGCCCTAATCAAACCCTTCGTCCTCCTCTGCTGAGTTTTGAAGTTCTCCCAGTCCCCGGGTTTGCTGCTACTTCTGGCCAATTTGTATGCAATTTCCTTGGTTTTAATACTATCCCTGATTTCCCTTGTTAGCCATGGTTGAGCCACCTTCCCTTTTTTATTTTTATGCCAGACCGGGATGTACAATTGTTGTAGTTCATCCATGCGATCTCTAAATGTCTGCCATTGCCCTTCCACTGATAGCCCCTTAAATATCGCTTGCCAATTTAACCTCGCCAATTCACACCTCATACCCTCAAAGTTGCCCTTATTTAAGTTCTGGACCATGGTCTCTGACTTAACTGTTTCCTTCTCCATCCTAATGTAGAACTCCACCATACTATGGTCACTCTTCCCCAGGGGGCCTCGTACCACAAGATTGCTGATTAGTCCCTCCTCATTACACAACACCCAGTCCAGGATGGCCTCCCCTCGAGTTGGTTCCTCAACATATTGGTTTAGGAAACCATCCCTTAAACACTCCAGGAAATCCTCCTCCACCGTATTGCTTCCAGTTTGAGTAGCCCAATCTATATGCATATTAAAGTCACCCATGATAACTGCCGTGCCTTTTTTGCACGCACCTCTGATTTCCTGTTTCATACCCTCCCCCACCTCACTACTGCTGTTTGGAGGTCTGTACACAACTCCCACTAACGTTTTCTGCCCTTTGGTGTTCTGCAGCTCAACCCATATTGATTCCACATCCTCCAAGCTGATGTCCTTCCTAGCTATTGCATTAATCTCCTCTTTAACCAGCAATGCTACCCCACCCCCTTTTCCTTTTATTCTATCCTTTCTGAATGTTGAATACCCCTGGATGTTCAGTTCCCAGCCTTGATTGTTCTGGAGCCACGTCTCTGTAATCCCAATCACATCGTATCCGTTAACATCTATTTGCACAGTCAATTCATCCACCTTATTACGGATACTCCTTGCATTAAGATACAGAGCCTTTAGGCTTGTTTTATTAACATCCTTTGTCCTTTTAGACTTATGATTTAGTATGGCCCTTTGTGTTTCTTGCCTTTGTTTACTCGGCCTTCCCCTATTGTTTCTCACCCTTCTAACATTTGTTTCTGACTGCATATTACTTCCCCCTGTTTCGCTACATAGGTTCCCATTCCCCTGCCATATTAGTTTAAATCCTCCCGAACTGCTTTAGCAAATATTACCCCGAGGACATCGGTTCCAGTCCTGCCCAAGTGCAGACCGTCCCTTTTGTACAGGTCCCACTTCCCCCAGAACTGGTTCCAATGCCTCAGGAATTTGAATCCCTCCCTCCTGCACCACTGCTCAAGCCACGTATTCAATCTCACTATCCTGTTCTCTCTATTCTGATTAGCACGTGGCCCTGGTAGCAATCCAGAGATTACTACTTTAGAGGTCCTACTTTTTAATTTAGCTCCTAGCTCCCTAAATTCTGCTTGTAGGACCTCTTCCCGCTTTTTACCTATATCGTTGGTACCTACATGCACCACGACAGCTGGCTGTTCACCCTCCCTCTTCAGAATGTTCTGCAGCCGCTCCGAGACATCCTTGACCCTTGCACCAGGGAGGCAACATACCATCCTGGAATCTCGGTTGCGGCCACAGAAACTCCTGTCTATTCCCCTTACAATTGAGTCCCCTATCACTATAGCCCTACCACTCTTTTTCCCGCCCTGCTGTGCAGCAGAGCCAGCCATGGTGCCATGAACCTGGCTGCTAGTGCCTTCCCCTGGTAGGCCATCTCCCCCAACAGTATCCAAAGCGGCATACCTGTTTTGGAGGGAGATGACCACAGGGGACTCCTGCACTACCTTCCTGATATTGCCCTGCTTCTTGGTCACCCATTCACTGTCTGTCCTAGCCTTTACCTGCGGTGTGGACAACTCACTAAATGAGCGATTCACCGAGTTCTCGGCATCGTGCATGCTCCAGAGTGAGTCCACCCGCAGAAATGTTTTCACCCAGAGGGTGGTGGGGGTCTGGAACTCACTGCCTGAAAGGGTGGTAGAGGCAGAGACCCTCATCAAATTTAAAAAGTACTTGGATATACACTTGAAGTGCCGTAACCTACAAGGCTACGGACCAAGTGCTGGAAAGTGGGATTAGGGTGGATAGCTCTTTGTCGGCCGGCGTGGACAAGATGGACCGAATGGCCTCCTTCTGTGCTGTAAATTTCTATGATTCTATGAGATTGAAGCTAAAGCACATTTCTGGGACACAGTAAAAGTGAACCTTACTCAGCATCTGGGTGTGCTTGATGCTGACACTGAAATGGAAGATGTCCCATTCTACAGGAGTAACATCCCAAAAAGGAAAGTTAAGAATCAGCCACATTGCAATTTAGTAGCACTAGAATTATCATAGATAGTAAGTCGGAAAATATTTACGCACTTACCTGCTGGCTCCGTAGGTCCCGAGACTTCCGATCCTGGGCCTCTGCTCTTCAAAATACGCAGAGGCCCAGGTATCCCAGGGGCGCATGTGGTTCGCAAGTGCCCCTGGGATCACGTGGGCCATGGGGAACTAATCACAGAAGGGAATCCCCCTTCACACTTTTGACAGGTCTCTACGCACAGATCTGTCAAAAGTATGAATGGGGATCACATTTAAAAACACACTGAAACATTAAATACATTTTTTTTAACATCACGTATTTAAAATTAGTTAAAATTACATTAAATTAAATATTTTAAACAAAAATTTTATTTTTTGAAAAAATAATTGAAGTTTCTTACGGAGCTAAAAAAAAACTTAGAAGTATTTTTAAATTATAAATGAGTGAAAAAAAATTATTTTTTATTTTTTTAAACTCTTATGCTGGTAAAAGCAGGCCTTATGCCTGCTTTTACCAGGCGTAAGATTTTTAAAGGCTTTCAGCGGGCGGAAGTTCTGCAGAAAGCGGAACTCTCCACCCGCGGAGGTCCTTCTCCAGGGCAGGCGTGCGATCTGTCAAAGGAATTCTTGACAGATCGCAAGTGCTGGGTTTTAGCGCATGCGCTTCGCATGCCTGAACCCGGCACTTGCGCGGCCCCTACAGGTGCGTACACACCTCGTACGCACCCATGGGGGTCGGAAAATCTGGCCCAATATTGTTGTCAATTAATTTGTTTTCCATTCAAAGGTTAGTCCAACCCATCCCAACAAGAACACAGGCAGTGGACAATGGGTTTAGGTTTGAACTCAAGGAAGAGGATTTGGAGATCCATTAAAACAATTGTTGCAATGACATCATGAAATTACTGCACTTTCTTGGGTGAGGGCAACTTTCTCTTAAAGCCTACAACATTGGACTTCTTGGTATCGAGTCACTTCCTTTGCCTGCTCTACAATTTCATTCACTTCTGCAGTCGCTAGCTCCATGTCCTGAGTGTTACATTTTTAAATCGATTTTCTGTTATCGCCCAGCTCTAGTGAAAGCAACAATTTCATTCAATGCCATTGCTGTCATCTTTTCCCCATAGCAGAATAGAAAAACTTGCATTTGTTAAGCACCTTTCACAACCTCAGGACATCCCAAATCGCTTTACAACCAATGAAGTACCTTTGAAGGGTACTGTTGTAATAATGTAGCAGCCAATTTGCGCACCGCAAGCTCCCACAAACAACAATGAGATAATCACCAGATAATCTGTTTTGGTGATAAATGTTGGGCAGGACACCAGGGAGAACTCCCCTGCTCTTCCTCAAAATAGTCCACGGGATCTTTTAAATCCACATAAGAGGACAAACAGGGTCTTGGTTTAACATCTCATCTGAAATACAGCACCTCCAATAGTGCAGTACTCAGTACTACACTGGAAAGTCAACCTAGATTTTTTTCTTAACTACTCTGGTAGTGAGACTTGAACCCATAACCTTCACTGACTCAGAGGCAAGAAGTGCTACCCACTGAGCCACGGTTGACACTTTCAGAAGAGGAAATGAGAAAATAGAGAGTGAGTGGGTGAATGCCCAGTTTTTAAAATGACTGAAACTGCACAGAAACTGAAAGGTTTTAGTATTCCATTAAAGGATACTTTCTAATTTTAACCATAATTTTCAGTACAAATGGAATGGAGGCAAAGTTTAGAAAATGCCAAGTCGGTACAGAGGTGCAGTTCACCAGAGTTCCAGTGTGACAACATTTCCTGTTGGTGTCAAGACACTTGGAAATTGCAAAACGTACTGAGGATTGAGAAATTTGAATGTAACATCGAAGTTCTCCTATTTTAGTGACCAAACATCAACACATTTTATTTATCTTTGGGACCCATTTAAATTTCAGTTGCCACACCCCCCCCCCCCCCCTCGCAACTCATGGCTGATTCAGTAAGTTGTCGATTTCAGCCAGTCCATCAGCTGATGTACCAGCAGAAGTTAAGTCAGGGCATTGCCTAACTTTCTGCCAAGGGTCACAACCTCAACCAATGTCTTGCCTGAGAGCTAATCTCAGGAATGCTGCAACACTCTCTTCCCTCAAGGCAAAGAAAGACTTGCATTTATATAGCGCCTTTCACAACCTCGGGACATCCCAAAACACTTTATAGCCAACAAAGTACTTTTGAAGTGTAGTCAAGGCAGCAGTTGGGGTCGGGATTCAGATTTTTAACATTTTAACCTCCCACCCGACCCCAACTCGGCAATTTTTGAGGGTTAAAATTCCCCCTACACTTCAGAAGTACTTATAAAATCATAGAATAGTACAGCACAGAAGGAGGCCATTCCGCCCATTGTGCCTGCGCCGGCTCTTTCGAAGAGCAATCCAGTCAGTCCCACTCCTCGGCTCTTTCTCCATATCCCTGCAATTTTTTTCTCCTTCAAGTATTTACCCAATTCCCTTTTGAAGATTACTATTGAATCTGTATCCACCACCCAATCAGGCAGCGCATTCCAAATCCTAACCACTCGTTGCGAAAAAAAGTTTTTCCCATGGCTCTTTTGCCAATCACCGTAAATCTGTGCTCTCTCGTTATCGACCCTTCAGCCACTGGAAACAATTTCTCTTTATTTACTCTATCTAAACCCTTCATGATTTTAAACACCTCGATCAAATTAAATTTGAATTGGCTGTGAAGCACTTTGGGAATGTCCTGAGGTTGTGAACGGTGCTACACAAATGCAAGTCTTTCTTTTATTCTGTGTATGAATTTGGCATGACATTAACAAATAGAGGATTACAACAGACCTTCAGTTAGCTTACCAGCGAGCTGCGTACATGCACTAGACCTGAGGGGAAAAAAAACAACGGTGGTTGCTTCGCGGATTGAACAGGAAACTGAAGACGTAAGAAGAACTTTAGATTTACGCATACAGGAAGGAGCGCAGCTTGATAACTATTCACCGTGAACCAAGTTTGGGTGAGGGAATTACTGGTAAAATTGTCAAGTTTGGACTGATCTCTATCTTTTCAACCAAGGAAGAGACAAGGAAAAGAAACGTTGCTGTTCGAAAAATATTTTTGTCGCTTATTACTTCACAGAGCATACTTCCTGATCGTCTTTTAGTGACGTACTATGTGAAGCAAGATGTTTTTGTGGAAAACCTGTGGTGTGTGCAAGTTAACATGACTACCCAGTGAGTGGGCTTAAACTTTGAGCCCTCCAAAGGCGTGTGTTTTACAACATGGGCTGCATCAGCGTTACTCCTCGGTGTTGCAGAGCTGCCAATGAGCAAGAACATGAGGACTTGGTACAAATACCAAGCACCAGGTACGTACTGGGACACTTTCACTGATCAACTACCAGCCATTGTGACCTTGGAAATGATATATGGTTTTATTAAGGAATGAGTAGGACATTTTGAGTGGTCCAGCTACTTAAACCAAGATCTCAGTCAATGTTCTTAATAGGAATGAGGAAATGAATTTCAAACTGGTACGGGCATGATTCAGTGATTAGAATCTCTAAAGTTTAGGTCCGGTGCAAAAATGCATGGCGGAATTCCCCATTGGCTTAACTGCACCATCTGGTGTCGTACTAAGCCATACAGAGCTAGAAGGTGCCACCTATGACCCCTGGTCAATGCCAAGCCAGCTGGCCAGTAATTGGGGTGCGGCAATTGCCCTCAGCATCCCAGGGCTGTGAAGGGAACAAAAGAAATCAGCCAGGGTTCCCACTCCTGATCGCTATTCAATGGCTCCGTCTAGAAAGTGCATGGTTTGTGGATATAGGGTAAGAATAGGATTAGGATTGACTCCAGTGACTGTATTGCCTGCTCACTCCCACAGGAAGAATCTCTACTTGGGAGAAATGCCACAGGGTACCCAGCAACTATGCCATTGCACCCCAGCGCGCGTCAGAGGACAGATTTTCCCAATCCGATGGGAAAATCTCTGAAATTAGTGGGCGATCCGGACTTTGCACTGCCCCAGTGAGTGCCGACCCCCCTGCCTATCTTTCGGGGTCAGGCTCACTTGCAAGCGGGTGGTGGGCCCCCAGCGGGCCCTTAATGCTGCTGATCCGCCAGCCTCAGGTGGACGGGCGGGAAGTGGCTGCAGTGCCTCCCATAGCAGGTTGTGGCTGGCAGAAGGAATGCAAGTTTTTAACTCTCCCGCCCTGCAATTGATTGTCCTAGGCAAGGTGGCCCTTCAACTTTGAACCCCCTGCCCCCGCCCCCCCCCACCCGCCTTAGCACAACCAGATGCCAAGAACACTCCGGCATTCCTGGTGCCCAACATAAAGAATTCAACAGAAAACACTGGAAATACTCAGCAGGTCAGGCAGCATCTGTGGAGAGAGAAACAGAGTCAACGTTTCAGGTCGATGACCCTTCGTCAGAACTGTTCTGACGAAGGGTCATCGACCTGAAACGTTGACTCTGTTTCTCTCTCCACAGATGCTGCCTGACCTGCTGAGTATTTCCAGCGTTTTCTGTTTTTATTTCAGATTTCCAGCATCCGCAGGATTTTGCTTTTGTATAAATAATTCAACATCTGGCCTCACTCCCCAGCGGGAAACCCTGGAAATGGTGCCGGAAGCCAGGGAGCCAATAGAACATCTCTCACCCCCCGGAAACTGGAAGCTAGCGAGGTGGAAAATCCAGTTCCTTCAGAGGCTTCACGACAGATGGGGAGGGGTGGAATTTTTTTTTTTACTGAGGTGAAGGACCAAAGCCCACATTCAGGATAGCCACCAATGTAAAGGCATAGAGGAGAAGACCTGGCCACTCAGGAACTAATGATTAGATAACGCTAAACTTGAGATGTAGGAAGAAGAAAAGACTGAGAGAGGTGAGGAGTTCCATTGTTTCAGGTCCCGGTAAAGAAGGAGGGTATGCGCGTGAAAAGGAAGACAGTTGAGGTTTTGGGTGGAGTTCCTTCATCGGAACTGGTACGAGAGGAAAGCCTCTTTACAGGACCAACCAAAACATAGAGGGGGGAGGGGGTGGGGCTGAGCAACAGGCAAAATTCACAAGTATGCCAGCTCATTTTATGAAGAGGCACTTGGTGGGTTTAATAACCTGTGACCTGATAAAATATCCTTTTAAGGGACTCTACTGAATAACAGTTGTAATGGAACATCTCACCCGAAATGTTAGCCTGACCCATCTCCGTCAGGCGCTGACCGGTATTTCCAGTATCTCTGTCTTTGCTGCCAATTAAACATATTTCCACTTTTTATTTCCTTTTACCGCATAATGAGCAAGAGTGCGGATGGATGTCAAACCCGCCAGCTCCAATCTAACTGACCTTTTTGTTGTCTGTATGATCTTGCTGCTCGCAAGCTGATTGCCACATTTGCCTAAATAGCGACAATGACCACTTCCTGGCCGGTCTATGAGAAATGTGGTCATCTGCTTTTATCAATAAATAAAAGGGCCTGACCTCGCAATCCCAGCCTCACTCGAATGGCTCCAGAAAGGTAGCGGAGAGGCGCTCCATCTCACTAGTGAGACCTTGCTGAGTACAGATGACCTGCCACACTTGCCTGCATCACCCCCTGTGCTCGCTGACCTACATTGGCTCCCAGACCGACAACACCTCCATTTTAAAATTCTCATCCTCGTCTTCAAATCCCTCCCGGGCCCTCGCTCCCTCCCTATCTCGGTAACCTCCTCCAGCCCCACAACCCTCCGAGATATCTGCACTTCTCCAATTCAGGCCTCTTGCACATCCCCCAATTTCCATTGCTCCATCATTGGCGGCCATGCCTTCAGCTGCCTGGACCCTAAGCTCTGGAATTCCCTCCCTAAACCCCTCCGCCTCTCTCTCCTCCTTTAAGATACTTCTTGAAACCTACCTCTTTGACCAAGCTTTTGGTCACCTGTCCAAATAGCTCTTTATGTGGCTGGGTGTCAAATTTTGTCAGTCCTGTGCAGCGCCTTGGGATATTTTGCTATGTTAAAGGCACTATATAAATACAAGTTGTTGTTGTTGCATAACAATTGTAATTGATTGGATTTAAAGAGCTATGGCACATCCTGAGGTTGTGATAACGTATTATGTAAATTAAAATAAGGTACTTTCTTTCCTTCCTGTTGTTCCTATATTTCTTTCTTTACTTTCTTTTATTCCTTAATAAATATTGGCCAGGACACATGACTAGGGTTCCTGCTCCTGGTGTCCATTGATCCCTAATGGAAGGGCTGACATGCGGATATTGGGCTGACATGCGGATATTCCTGTACTGTGTACCTTGCCTAGCTGAAGTAATAGACTGGGCAACTGCACTTAAGTGTCTATAACCAGTTTGTGGAATGTGTACAAATGGATCCTACTGTTACTAACCTGCTGATTTCCCCCTTTCTATGGGGAAGTGACTGCCAATGGCTTGGTTGAGATATGAAACTCAAATAATCAGGGACCCGATACCGTGTGGTCAACTCCATGGCACAGGTTGTTGGACCAGCAACAGATAGTCCCAGTTTCCCAACTCACTGGGAGCACAGAGCATGGAATTATAGAGTGTACAATAGCTGTGTGTTACTGCTACTGTAATAGTTTTGTAGCAGGATTAAGGCAGAAACTCTCCCTGGGAGTCAGATGAAGTTAATAAATGATGAGGGTCTTGACGCCATCACAACTGTTGGGTCAAAGTGTTGCCTCGTAGTGAGTAATCGGCCACCTTTTTATCCTCAGTATCTTACTGTGATTTCTCCCCACTGTAAGTTTTGCTCTTGTTCTTGGGTACAGTTCCATTGACCACCTCCAATGCCTTGCCTGGCCAGTCTTTCCTTGTGTGAGGCTTGATTGTGTTTTGGGGCTATTTGGCTGTTGTGGGCTTCACAGCTAACCCCCAAATCTGCCCTCGCTCATCATCCACACATACACACTCACCAGCAGATGTCACTGAATCGTAATCGGGAGTGGGAACTGTGGCTGATCTTTCTCATTTCCAGCCCTCTCTGAGGCAAATTATAACACCCCCCACCACAACTGCTTCCCTCTCTCCCCATTTGAGACAACACAGTGATCAAAGCTGTGACTTTCCTGTTCTATACTATTGAATTATACACTGACAACGCGAATACAACCACTGAGGGAATCTACATTGCTACAACCAAGACTTAAAGCATAGACCAGTTTGAATTCACTTTGTGTGTTACATACTGGCAGTAAATCGAAGGGCGTTTCAGATCTTCCTTTAAATTCATCATTCCCTGGTCAGCACCTCAAGAGTGTTCACGTTCCTTAGCCAATATGAGATAACAGCAACAGTCGATAAGGCTGTTAAAAAAAATGGAGTGAGTATTGACACCACTGCATCAGCCAATGAATTGGAGGCAGGGCGGGACTTATGGCTGGACTTACAGCAAACAGAGTCTATTTATTCAGTAAATAGCAAACAGTGTCTATTTATTCAACAAACAGTAAACAGAGTCTATTTACAGACTCTCTACGAACTACAGCAAACAGAACTCATGACCGAAGCTCTCCTGAGAGTCTCCCGATAAAAGCAGGATTATTTCTCCAGTGAGTGGAGGATAGTTACATAATACAAACTATGTGCGTAAAATCAATCCCAGTCACTTACACCAGTGCGGTCTCCGAGCGTGATTGACGGGGTAATTACCCAATCATCTCCATCCTGGCCGGGACTTGTGGTGTCACTATATGCAGCCTAAAAAAAAAAGACAAGACAATCTTTTGGCTGGTCAAGTGCTTAAAAGGGCAGGGTCTTTTTGATAAAGTGTTTGCCAAACCGTTCTTTCATTTAGGTGTGAGCACACAACAACACAATGCTGTGCGTCACATCAGACACAGCATTCTATCATAGACTCATGTCAGCTGTGGCTCAGTGGGTAGCGCACTCGCCTGAGTCAGAAAGTTGTGGGTCCATAGTTCAACTCCCGAGACTTGAGCACAAAAGTCTAGACTGACGCTCCAGTGCAGTGCTGAGGGAGTGCTGCACTGTCGGAGGCGCCGTCCTTTGGATGAGACGTTAAACCAAGGCCCCGTCTGCTCTCTCAGGTGGACGTAAAAGATCCCATGGCACTATTTTGAAGAAGAGCAGGGGAGTTCTCCCCAGTGTCCTGGCCAAAGATTTATCCCTCAATCAACATCACTAAATCAGATTATCTGCCCATTATCACATTGCTGTTTGTGGGAGCTTGCTGTGCGCAAATTGGCTGCCGCGTTTCCTACATTACAACAGTGGCTACACTTCAAAAAAAAATGTACTTCATTGGCTGTAAAGCACTTTGGGTCGTCCGGTGGTAGTGAAAGGCGCTATATAAATGCAAGTCTTTCTTTTAGCACAGAAGGAGGCCATTCGGCCCATCGCGCCTGCCGTGTGTGTCATGTCATTTCTTGGCAAAACATTTTTTGTCATGAAGGCATTTCCCTTTTAACTCTGATCCATTTTGCAGAAAAAAATGAGAATTCGTGTGAAAATACAAACTACATTCGACACCAGTTTGGCAGTGCAGATTTCATTCCAGAGGGTTTATTCTATGAGGCTTTGTCCTTTTTTTAAACAAAAATATGTGTCTTGGAACTTTAAACTTTGAGTCATTCAATCCCTTTCCTTCCCAGGAGACACTCTGCACCTCCGGTGAGTGGAAGTGAAGTTGCCACCCGTCAGGAGCTGGATAAGTTGATTGGCTCTGAGGAGGTGAGCGTTCATTAGATTTCACCTTTTGGCTACGAAGGTATCATGTGTGTGATGTTATCTGCTATCTGTTTCTCTTAGAAAGGGCAGTGCAGATTTTACCTGGAGCCTAGTTCAAATCTAGGCACAGACTGTGCTACAAATAAAATACTTTATTTTATTCACATAGTGTTGTGCGTACAAGTGCAAATGCAGGGTGCTATAACCTTCTAATCGGCACTTATTTTACCTAAATACTTTTCTTTGGTTTTCACATTTTTGTTCTCTCGCCATCGCTGTCATAAGAACAAAAGAACATAAGAATTAGGAGCAGGAGTCGGCCATACGGCCCCTCGAGCCTGCTCCGCCATTCAATAAGATCATGGCTGATCCTCTATCTCAATGCCATATTCCCGCTCTCTCCCCAAACCCCTTGATACCTTTTGTTTCTAGAAATCTATCTATCTCATTCTTAAATATATTCAGTGACTTGGCCTCCACAGCCTTCTGTGGTAGAGAATTCCACAGGTTCACCACCCTCTGAGTGAAGAAATTTCTCCTCATCTCAGTCCTAAATGTCCTACCCCGTATCCTGAGACTGTGACCCCTCATTCTAGACCCTCCCCCAGCCAGGAGAAACATCCTCCCTGCATCCAGTCTGTCTAGCCCTGTCAGAATTTTATACGTTTCAATGAGATCCCCTCTCGTTCTTCTAAACTAGAATGGTGCATTCAGGTACACGCGTGGGCATGTCCATAAGCATTGCCTCACACACACACTACACACACACCCCAAGTTAGATTAACTGCACGAATGGCTCTTTGTTCAAACCCTTTAACTGGTTTATCCGTTCAATCTGTTTGTTTTTCAGAATCAATTTTCTGTAAATGACCATTTATTAGGGGACCGTCGCGAAGAATTGGCTGAGGTAAGATGATCTTAAAAATGCGTCGCTCTACTTTCTTAACGCCTTCGGAAGCACTTGTTGTGAATGGTCCTGCAAATCTAGCTGACAAGCCCCGTCGGAGAGTCTGAGTCGAAGTCCCATCCTGAACTCACGTGTGCTCAGTTGGCCTCAGTGATGAGATGTGAAAGTTCTTGGTCGGACCACGCTTTCTGACAGCGCGGGGCTCCCTTCGATGGGGAGGGCATTCTGGAAGTGAAAAAAGAAAGGATTTGGGCAAATACCAGACAACGGTCCCTTTAAGCTGAGCCGCCGCGCAGCGTTCTGCAGGTCTCGCACAGCCGGTGGGCCGGCTTTTAAATAGGAAAAAACGCACATGCGCGGAATTTTTGAGTGGCCCGCGCAGCCGCGTGGGCCAGAAAGAAATTCGAGGGAACATTGATACCAGATCTAGGATGATTTTGGAGTCCTGCAGGTTCTCTGAAAGACAAAGCAAATAATCCTCCTTTATAATGTTCATCAGTTTAAACATTTCTACCCGGTAACGCACCTCAAGAAACCAAACATGTGACTGTGAGCGACTAAAGCTGGAACTTTCAGCGTAAGGCAGGCAAAAATTGTTTGGAACCTTAACAGAATAATCATGAATGCAGATGGTCATCGTGTTACATTGTACCACATTCTGTTACTGTGTACTCCATTAACTCCAGTGCAGTGCTGAGGGAGCGCTGCACTGTCGGAGGTGCTGCCTTTTGGACGAGACGTTAAACCGAGGCTCTGTCTGCCCTCTCAGGTGGACGTGAAAGATCCCGTGGCACTATTTCAAAGAAGAGCAAGGGAGTTATCCCCCTTGTGTCCTGAGCCCAATATTTATCCCTCAATCAACATCACTACAACAGATGATCTGGTCATTATTTCATTGCTGTTTGTGGGAGCTTGCTGTGCGCAAATTGGCTACCGCGTTTCCTACATTACAACAGTGACTACACTTCAAAAAGTACTTCATTGGCTGTAAAGCACTTTGGGTCAGCCTGAAGTCGTGAAAGGCGCTATATAAATGCAAGACCTTCTTTCTTTCCTTAATGATCGAGTGCCACAAGTTTGTGTTCACCTGTACACTGTCATTGCTTTCTGCAGTAGAAATAAGTACCAAAACAATTTGTCGTTGCAACAAATTATATGTTTCCTGGCCTCCTCTGACAGCTCCATGGGTTAATAGACCAAATGGTGATTGGTATCTGACCAGACCAGAACAAGAAGGCCTGAGTCGGTGCTGAATTACTTGATGTAGCCAGAGCAGCAGTCAAGGCCTCAGTGTCCCCTCCGCTAGGAAGGGGGAACATTAGCCAGCATTCCCATTCTTTGTTATTACGCAGTGACTCCAACTGGCCATTGTGCGTGTGTGGATGTTGGGTGAGGGCAGGATCTAGTATGACTGTGATGCCCTTCTTGGGTGAATAACCTGCCAGCCGCTCACTGTCTCGCTCGTTCGTATAAAGAATGGCAAGGTACCAGATGGCAGTTGGGGCCTACAAAAACTGTTGCCCGGAGGTCGGGAGAGAGGAAGGGAGAACAATTGGAGGAAGGAAAAAAAAAGTTCCCAGAATCCATGCCCCTCCCTATCTCTGTAACCTCCTCCAGCCCTACAACCCTGCAAGATCTTTTCAATCCTCCAATTTGGCCTCTTGAGCATCCCCGATTTCAATCGCTCAACCATTGCCTAGGCACTAAGCTCTGCAATTCCCTCCCTCAACCTCTACACCTCTCGTTCCTCCATTAAGACACTCCTGAAAACCTACCTCTTTGACCAAGCTGTCCTAATATCTCCTTATGTGGCTCGGTGTAAATCTTGTTTGGTAACGCTCTGTGAAGCACCTTGGGATGTTTTACTATGTTAAAGGCGCTATATAAATGCAAGTTGTCGTTGTTTAAGAGCAAATGTCACAGATAGATGTTCCAAAGGTTATAGTTCAGCTGGGGGATTTTTTTTCCACCATGCTTTTGACTGAAAGCTGCTTGCATTTTATCTGATTTCACGGTTTCCCCTCATGACTTATGGGCCAGCTCTGAATGCGCAGCAATATTTTTTCTGTAACTAACACCATCTTAGAAAAAGACAAAGGAAGTTTCAAGCTTTGTCGCTTCTGCAGACAATTTCCTCACACGGTTCATTGTGGCTTCCTGTGTGGGGAGGGCGAGAGTGGAAAGTCGGCCCGTGTTGCTCTCTTGCACTCCCTGGTGGCCAGTCACAGAAATGCTGGGCACCCTCTCACCTGCTGGGTGGGAGGGAGGATCAGTGGATGTTGTGAGTCACCCAGAATTAAGAAGGATCTTTTATTTTTTTTAAAGGAGGGAGGGGAAGAGCGAGAAAAAAGTTCTTAAAGGGACAAATCCAAATTGCGCGGGTGATTAACGGCAGATGTTTTAGTTGTGATATTAACTGATTAAAATGGAAATGTTCAAAGGGTTAATCTGTTCCATTCTTGTGAAATAGTTGCTGTGACTAGTCTCCCTGGGCCTTTCCACTAATATCACTTAAGGAATCGCAGCCACAATACTCACCTTATCAGTTAGGTTCATGGCCATTATTTGTAAGGCCACTTATATGAACGGAGGCTAATTTTAGCTTTGAGATCTAAGCTGTAGATTCCCTCAGGGTGGGCAGCAGGAAAATCCACTTAAAATCGGTCAGCCATTAGGGATTCTGCCAAGCAAACTGCTGGCAGCATAAAACCCTGCAGCACCAAGATCCACTAAACTCAAAGGGAAGAACTTGCATTTACATAGCGCCTTTCATGACCTGAGGATTGCAGCCAATGAAGTACTTTTGGAAGCGTAGCCACTGTTGTAATGTAGGAAACGCGGCAGCCAATTGCACACAGCAAGCTCCTACAAACAGCAATGCGATAATGACCAGATCATCTAGATTTTTTTAAATGATGTTGGTTGAGGGATAAATATTGGCCAGGACACCGGGGATAACTCCCCTGCTCTTCTTCAAATTAGTGTCATGGGATCTTTTACATCCACCTGAGAGGCAGACGGGGCCTCGGTTTAACGTCTCATCCGAAAGACGGCACCTCCGACAGTGCAGCACTGGAGAGTCAGCCTGGATTTTGTGCTCAAGTCCCATGGAGTGGGATTTGCACCCTCAAACCTACCGGCTCAGAGAGCGAGAGTGCTACCCACTGAGCCTAATAGAAAAGTCAATATTGTTGCTGATTAGTGACAAGTGCTCAGTGATTTGACATGGCACAAGGAGAGGGGCCAAATTTTTTAATCCATTTTGTTTTGTCGATTCTGTGCTCAACAAGGTGGTGGGTTTTAGGATGGATGCCATTTCGGGCACCCAGAGCCATTACCAAGCACTCCCAGATCAGGTATACAGTTAAATGCAGAGTAAAGCTCGTTCTACTTAGCCTCAACAGTATCGCTCAACACTAACTTGTACTGCATCAGTCCGACAGTTTTTTTGTTTTCCTGTGACTTTTCTAATTGTGATTGCCAATTTAGTGCCAATTAGTGATGACGAGATATCTGCGCTCCTCCAATTCTGGCCTCTTGAACATCCCCAATTTTAATCGCTCCACCATTGGCGGCCGTGCCTTCTGTTGCCTGGGCCCTAAGCTCTGGAATTCCCTCCCTAAACCTCTCTTTCCTCCTTTAAGAAGCTCCTTAAAACCTACCTCTCACCTGTCCTAATAGCTCCTTATGTGGCTCGGTCTCAAATTTTGTTCGATAACGCTCCAGTGAAGTGCCCTGGGATGCTTTACTACATTAAATGCGCTATATAAATGCAAGGTGTTGTTGTTGGCGCGATGCTGTTCAGTCTTCACACTGACGCTGAAGCTGTGGAGTGTAAGCCAGGCGTGAAGGCCCGAACGAACTCTGAAGTGATGATGTGGAGATGCCGGCATTGGACTGGGGTGGACAAAAATGAGAAGTCGCACAACACCAGGTTATAGTCCAACAGATTTATTTAATTTTACAAGCTTTCGGAGCTGTCGCTCCTTCGTCAGGTAAGTTAGCAATGAGAGAATCTCCCAGAATTCACAATTTAAACCCAGACAAAATCTATTCACATTATTCGCTACAACAAAGAGCACAGCCAAGACAATGAGATGTGTCCCAGGGGGTCCAACGTGTCAAACCACCTGCTGGCTGCATATCCTGTCAATTTGTGTTCTTGTGTTAGCCTTTTTTCAAAAAAAAAAACCAAAAAAAACACCTGGGAAGACCGGCCATGATGTCAAGTCACGTTCTGTATCGTGACATGAACCCGATATCGCGATTGAGGCCATCCTCATGAGTGCGGAACTTGGCTATCAGTTTCTGCTCTATGATTTTGCGCTGTCGTGTATCTCGAAGGCCGCCTTGGAGAACGCTTACCCGCAGATCCGAGGCTGAATGCCCCTGGCTGCTGAAGTGTTCCCCGACTGGGAGGCAACCCTCCTGCCTGGCGATTGTTGCGCGGTGTCCGTTCATACGTTGTCTCAGTGTCTGCATGGTCTCGCCGATGTACCATGCTCTGGAGCATCCTTTACTGCAACGTATCAGGTAGACAACGTTGGCCGAGTCACATGAGTATGTACCGTGTACCTGGTGGGTAGTGTCCTCACGTGTAATGATGGTATCTGTGTCCATGATTTGGCATGTCTTGCAGAGGTTGCCGTGGCAGGGTTGTGCGGTGTCTTGGTTGCTGAAGTGGAGTGAGACTGCCCCCTTTAGGATGTTTGACGTCATGTCATGCTGGGCCCTGACTCCGGATTCAGGCTGACGTAACACCACAGCTGCAGCGTTGGTGTGAAGCAACTTCGCTTTGCAGCAATGCTACAGTTACAGTGTGACTGCAATGGCTGCACCCTGATATTTTTTAAAACAGCTTCTTATTGTGTGTATTATTGGCACCGGGGGAACCTGCCCTCTTACCCAGTATTCGAACCGTATAACACCTTTCATCAGGGAACATGCACAATAGCTTGTATTTTTATAGCGCCTTTAATGTGGTAAAACTTCCCATGGTGCTTTATGGTAGGTGAAATCAGAAACAAATGGACACCGAGCCAAAGAAGAAGATATTAGGAGGGGTGACCAAAACCTTGGTCAAAGAGGTGGGTTTTAAGGAGGGTTTTAAAAGGAGAGGAAGGTGGAAAGCAGAGTGGTATAGGGGGAGAATTCCAGAGCATGGGGCCTAGGCAGCTGAAGGCACGACCACCAATGGTGGGGCGAAGCAAAGATGGCCGGAGTCAGAGGAATTGAGAGTTGGGGGAAAGGGGGCGTGTTTGGTTGTAGGACCTGAGGAGGCTGCAGAGATAGGGAGTGGCGAGGCCATGAAGCCATTGTGAACATGAGGATGATCATTTTAAATTGGAGGTGTTAAGATGTGCAATGTTTATTTAGTTACCTCATTGCGTATCTAAATGTTTGTAGGCGGAGTTGCTTTGGGGGAAGTCACGCAGAGAACTGGAGAAGATGATCTACAGTGAGCCCGTAATTGGCTGGGAAGGAGAAGACCTCAGGACACTTGGTGAAATCATATGGTCCTCCTCAGTCATTCTTCATGACCAATACACCAAGGTAATTTTTTTTTTCAATGCAGCCAACTCAGGTTAAAACACATTTAAATGACTTCCTCCTTGGACCCTCTGCTCCTTTAATCTGGGCACACTCTTTCTCCCTGCTCCCACCCCTGCTGAAAATGTATAATTTGAATGTAGTTGGTTATGGGGACAAGCTGACTGAACACTGCCTGTTGCAAGCTCAGCAGCGCCCTCAGCAGTAATGTTTGAAATCTGCAGACAAAGATAGAAAGGACTTGCGCCTTTCACAACCTCAGGAAGTCCCAAAGCGCTATTAAGTACTTTTTAAAAAAATATTTAGTTACTGTTCTAATGTAGGAAACACAGCAGCTAATTTGTACACAGCAAGGTCCCACAAACAGCAGGGATAATTATTAGCCAGGACACCAGGGATAACTCCCCTGCTCTTCTTGTGTCAGCTGTGGCTCAGTGGGTAGCACACTCACCTCTGAGACAGAAGGTTTGTGGGTTCAAGTCTCTCTCCATGAGACTTGAGCACATGAAGCTAGGCTGAGACTGCAGTGCAGTGCTGAGGGAGTGCGGCACTGTCGGAGGTGCCGTCTTTCGGATGAGACGTTAAACCGAGGCCCCGTCTGCCCTCTCAGGTGGACATAAAAGATCCCATAGCACTATTTCAGAAAAGAGCAGGGGAGATATCCCCGGTGTCCTGGCCAATATTTATCCCTCAACCAACATCATTAATACAGATTATCTGGTCATAATCACATTGCTGTTTGTGGGAGCTGGCTGTGCGCAAATTGGCTGCCACGTTTCCCACATTACAACAGTGACTCCACTTCAAAAAGTACTTCATTGACTGTAAAGCTTTTTGAGACGTCCGGTGGTCGTGAAAGGTGCTGTATAAATGTAAGTCTTTCTTTCTTTCAAATAGTGCTATGGGATCTTTGCCTCCACCTGAGAGGGCAATAGGTATAGCATCTTAATTGAACAGTGCAGCACTGCACTAGAGTGTTAGGCCAAGAATCGCCACTTGAACCGACACACCTTTCTGGACTCAGAGGTAAGTGTGCTACCAACTGAGCCACGGCTGACACGTAGTGAAAGGAGCAGATCTTCCATCACTTGAGGCTTAAATACAGTCTGCGAAGAGACAGTTAAATCTTGTGCTTATCTAATTACACCATTAATTGGTTGGAGCTGGAAATTGATAAACTCCCCGTGAAATGTAATCAATTCACACATGCCTTCCGGAGAAGCGTCCGTGTTCACGGATGAAAATCAGAGCCGCTCCCGGCTCCTGTCCATTATTGCTGCTGCTTTAAGGAACTGAACGCCTTTGCTCACTGTGAGTGGGAATTCGTGCGAGATCAAGTGCTTCGAGCGGCACCAACAGATCATAGAAATTTACGGCGCAGAAGGAGGCTATTCGGCCCATCGTGTCTGTGTCAGCTGAAAAAGAGCTCTCCAGCCTAATCCCACTTTCCAGCTCTTGGTCCGTAGCCTTGTAGGTTACGGCACTTCAAGTGCATATCCAAGTACTTTTTAAATGTGATGAGGGTTTCTGCCTCTACCACTCTTTCAGGCAGTGAGTTCCAGACCCCCACCACCCTCTGGATGAAAAATGTTCTCCTCAACTCCCCTCTAATCCTCCTACCAATTACTTTAACTCTATGCCCCCTGGTTATTGACCTCTCTGCTAAGGGAAATCGGTCCTTCCTATCATTTCTATCTAGGCCCCTCATAATTTTATACACCTCAATTAAATTGCCCCTCAGCCTCCTCTGTTCCAAAGAAAACAATCCCAGCCTATCCAATCTTTCCTCCTAGCTAAAATTCTCCAGTCCTGGCAACATCCTCGTAAATCTCCTCTGTACCCTCTCTAGTGCAATCAGCTGGTAGGAGCCAGGAGTGCTGCCCAGGGGGGTGAAGGTGGGAGATGGGAAGATTGCCAGCATGAACTGGGGGGGAGGGTGGAAGTGTTCGGGATGGTGTTTGGGGTGCTAAAGTTGGCCTCGCGGCCACTGGGCGGGGGCTTCCTACTCCCGTGCTGTTTAGCTTGTGTGTAGGGACGTCGGGCGAGGTCTGGGGGCTTGGCTGCGACGCCCTGGGATTGAATAGGTTGTGGCGCTGCAGACTAAGCTCTGGGTGGCTCCCCATGACCTCAGTAACATCCTTCAGGAGGAGAGGCATTAAAAGAATGGCATGGTCCCATGGCACAGAGTTCCGAATCACTGGCAAGCGGGAATTGCTGAATGTTGACAAAAGAACTAGAGAAAGGAGAGCCACGGGATTGAAGCGCGCGCAGGCGGAGGCCTGGGTAACGAGAGTTACCACAGCCAACCACTTAAAGGATGGGCAAGACCCACCCGGGAATTACTTCAGAGACTTGAGCACCATAATCTAGGCTGACACTCCAGGGCAGTGCTGAGGGAGTGCTGCACTGTCGGAGGTGCCGTCTTTCGGATGAGACGTTAAACCAAGGCCCCGTCTGCTCTCTCAGATGGACGTAAAAGATCCCATGGCACTATTTCGAAGAAGAGCAAGGGAGTTATCCCAGGTGTCCTGGTCAATATTTATCCCTCAACCAACATAACAAGAACAGATGATCTGGTCATTATCACATTGCTGTTCGTGGGAGCTTGCTGTGTGCAAATTGGCTGCCGCGTTTCCCACATTACAACAGTGACTACACTTTAACAAGTAGTTCATTGGCTGTAAAGCGCTTTGGGACATCCGGTGGTCGTGAAAGGCGCTATATAAATGTAAGTCTTTCTTTCTTTCCCTCCAGTCCTCCCTCCGTGTCGGGAAGGTTTAAAGTAGAAAATTCCATTGCCCGGAGATTTGAGGGATGTATTTATCATTAAGAATCAGTGGCACAAACCGTGTCTGCTCTTCGAGAGGGGAGCAAGTTGACGTGGGGAGAAAAGATAATGGGCAGATCTTGCTGTAAAATTAACAGCGTGTTAGTGACGCAGGCCGTTATTAATGCACAAACCGACCAGCAAGTTCAGGAAATTAAGAGATACGCTGTGAGTTGCAAATCGCCAGAACTTGCTGGTCAATTTACTTCGCACAATCGGCATCTCGCCCTTAGCGCCCCCCCCCTCCCCCGTTATTTATGAGAACTTGCTGCATTTGCACATTATACTCTCCGCAGAAAATTAAGTCTGGTAATTAACAGCGTAAGTACCTTTTTAACGATGTGGTAATTGTTAATGCAATGCCAATCAGGAAATAAGATTGAAGAAGTTGACCTCGCAAACCTCTTTCTAATTTTCACAGGAAGAGAGCAAGAGGCATCTCGTCCTCTTTCCAATACACCTACTAATTCTGGCTGTAGACGATGAGGAAAACAAGTTTATTTATCAGGTAAAAAAGCCTGTGTGTTATTTTCGCTTTAAACCAGATGACAGAACTACGGGCTGCCTACTCCTTCACTTGGACAGAGGTGGGATCTGAACATCAAGGGGGTGAAATTGGCCGTTGACGAGATTGCAAAATGGGCGATAGCGAATCGGCCACATGTTTTACACCCTAGCCGATATACTTTTCCATTGACTTCAGCGGGCAGAGTGTGAAAGGGGCTGCCGATTCACTATCGCCCATCGCTGAAGACCAATTTCGCCCCCTAAGACTCAGCAGTAAGGCCCAACCCTCCAGCTTTTTGCACCTCTGCACGGACCCGAGCAGCCTGCTGAGGAGAGCCAGCGCAATGAGGGGAGAATCGACTTCCCTCGTTGTCTACGCTTTCCAGCTGCTGTCCAGCCCAGCTGTTCTGAGACCACGGTCAGCATATCTGATTTCCCTGGGCAGGGGCAAGGCTGAGGATATACCTGCAATGGCCTCACACACCCCTGAGAGAGAAGGCAGGGTGATTTCCTGAACTTTCAATCCTGCCGGACTGGGCAGTGCAGCTCCGGCAGGTCATTGCCTGAAACATGGCTCCCCTAAAGACCTCTGGTAGAGTGTGGGACCAAGGGAGAAGACATCCTCTACTTACAGTAAAATTGTAACAGCGTGCATGAGGAATCTGCGTGTAAAGGGACATGTGTATACGGAACACAGGTATAAGCGATGCATGTATAATGAACTTGTGCATAAGGGACTGTATAAGGGACGTCCGTGTAAGGAACATACAAAACACATGTAACGGATGTGTGTATAATGGAACATGTGTGTAAGGGACACATGTGTTAGGAACACTTGTATCAGGGATGTGTGTGTAAAGGACATGTGTATAAGGAACTTATGTGCAAGGGACGTGTGTGTAAGGAAATAAAAACAGAAAATGCTGGAAATACTCAGCAGGTCAGGCAGCATCTGTGGAGAGAGAAACAGAGTCAACGTTTCAGGTCGATGACCTGTCGTCAGAAATGGAAAAAGTTAGAGATGTGACAGGTTTTAACAAGTACAGAGGCAGGGAAAGGGGAGAGCGGGGGAAAGAACAAAAGGGAAGGTCTGCGATAAGGTGGAAGGCAGGAGAGATTAAATGACAAAAGGGATGATGGTGCGAGGCAAAAGGAGATGGTAATGGGACAAGTTAAGAAACAAAAGATGAGTCTAGAAGAGGTGCAAATGGGAATAGCAGAATCATCAACAGCTGCCATCCGAAAAAATGGGGGCAGAGCTGCGTAAGGGAGCTGTGTGTAATGAATGCAAGTACAAGTAATGCATGTGTAAGAGGCGCGTGTGTAAGGGCCATGTTTCTGATTTTGCTGCATTGCGATTAGAGGGCAAACTGAAACTGGGGAGAAAGGTTTTCTGTGAAATGATTGGTGAATAACGAAAGTAGAAAATAACCAAGCAGATAGGAGAAAAACACAGAGCCTTGAAGCACCAAAACCACACCACTTCCTGGCTCTGGACAAAGCTGAGGGAATGCTGGCATTTCATTAACGCCCTCTTTATTTTCCAGGGACTATTACCGCTGTCAGGGATTTCGGTCAAAACGTTAATGAAGAACACTTTTGAAATTACTGGTAAGAATGAACAACAAACATCTTCTTGAATGGAATTGTGCACAACAGGAGCTAGTATCTTATGTCACATGTAAACCTAGGCCCCGCATGCCCTCTCAAGTGAATGTAATAGATCCCGTGGCACTATTCGAAGTAGAGCTTGGGGAGTTCTCCCCCGGTGTCCTGGCTAATATTTATCCCTTCAACCAACAGCACTAAAACAGATGATCTGGTCATTATCACATTGCTGTTTGTGGGAGCTTGCTGTGCGCAAATTGGCTGCCGCGTTTCCAACTTCTTCTCTCTTAGAACCGAGAATGACTTGCTTCCATTCTAAAAATGAGTCCTCAGGTGGGATCTACAGTCTCTGTCACAGGTGGGGCAGACGGTGGTTGAAGGGGCGGGTGGGTGGGGTGCTTGGGTTGACGTGCGCTCCTTGCGCTGCTTGCGCTTGGTTTCCGCTTGCTCCCAGCGAAGAGACTCGAGGTGTTTGGCGCCTTCCCGGATGCTTCTCCTCCACTTTGTGCGGTCTTGGGCCAGGAATTCCCAGGTGTCAGCGGGGATGTTGCACTTTTTCAAGGAGGCTTTGAGGGTGTCCTTGAAGCGTTTCCTCTGCCCACCTGGGGCTCTCTTGCCGTGTCGGAGCTCCGAGTAGAGCGCTTGTTTTGGGAGTCTCGTATCGGGCATGCGGACGATGTGACCCATCCATCGAAGCTGATCAAGCGTGGTCAAAGCTTCGATGCTGGGTATGTTGGCCTGAGCAAGAACACTGACGTTGGTGCGCCTACCCTGCTAATGGATTTGCAGGATCTTGCGGAGGCAGCATTGGTGGTACCTCTCCAGTGCTTTAAGGTGCCTGCTGTACATGGTCCAAGTCTCTGAAGCATACAGGAGGGCGGGTATCACTGCTGCTCTGTAGACCATGAGCTTAGTGCTGGGTTTGAGGTCCTGGTCTTCAAACACTCTCTTCCTCAGGCAACTGAAGGCTGCACTGGCACACTGAAGGCGGTGTTGGACTTCGTCATCGACGTCTGCCCTTGTTGACAGTAGGCTCCCGAGGTATGAAATGTGGTCCACGTTGTCCAAGGCCTCGTCATGGATTTTGATAATCGGGGAGCAGTACTGTGTGGCGGGGGCAGGTTGGTAGAGGACCTTTGTCTTACGGATGTTTAGTGTAAGGCCCATGCTCTCGTACACTTCGATGAAGGTGTTGACGATGGTTTGGAGTTCGGCCTCAGAGTGTGCGCAGACGCAAGCGTCGTCTGCATACTGTAATTCGATGAAAGAGGATGAGACGACTTTGAATCTGGATTGGAGGCGACGGAGGTTGAACAGTTTCCCGTTTGTTCTGTAGATTAGATCCACTCCAGCGTGGAGCTTACCAATGTTTCCAACATTACAACAGTGACTACACTTCAGAAGTACTTCATTAGTTGTAAAGTGCTTTACGACGTCCTGAAGTTGTGATAGGTGCTATATAAATGCAAGTTCTTTCTTTCCTTCTGAAAACTACATTTAGGTGGTCAGACAGTCAAAGGCTTCCAAATACCATGGAAGTTTGCTGGGAAAGTTAATCTGCAGCCTCCTTCGGAGCTGTAGGACATTGAGACTTATCCGGACAGCTATCGGAGATGCTGCTGGACTGGATGGCATGAATAGCTCTGCTCTCAACAGATGTTAACGTATTAAACCACCTTTGGTCCCACAGAAACAAGTTACAGAGGCATATTAATGGCTGTGAATGGCCAACAGTCTATCATACATATACACTGCACCTTGAGAAATCAGCTAACTCTCGCTAATTTTAGCCTTTAGCAAGTAGGTCTCCAGTAAATGATCTACTTTAGACAAAAATGCTTCATTTCTGTTCCAGTTCCTGAGGTTGTTCTGTACATTGCAGTGATACCTGCCCCAGGCACTCTGCACTGCTAGACCACATAATAAAAATAAAATTACATTTATATCGCACCTTATCCACAGCTTCAGGATATCCCAAAGAGCTTTGAAACCAATGAATTACTTTTGAAGTACATTAACTTTGGTTGTGTAGACAAATGTAGCAATTAATTTGTGCACAGCAAGATCCTACAAACCGCAATAAGACAACTGAGTATATAATCTGGGGTTTTTTCGGTATTAGTTAAGGGAAGAATGTCGTCCAGGATACTAGGGGAACCCTGCTCTTCTTTCAATAGTGCCATGGGATCTTTTACATCCAACTGAACTGGTTCAACATCCCATTTGAAAGATGGCACCTCCAACAATGCAGCACTCCTCTCGGTACATAAGAACATAAGAAATAAGAGCAGAAGTCGGCCATATGGCCCCTCGAGCCTGCTCCGCCATTCAATAAGATTATGGCTGATCATCAACCTCAACTCCACTTTCCCGCCCGATCCCCATATCCCTTGATTTCCCGAGAGTCCAAAAATCTATCTATCTCAGCCTTGAATATACTCAAAGACTCAGCATCCACAGCCCTCTGGGGCAGAGAATTCCAAAGATTCACAACCCTCTGAGTGAAGAAATTCCTCCTCATCTCAGTCTTAAATGGCCTACCCCTTATCCTGAGACTATGCCCCCTAGTTCTAGACACTCCAGCCAGGGGAAACAACCTCTCAGCATCTACCCTGTCAATCCTCTTCAGAATCTTGTATGTTTCAATGAGATCACCTCTCATTCTTCTAAACTCCAGAGAGTATAGGCCCATTCTACTCAATCTCTCATCATAGGACAGCCCTCTCACCCCAGGAATCAATCTAGTGAACCTTCGTTGCACCACCTCCAAGGAAAGTATATCCTTCCTTAGATAAGGAGACCAAAACTGTGCACAGTACTCCAGGTGTGGTCTCACCAAGACCCTGTACAATTGTAGCAAGACTTACTTACTCTAATACTGCAACCCCCTTGCAATAAAGGCCAACATGCCATTTGCCTTCCTTATTGCTTGCTGAACCTGCATGCTAGCTTTCTGTGCTTCTTGCACGAGGACACCCAAATCTCTCTGAACACCAACATTTGAGAGTTTCTCACCATTTAAAAAAATATTCTGTTTTTCTATTCTTCCGACCGAAACATACACAATCTCTCATCATAGGACAGCCCTATAGTTGGTACTGCACTGAAGAGTCAAGCTTAGATTTTGTGCTCAAGTCTCTGGAGTGGGACTTCAACCCACGGCCTTCTGACTCAGAGTTTCAATTGTCTCCCTGCACAAAGTTGGCCTTTGCGAATGAAAGCGGTTGAGCATTGGTGCGACAACTGCAAACGCGCTGTGGTTTTCCCTTTAGAGAGCAGCTATTACAGATAAGGTTTTTGCATGACTCGGTTTGCTCTGGTCTCCAAAATAATGACACTGCCCTCAGTATTCACTTCAGATTTTCATAGCTTCATCAAAACATCTCCCATAACAGGTGAAATTCACCTCTGGGACCTGGGATCACATCCAGGCCACACTGACTGAAATCTGCTCTGTTAGCTGGCTGCAAAGGTATTAGATGAAATGAGTTCCGGCGTCTCGATCCAGTTCCTAATTAGGTACGGGCCACAGCACAAACTTTTCAAAACAACGCAAAAGAAAAGAAAGTCCTGCATTGATATAGCGCCTTTCACCACCTCAGGACTTCCCAAAGTGCTTTTCAACCAATGAAGTACTTCAAAAGTGTAGTCACTGTTGTAATGTAGGTAGAAAGTACACGGACATCTAACAAGAAACACAAATATACCAATAGCCAAGCAATTAGGGCACAGACTTGACTAAGTGCACAACTGAATCTCTCAAGTTTCTTCTCATAGCCAAATGTTTGTCATCATGCTTCCTGTCAATTACAGCCTATTCTATTTATGCCCAGAATGGATCTTAGCCATTTTGTTAATGGTTTTATCAGCTCACCGCTGTGATACTGGACAGGCAACAAAATGAACAGACCTGGTGTAGCTGTGGCTCAGTGGGTAGCACTCTTTCCTCTACTGTCAGAAAGTTGTGGGTTCACAGTCCCACGCCAGAGACTTGAGCACAAAAATCTAGGCTGACACTCCAGTGCAGTACTGAAGGAGTACTGTACTGTCGGAGGTGCCATCTTTCACATGAGACATTAAACCGAGGCCCCGTCTGCTCTCTCAGGTGGACGTAAAAGATCCCATGGCATTTTTTTGAAGAGCAGGGGAGTTATCCCCAGTGTCCTGGCCAATATTTATCCCTCAATCAACATAACAAAAACAGATTATCTGGTCATTATCACCATTGCTGTTTGTGGGAGCTTGCTGTGTGCAAATTGGCTGCCGCATTTCCCAAATTACAACAGTTCTACACTCCAAAAGTACTTCATTGGCTGTAAAGCTCTTTGAGACGTCCGGTGGTCGTGAAAGGCGCTATAGAAATGTAAGTCTTTCTTTATAACACACACTTGTGAAGTCCCATGATGGAATAGACCTTCAATCGTTCTTATTTTTCTCTGAATTTTTGTCTCTGATTTTTTTTTTCTCATTAGGGTCAATGTTCGACACTAGGATAATAACTTGTTCAAACCATGAAGAGTTTAACATATGGATGGCCCATTTGCCAAGAAGAGTTAAGAAGGCCTCCCTCTACCGTCCACATAAACAGCACAAGCTGTCTGTACTGGTAAGCAATGTGCTATTTATTTAGACTTCACAGCATCAATCACCAACATAAAGCAGGCCCGCAAGCTTTAAGACTTAATGCTCCCTGATGTGGAGTTGAATCAGATAGTTTTGGAGAGTCCTGGGTTCAATCACTGGTCTGCATTAAGTCGACTAGTGTCAGTCAAGGCATTACTAGGGATGCTGCAATTGGCCTCAGTGAATGCTAGGGAAGGGGGCATCAACCAGGGTTCCTGCTCCTGACCACTATCCAATGGATCTTGCTGGAGACTGACATGTATCTGGATGTCAGGTGAGTCCAGGACTGGGCTCTGCTTTGCTGCCCTATTTGCTGGAATAGTCTGCCAGCACCCAGTTTCAATGCTCACACATGATGATCAGACTTTCAGGCAAGGTCGAAGAAAGCAGTTCGTGGTCATTGAAACGTACTTCAGCAAGAGTCAGCACCTTCAGGAAAGGAGACGAGAAAAAATTGGGGATAAAAAAAGATATTCGAAAACTCAGTAGAAATAGATGAGGGAGAAATCATTGCCATTTAAAATTAATTCTAACTCAAAAATGATTGTTTAATTTATAACTCGATATGAGAGGATTGAGAAAGGAAAAAAGAAAGATAAGCATGTAAGGAGCTAGCGACCAAACTTAAGACATGCGTGACTGACATCAAAGTCTCCCTATTTGGGAGGTCACAGTTACAAACCCATATCTCACCATTGAAGGGTGCAAAGTGTTGGAGTACCCGTGAATTGCATCAGTCTATGCAACTCCCACTTTGAAAGATTAGGAACAAAATAATACAGAGAATGTAAAGATAAATGGGACTGTTATGGATTAATACATATTACATGAGGAGTATTTCTGGAGGTCTGCTAACTCTTTTACCACCTTCATAGTGACTTGGAAGGGTGCGTTAAATGGAACTCAAATCCTTCTGGTCTCTTTGCAATTTGACCAACTTCCTTGAATTTTCTATAGAAATATGTTAAGAAACTAGGTTTTCCTTTTGGAACTCTGTAAGTGCATCCAAAACACTGAATTCTTATAAAACCAGGGAAAGAGGGTACAGAGGAGAGTTACTAGAATGGTTCCAGGGATGAAGAATACAGTTACAAAGATAGACTGGAGAAGCTGGGGTTGTTCTCCTTGGGGGCAGAGAAGGCTAAGAGGAGATTTGATAGAGGTGTTTACAATCATGAAGGGTTTAGACAGAGTAAATAAAGAGAAACTGTTTCCAATGGCTGAAGGGTCGCTAACCAGAGGGCACAGGTGTAAGATGATTGGCAAAAGAACCAGAGACGACAGGAGGGAAAACTTTTTTAAATGAGCAGTTAGGATTTGGAATGTGCTGCCTGATAGGGCGGTGGATACAGATTCAATAGCAGCCTTCCAAAGGGAATTGGATAAATACTTGAAGGAGAAAAAATTGCAGGGATATGGGGAAAGGGCGGGGGAGTGGGACTAACTGGATTGCTCTTCGAAAGAGTCGGCGTAGACTCGAAGGGCCGAATGGCCTCCTTCTGTTTTGTACTATTCTATGACTCTATGATTCTAAGATGGCTTCATTTTATTTAATCTTGTTTGTCTATTGGTTCTGATTATAAGATTCCTTGTGATGAGATCTGGAAGAGGCAAGAGCTGGAGAAATACCTGCTACAGAACCGCATTACAGGCTGGGAAGGGACCCCTATCCAACATCTGGGAGGCATCATTTACTTGTCCATGGTGCAAATCAACTTTGCTCACAGTCAGGTCTGCCGCATGTTCTTGTTTTAAGTTAATAATTATACCTTGGCTATTCGTCAAGAATATCTCAACAAACAGGAAGTATATAGGACCTCAGGACATCCCAAAGTTCTCATCACTAATTAATCATTTTTGAAATGCTGCACTGTTGTTTTGTAGGCAAACACAGCAGCCATTTTCTGCATGACTGGATCCCACATACAGCAGATGAGATGAATGAACTGTTAATCTGTTTTGGGTGGTATTGGTTGATGGAGGAATGTTGGCCAGGCCACTGGGAGAACTTTCTTCATGGGGGGGGTGGAAATTTGGTACCTTAGCGCTTCCCGCTAGCACCAACAGATGGCGGTAATGGGGCGCTGATGCAGTAGCGGCGGGGCGAGGCGAATCCAGCAACGCACAGCAAATCTGGCCCGCCCCCCCGTTGCGCCACCGCTATGAGGTACCACCGGGGACTTCAATACCAGGCAGATCGTGGCGTCAGTGAGTGTGCAACGTTCACTGGCCGCCCGATCTGGAAAATTCATCATCGACATTTACCTCAGCGCCTCGACCAGACAGTGACAGGGAGAGCTGGCATACAGCTCCAGGAAGCTGGCTCCAGTGACGTTATTTAAAGGCGTTAGCATTAATCACTCCCAGCTGTCAGGGCAGGTTAGTTTCAATGGTTTGTTGTCAGTTTCACCCAGTAGGACAGTTCCTATGAGTAATTTCAAGTTTCCTTTGTATCAGTAGTCTTCTGGCAACTACAAAGTTGCTACATTTATTGTTCAAAGATTCAAACTGCTACACTTGGCAACATTAATGGGGGCTGTACTGGTGCCCCCTCGCCCTCCAGGATCTACAGCAGAGGGAGCGTAGGCGGCGAGAAATACGGGAACATTGCGCAGAGGGATGAAGAGGGACATCAGGGCTCACACCAGGAGGCCTTACCCTCCGAGGGTATTCCAACAGCACTTCTCCTACCTTCAATTAAGTGACGAGCAGCGTATTAGACGGCTCCGCTTCACCAAGGTGGTGGTCACAGAACTCTGCCACCTCCTCCAAACAGACCTCCAGCCTCACAGCAGGATGACTTAAACCCCAGATCCCTTTTGCTCACCACATCCCCATCATACCATCCCTGTGTCATGCCATATCACAGCGTCCTCCAGGGCGCAAAGGTGAAATGAGAGAGACCACAAAATATTGCAAACTCCATTAATACATTTATGCATAAACACATAACACATTCATTCTAATGACTAATGACCTTTGTGCCTCCCATAGTTGAATAGCTGTCATTGTGTGCAAGGTGTGAGATGTGGGTGTGAGTGTTGGTAGGTAGAGGTTGTTGGTGGGTGAGCGCTGGGGGTGTAGTGCTTTGGGCAGTGTGTGAAGCTTGTGGTACAGATAAGAACATAAGAACATAAGAAATAGGAGCAGGATTAGGCCACTCGGCCCCTCGTGCCTGCTCCACCATTCAATAAGATCATGGCTGATCTTGGGCTCAAAGCCACTTCCCCGCCTGCTCCCTTATCTTGCAAAAATCTGTCTATCTCCACCTTAAATATATTTAATGACCCAGCCTCCACAGCTCTCTGGGGCAGAGAATTCCACAGATTTACGACCTTCTGAGAGAAGAAATTCCTCCTCATCTCAGTTCTAAAAGGGCAACCCTTTATTCTGAAACTATGCCCCCGAGCTCTAGATTTCCCCACGAGGGGAAACATCCTCTCTGCATCTACCTTGTCGAGCCCCCTCAGTATCTTATATGTTTCAATAAGATCACCTCTCATTCTTTTAAATTCCAAAGAGTATAGGCCCAGCCTGCTCAACCTTTCCTCATAAGTCAACCCCCTCATCTCTGGAATTAACCTAGTGAATCATATCTGAACTGCCTCCAATGCAAGTATATCCTTCCTTAAATAAGGAGACCAAAACTGTACGCAGTACTCAAGGTCTCAAGGTGTGGTCTCACCAATACCCTGTACAGTTGTAGCAGGACTTCCCTGCTTTTATACTCCAACCCCTTTGAAATAAAAGCCAGCATTCCATTTGCCTTTTTGATTACTTGTTGTACCTGCATGCTAACTTTTTGTGTTTCATGCACAAGGACCCCCAGGTCTCTCTGAACTGTAGCATTTTGTAATCTCTCCACATTTAAATAATAATTTGCTTTTTTATTTTTCCTGCCAAAGTGGATAACCTCGCACTTTCCCACATTATACTCCATCTGCCAAATGTTTGCCCACTCACTTAGCCTGTCTATATCTCTTTGCAGGTTCTTTGCGTCCTCTGCACAACTTGCTTTCCCACCCATCTTTGTATCATCCGCAAACTTGGCTACATTATACTCAGTCCCTTCATCCAAGTCATTAATGTAGATTGTAAACAGTTGAGGCCCCAGCACCGATCCCTGTGGCACCCCACTAGTTACCGTTTGCCAACCGGAAAATGACCCATTTATCCCGACTCTCTGCTTTCTGTTAGTTAGCCAATTCTCTATCCATACTAATATATTGCCCCCAATTCCATGAGCTCTTATCTTATGCAGTAACCTTTTATGTGGCACCTTATCGAATGCCTTCTGGAAATCCAAATACACCACATCCACTGGTTCACCTTTGTCCACCCTGCTCATTACCTCCTCAAAGAACTCCAGCAAATTTGTTAAACATGATTTCCCTTTCATAAAACCATGCTGACTCTGCTTGACTGCATTATGCTTTTCCAAATGCCCTGCTACTGCTTCCTTAATGAAGGACTCTGGCATTTTCCCAACGACAGATGTTAGGCTAACTGGTCTATAGCTTCCTGCTTTCTGTCTCCCTCCTTTCTTAAATAGGGGTGTTACATTTGCGGTTTTCCAATCCGCTGGGACCTCTCCAGGGTCCAGGGAATTTTGGTATATTGCAACCAATGCATCCACTATCTCTGCAGCCACTTCTTTTAAGACCCTGGGATGCAGGCCATCTGGTCCAGGGGACTTGTCATCTTTTAGTCCCCTTATATTACCAAGTACTATTTCCTTAGTGATAGTGATTGTCTTTAGTTCCCCCCTCCCTGTGGCCCCTTGATTATCCATTATTGGGATGTTGTTAGAGTCTTCTACCATGAAGACAGATACAAAATATTTGTTCAGAGTCTCTGCCATTTCCCCGTTGCCCATTATTAATTCTCCAGTCTCATCCTCTAAGGGACCAACGTTTACTTTAGCTACCCTCTTCCCTTTTATATACCTGTAGAAGCTCTTACTATCTGTTTTAATGTTTCTTGCCAGTTTACTCTCATAATTCATCTTCTCTCTCTTTATTATTTTTTTAGTCATCCTTTGCTGGTGGTATGTAGCATTTATTGAAGCAATCAATCAGCCTGACCACCCGACTGAGGTGGATCTGACATGAGCACGCATGCTTCATTCCTCCGGCTTTTTCTCCTTGTTGTGCTTCTCCTTGCTGAGGCAGCTGCACAGCCAGCAATGCTGAGAATGAGATGCTGCAGTATCAATGAACCTCCCCTTTAAGTACTGGGAAAAGCCTGTGGCAATGATGAGTCGTGATTAGACTGCACCCGATATTGGTCCACCCTTTAAGTGTAACGCCAATGAGCTAGGCCTTTAAGACTTGAATTAGCGCTCCAATCATTTCTTTGAGCAGCGAGAATGAATTTTGCATGTAGTCTCGATTATGTGCTTACGTTGAGGAGCAGGAGCATACTTTTGGAGTCATTTTGCCTAACCACCCGGCAGGCTTTCGAATGAAAAAACCGTGCGTGCGCGGAAATTTGAATGGGGCCTGCAGCCCGTCAAAGGGGCCACAAACCCCCCAAATATTAGAGGGAACATTGCTCCACATTCATCTCATTTGCTACTGGTGGGATCTTGCTATGTGCAAACTGGCAGCTTCTTTTGCCTATATAACAAAAGTTACTGCGCTTCAAAAGTAACATTGGTCCAAAAATTAGTCTTGCTACGCGAGAGTACGCACTGTGTACTCTCGCGTATTCTGTCTCCAATTGCCGGTTTTCTGCATGCACTGCGCATGCGCTGAAAACCGGCACTTGGTGATTTCAAAAGGGGGCGGTTCCTAAGTGAACCGCGTGCGCGCTACAGGCTGCGCGCACGCAGTGCACTTAGTGCTTTGAACGCGCAGGTAAGCATGGAAGATTTTGCACATAAAGAAAGGAGGCGTAAGACCCTCTTTTAACAAGGTAAGTAGTTAATTAAGTATTATTTTGAATTTTTTTCAACAGGTATATCTTTTTTAGAGACTTTAAAGAAAGGTAAGTTTATTTTTATAACTTTTTAAAAGATTTTAAATTTTTTCAAAAATTTAATTTTTTGTTTAAAGTGGTTAATTTATTTAACTATACTTATTTTATTAATGTGATGGTTTTAAAAAAAAATTTAATTGAGGTTTAGCTGTTCTTTTGGGGGGGGTATAGATTCATAGCTTTGACAGCCCTTGCTCTGAAAACTATGAATGAAAGATGGTGTGCTGCCATTGGCTGTAACTGAATCACGTGATCCCACAGCTCGCACGAATTAACTGTGCCTGTGGGATACGGAAGCACTGCACAGCTGCTGTCTAGAAACTCAAGTTCGTGCGAGCTCGGAATGAAAAGGCAGGCGCGCAGTGAGATATCGCGGGGAAGCCTTACCCCCGCACAAAGGCTCCGTCTTTAATTTCTGGGCCATTGATTCTGAATCATTTTCGGGAATCCTGAGGCATGATAAAGCAGTATATAAATGCAAGTTATTTTTTCTCTTCTATTTTAATTGACAGCCATGAATAGTTGGGCGCAGTTAATGTGTGGCTGCATAAGTGATATTCAAATATAAACTGATAAAATTATTTTTTTAATGACTTATGTTAGACAGTGTCAGCCGTGGCTCAGTGGGTAGCACACTCACCTGTGAGTCAGAAGGTTGTGGGTTCATAGTTCCACTCCAGGGACTTGAGCACATAAAGCTAGGCTGACACTCCAGTGCAGTGCTGAGGCAGTGCTGCACTGTCAGAGGCACCGTCTTGCGGATGACACGTTAAACTGAGGCCCCGTCTGCTCTCTCAGGTGGGTGTAAAAGATCCCATAGCACTATTTTGAAGAAGAGCAGGGGAGTTATTCCTGGTGTCCTGGGCAATATTTATCCCTCAACCAACATAACAAAAACAGATTATTTGGTCATTATCACATTGCTGTTTGTGGGAGCTTGCTGTGCGCAAATTGGCTGCTACATTTCCCACATTACAACAGTGACTACACTCCAAAAAGTACTTCATTGGCTGTAAAGCACTTTGAGACGTCCGGTGGTTGTGAAAGGCGCTATATAAATGCAAGTCTTTCTTTTTTCTTTTTTGGGCAGTGTAGCCCAACTTGTAGGATAGAGAGTATAGCAATTGAAGAAAATGTAATTTTTAATACTAATTAAAAATGCAACATAAAACAATGATAATTCCTGGTGTATTTAGCACTGAATGTGCTGCTGTTTGTGTGAACAGATCTGGCTCTGGCTGTCAGTCATTGCCAGCTGCTAAGTGTCAGCTGTGGCTCAGTGGGTAGCACTCTTGCCTCTGAGTTAGTAAGGCTGTGGGTTCAAGCCCCACTCCAGAGACTTGAACACAAAATCTCAGCTGACACTCCAGTGCCAGTACTGAGGGCATGCTGCACTGTTGGAGGGGCCGTTGGTCAGATGGGACATTAAACCGAGGCCCCGTCTGTCCTCTCAGGTGGACGTAGGAGATCCCATGGCACTATTTCGAAGAAGAGCAGGGGAGATAACCCCGGTGTCCTGGCCAATATTTACCCCTCAATCAACATAACAAAAACAGATTATCTGGTCATTATCACATTGCTGTTTGTGGGAGCTTGCTGTGCGCAGATTGGCTACCGCGTTTCCGACATTACAACAGTGACTCCACTTCAAAAGTACTTCATTGGCTGTAAAGCGCTTTGGGACATCCTGAGGTGGTGAAAGGTGCTATATAAATGCAAGTCTTGCTCTCTAAGTCTCCAATGAGGAGGTGCTGGCTGCTCCATCTCACATTTGCAGATCTTCCACTGAAATCGTGCCAGTGGCAAAGAAACTCGATGACAGTATTGGGCAGAACGGGACTCTTCATTGACTCAGTTATCAGTGATAGGGATGATTCAAGATTTCCGTGCTATGGGGAAGGTTCCCTGGCCTGCGAGAAATTTGGATGCACTGCTATTTATGTGCATGCATTAGCACCTCCAATATTATTGTTTGGGGGAGCAGTTGCACCCTTGGTTCCCCCTAAGTTAGTACCTATAGGTGCAATGGGTTCGACATTTGCTTTTCCCTTCCAGGACCAAGATTTCAAATTCAGCCAAGACTGGTAGGATGAGAGTCTGCACTGTCTGCAAGCTGTAAGGGTCCTACGAGAAATTCAGGTTCCTGCAGGCATAATGCTGCAGCACAAACTAGCACTGAGTCAACAACAACAGCAACTTGCATTTATATAGCGCCTTTAACGTAGTAAAATGTCCCAAGGTGCTTCACAGGAGCTTTATCAAACAAAATTTGACACCAAGCCACATAAGGAGATATTAGGGCTGATAAAGAGGTGGGTTTTAAGGAGCATCTTAAAGGAGGAAAGAGAGGTAGAGAGGCGGAGAGGTTTAGGGAGGGAATTCCAGAGCTTAGGGCCTTGGCAACAGAAGGCACGGCCACCAATGGTGGAGTGATTGAAATCGGGGACGTGCATGAGATCAGAATTGGAGGAGCGCAGTGATCTCGTCATCACTAATTGGCACTAAATTGGCAATCACAATTAGAAAAGTCACAGGAAAACAAAAAACTGTCGGACTGATGCAGTACAAGTTAGTGTTGAGGGATACTGTTGAGGCTAAGTAGAACGAGCTTTACTCTGCATTTAACTGTATACCTGATCTGGGAGTGCTTGATAATGGCTCTGGGTGCCCAAAATGGCATCCATCCTAAAACCCATTACTTTGTTGAGCACAGAATCGACAAAACAAAATGGATTAAAAAAAATTGGCCCCTCTCCTTGTCAGGTTAAGAGTCCGGCAAGCCTGGAAGTTTGGCGTGAAACGGGAGGGGCAGTGCCTTGCCTTAATGTCAGCTCCTGGCATCTACAAGACTCAACTAAATATCAACACTGTGTTGATCTCTCTACTGAACACAGAGAGAATATTACCAGTTAGCCGTAGGTAAAAATCAGATTTTTGCCATTGCGCACGGCAGAGGGAAAGTACTGGCCACAGCACTGAATGTGACGTCAAAGGTCAAACACAGAATTAACTGTAAATACTTCTGTTCTTCATAAATTCACGAAATTTACAACAAAAATATTTCCTGTTGTGTCTAGCACGATTGTGATAAATGTGAATGTGGTAGTTAAAGGCTAATTTTTAAACTGTATGCTTTCGTCTTTCATTATATGTTCCCTCGCCCACACTTACCTTTGAATCTTTTTAAATATTTCTCACCCATTGTTTTTGGTCTTCTATACCATACCCAACTGAAAAGACAGCCAGGCAACATGGTCCAAGCTGATGCTAACGTCATTCTGTAGTTGCCCATTGGGAGATACATGAGAGTGGCCTGGGATATCTCAGCCTCCTATTTCTCTGTCCCTCTCCAAAGAGAGGTTTAGCCTCCACTCTATCTACCATGCGGGAACTGCAAGCACAAACACGCTGGAATTCTGTAGCGCCCAAAGAAATAGTGGCATCATTATGCCACTAAATCCATGCCACAAGGCACGTAGAAATTTTTCTGGATTGCACGTTTCTCTGCCTCTTTCTTTGACCTACCTTCCAGTAGTTTCTGCCTCATTCTTTCCTTTCCTTTATTTCTTCCTTTTTATTTCCTCTCCTGGACACTTTAATCCCTCAGCTACTTCCAGACACTGTCTATGTTTATGGTTTTTCTTGAAGGTTTCTGCCCCCATTCTCTTTTTGTCTATTTTTAAGACATTTTTAAGGCACTTGCTCTTGCTGGAATACAGTTCCCCCGGTCACTACAGCCCTCTTGTACCTAGTCAAGGGGCCATTATTCATGTGTGAGCCTGGATAGTGAGTTGACCGTGGAGAGAATCACAGCCAATTGCATTCCTGTCCTCAGCTGATGTTAACACACCATGCACCTTCCGGACGGAGTCACTATAGAGTGATTAGGGGTGGAACTCCAAACTGATGTTCTCCCTTCTCCTTCGCTCAGAGATGCTGAGGCAACACAAACTTAGGACCTTCCTGCTCTTTATAGCTCATTTACCCACTAAACTATCGAGGGAGCTTTCTTAGTTTTCTAGGCTCTGTTTTCCCCATTCTTGGTGGGTGTTCCATTTGGGCCTTGACTGGCCCTATATCTGTGCTTCGAGTGATTCTGCAGATACTCTCCACTCCACTGGGTGATGCCTATTCCTCCAGACTTGATGATCTCAGACAGTAATTGATTTGGTCCTGTCCATTTTTGTGGCCTTCAGCTCTGAGTTTTATTCCATTCCTACTTTGGGTTTTATTGGTCATGTAATTTTGAATGTTCTACTTCTGTTGTATATTGGTTGAATTTTATTGTGAAGCAGCAGGGAAAAAAAGACACAGATGTCTAATAGATGGCTTCTATTCTGAAAAAGACAGTCATTATTTTTCTCGATGTGGAGATGCCGGCATTGGACTGGGGTGGACAAAAATGAGAAGTCACACAACACCAGGTTATAGTCCAACAGATTTATTTAAAATTACAAGCTTTTGGAGCTATCGCCCCTTCTTCAGGTAAAGTTACAATGAGTGAATCTACAAAAGTTCACAGAATATAAACACAGAAACTGCAGAGATACAATCTTTCCTTACATCAAAGACACACCAAGAGCACAGCCAAGACAATGAGATGTGTACCAGGGGGTCCAACGTGTCAAAACCTGCTGTCTGCAGTGTTTTTTTGGGTTTGGTTTTTGGGTTTTTTTTTTTTGTGTGTTTGTTTTTTAAAAACTGGAAAGACAGACAACGATGTCAAGTCACATTCTGTAGCGTGACATGAACCCGATATCCCTATTGAGGCCGTCCTCATGAGTGCGGAACTTATTTTTCTCCCCACTGGATTCCCATGTACTGCCTGAAGCTGAGAGGCACAATTCCTCAGCCTCAACCAACACCGTGTGAAAACAGCTGCCAGCAGATGTGTAATGCAGCCCTGTGAACAAGTCCCTGGCCTCTCCTTGACACCTCCCGACAGCAATGTGTACCATTTACAAGATGCAGTGCAGCAACTCGCCAAGGCTTCTTTGACAACACCTCCCAAACCCGCGACCTCTACTGCCTAGAAGGACAAGGACAGCAGGACAAGGAACACCACCACTTCCAAGTTCCCCTCCAGGTCACACACCATCCTGACTTGGAAATATATCGGCCGTTCCTTCATCGTCGCTGGGTCAAAATCCTGGAACTCCCTACCTAACAGCACTGTGGGAATACCTTCACCACACGGACTGCAGCAGTTCAAGAAGGCGGCTCACCACCACCTTCTCAAGGGGAATTAGGGATGGGCAATAAATGCTGGCCTTGCCAGCGACGCCCACATCCCATAAATGAATTTTTAAAAAGGACTCTTCTAGTACTCCAATAATGTTGCTTGTCGTATACTATTATAAATGTAAACACCGTTTCTCATTAATATCAGTATGTTTTCACAGCTTCAACTTTCTCTTTTAACTTTTTTTTTAATTATGCAGATGTTTGAAGATAGGATCATGGTTTTATTCCCAGACGATCTGATTATACTTTCCACTGATGAGCAGAAAACCGCTATTCAGTATGAAGTAAGTTTCCTTTATGTCAGTTCCTACTTTAAAATCATGCACATGTGAAGGTGCACGACACAGAGAAAATACTTCAGGTTCATCCTGCAGGGCAAGGACAACCCATAGCTCCTTCTCACCATGACAGACCACCTTCTCAAATCTCTTTCCCTCATTCCCCACCACTGACACTTCCAATAACAAGTTCAAAGCGCTCATAGATTTCTTCATCTCTAAGACTGAGACAATCCATGGAGTTGCCACAGGCTCAAACCCTCTCTCTGGCCACACAATCAGGCTGAACCAGGCCACGTAAAACCTTGATGTCCTGTTCAACCCAGAGCTGGACTTCCAATCCCACGCCCTATCGATCACCAACACCACATACTTCCACCTCCACAACATTCTTACCTCACCCTCCCACCAGCAAAGCCTTCAGCCACAGTTTTGTCCCTTCGACACTCAATTTCTCCAATGCTCCTTTTGCCGGCCCCCCGCCCTCCACCCTTCATGATCTCCAACTTGTTCAAAACTCTGTTGCCATAACCTGACCTCCACTAAGTTCCGTTCGCCCATCAGCCCAGCTCACCTATCGACCCCGTCCTCACTGGCCTACATTGACTCCCTTTTCCCTAATGCATTGAATTTAAAATCCACATCCTCACCTTCAAATCCCTCTACACCTCAATCCACCTTATCTCTACAACTGCAACCTTCTCCAGCCTTATATCCCCTTTCATACCCTCTGGGACTCTGACCCTGGCCATCTGTACATCTCCCCTCCCTTCGTCCCACCATTGGTGACAGAGCGTTCAGTCACCTCCGTCCCACACTCCAGAATTTCTTCCTAAATCCATTTGCCTCTCCCCTTCTCTCCCCACCTTTTAAAATCTTTGCAAAACCAAGCTCTCTCCTAACTCTCCTGTTATGGCTCAGCTCTATTCCATTCTTACTTTAATCTATTCTTCCCACACCACCACCCGCTCCCCCCCCCCCCCCCCCCCCCCCCCCCCCCCCCGTAGTTCATTGAGATATTTCCCAATTTAAAAGCGATTTGCAGTTGTTGTTGTAAACATAGCAAGAAATAGACTGAGATATTTATTATTTATAATTAGCTAATATAATTAGTGTAATTTCATAAAAGAGTAGAATTATTTGGGAGACTGGGAGCCACAGTGGGTAAGCATTACATTTCCTACATTACAACAGTGCTATCACCACAAAAGCACTTCATTGGCTGTAAGGGTTAAATTACGAGGGGAGATTACACAAACTAGGGTTGTATTCCCTAGAATTTAGAAGGTCAAGGGGTGATTTGATTGAAGTTTTCAAGATATTAAGGGGAACAGATAGGGTAGATAGAGAGAAACTATTTCCGCTGGTTGGGGATTCTAGGACTAGGGGGCATAGTCTAAAAATTAGAGCCAGACCTTTCAGGAGTGAAATTAGGAAACACTTCGACACACAAAGGGTGGTAGAAGTTTGGAACTCTCTTCCGCAAACGGCAATTGATGCTAGATCAATTGTTCATTTTAAATCAGAGATTGATAGATTTTTGTTAACCAAAGGTATTAAGGGATATGGGGCAAAGGCAGGTAGATGGAGTTCAGATACAGATCAGCCTTGATCTCATTGAATGCCGGAACAGGCTCGAGGGGCTGAATGGCCTCCTCCTGTTCCTATGTTCCTAAAGCGCTTTGGGACGTTCTGAGGCCGTGAAAGGCGCTGTATAAATGCCAGGTCTTTCTTTACTTCCTTTTAAGCAGACTGTTCTCTGAGAACCGGCTTTGAATCTAGTCCACACTGATAGTCTTTCCTTGCTGATGGTTGTCAAGAATTGTCTGCCCTGAAAGATCTGCCACACTCCAGAGTTCTTATCACTGCAAGAGCCCCTCCAATGGACATTATTTTTGTACTCACACCTCAAAATAATTCAGGAGACTCAGACCAGCTTGGCTGATGGATTGCTGTATCAATGTATGGTGTGGGGTGATACTGATCAGAAGGTCCCAGCTTTCGTCCCCGGTCTGGGCTCAATTAATGGATCTTTTACACAGGATCTCATCAGTAGGGGTGCTACAGTAGTCCTCAATACTCCTGAACTGGGGCGGGGCAGGGAAAACAGACAGGGTTCCCGCTTCTGATCAACGCCAGTGACCCCTGTCGGAAAACATGCATGTGTGTGATTGTCAGCTAAGGATAGGACCAAGCTCACTTGTGCATAGTCAAATAGTCCACTGGCATTCACTAACTCGGTTCACACATGAAAGACAAGCCCCGGGTGAGTTGCTGGAGTGCTGCTGTTGCCAGTAGGACCATACTCCAGCAGGAATTCACACCTTCAGGAGAGAAGGTGGCTAAAAAGGGGGCAGACTGGGTGATATGGGAAGAGTAATGTTGCCGTGATAAAATTATTAACATATTTTAAAAAGTGCAATTAATGGCAAGTGCTTATCTCCAGATTCCTACCATGTTGAAGATTTATTTTTTAGTAATTTTATTTTTAATACAGTTTTGTTGTATTGAACCCTATGTGTTGTCTACTCCCTCAAGCAAATAGATGACGTCAGCCAAGGTGATTTGGTCAGATCCCAATGTTCCAGAGCATAGAAGTCAAGATAATCAGTGTCTTTAAAGCCTAATGATCATAATAAAAGAGTAGGGTGATAGAACTGAAGAAAAAGGGATCTTTAATAGTTATTCTGTCCCACACAGGGCAGACTTCCTACTCAAAGCATCAGAGCTTTGGAAAGATCAGCTCGTGTAGGGCACCTTGAGTTTGAAATTACAGGTCAGTCATTTCATTACATGAGCTCTGTTCTTACGCGTTCCATTATAACACACTCTTTCCATTATTTGTTGATATATCTGGTGGAAATCTCTAACCTCACTAAGATAAGCCTCTGTTCTAATGAGTCTACTTTGTAAGTCCCCATGACTTTGCAATTGGGAGCTGAGTGGGTAACTGCCTCGTGGTTTTCTGAGCCTTACAATCTAGGACGGTCTCGTATCTAATCCCTGTCTGTATTAACTTACCTAATCTCATCTGGGGCAACATTTAGAGCACTACAATTGGCCTCAGCACCCCTCATGTCAACCAACGTTCCTGCCCCTGATTGTTATCCAGTGCTGGAAAGTGCACGTATGGATTTCAGGATGGGCTCATCCATGGTTGACTAGCCTGTGACTGGCCTTGGCGGTTGTGTCTAGGAAGTGGCAGGCGTGATGCAGTTTACTGCTGGGTTTTGCCCTCTGTCAAAATCCATGTGCTCACTGAGACTGACTGAGGAGAAATCTTTTGAAATCAGGTCCACTTTCCTTGGCTAATGAAATGGGGCAGTCCTTCTACAGAACCACGCACCATGCAAGAGAGATGCACCTAACCTAATCCAAATATGCTAGCCCGCAATCCAAGGGGTCGTAACCAAAGGGCCGCCAGTTAGACTACGACTGACCTTGTTTAGTAGGTTTTGTCTTCTAATACAATATTTCCCAGCTCAGTTTTATTTTTTCTGTTCAGTGTCATTAATATTTTTTTAAGATGAGATCTGTCCACCGACCTGAAACGTTGGGGGTGATTTTGCCAATGGAGGCGCGTTGGAGGCGGGACTGCTGCTTGTCGGGTTTCAGTCCCGCCTCCATCGACTTGTGGCTAACCCACGCTATTTTCCCTTGATTGACCTTGTTAAGCCCGCCCAGTGGGCTTAGCAGGCCAAGTAAGGGGAAGCCGGTTACAGAGAACGTCAGCGTATGACGTTTCATCTGTCAAAAAATACTGACAGATGAATTGTCATCGTTTGACAGCTCTGTGAAGCTGTCAAACACTGACATTCTCTGTTGTTTGATGAGTCCTTGTATTCAAGACTCATCAAACCTCTTTTGTGAGCAGAAATTAGATGGCTGTTGCATCGGAGAATGCAGCAGCCATCTGTCATCTCTGCCAGTGAGATGCGGGAGTCTCCAGTTCTCCAACTGTTGAAGCCTGCAGGAAGAAACAAAAGGTAAGTAAACATTTTCTATCACTTTTCACTCACCTCACATACTCACCTCTCCACACTTGCACCCATCACTTACCTCCACAGTGCATTTTTGCACCCCTCCGACCCCCGCAGACCCACTGCTCGCCTCGGTGACCCTGGTGGGGTTTTCCGACGTCGGGAAGCCCATGCCTCTGGTGGAAAAATGGGGATAATCCTCTTAACTGCCTGTTAACTACCTGTTAACAGGCAGTTAAGTGGCTGTAATCCCTTTCCCGCCTCGGGGAGGCGGCTCCCAGTGCGGGTTGGCTACCCGCCTCCTGGAAAGATGGCACGGAGGCGGGTTGGGGGCGGGATGGGCACCTGGTAGTCCCGCCTCCAAACCCGCCTCCCCCGGGCTGGCAAAATCCAGCCCGTTAACTCTGTTTCTCTCTCCACAGATGCTACCTGACCTGCTGAGCATTTCCAGCGTTTTCTGTTTTTATTTCAGATTTCCAGCATCCGCAGTATTTTGCTTTTGTAAAGTAGAACTCAAGCTGATTAAGGAATGTAATGGTATCTTAGAGTATCCGAGATCTCTGCGTTCCTCCAATTCTGGCCTCTTATGCATCCCTGATTTTTATCGCTCCACCATTGGTGGCCGTGCCTTCAGTTGCCTTGGCCCTAAGCTGTGGAATTCCCAACCTAAACCTCTCCGCCTCCCTATCTCTCACTTTCCTCCATTAAGACGCTCCTTAAATCCTGCTTCTTTGACCAAACTTTTTGTCACCTATCCTAATATCACTTTATGTGTCTCGGTGTCAAATTTTGTTTGATAACGCTCCTGTGACGCACCTCGGGACGTTTTGTTATGTTAAAAGCGCTGTATAAATACAAGTTATTGTTGTTTTGTCACAAATGTGAATTCTTATCTTTAGGTAATATGATGGAGCCTGTGAAGGTCTCTTGTGCAAAGCCAGGCGAATATAAAAAGTGGTTTTTCCACCTCCAGAAGGTATTGTACTGCAAAAAGTCAGCTTCTGTGGAAATTGAAAATTCCAACTTTGTTTTAAGCCTGGAAATTAAACTGTGTGGGATATTATCATTCGGAGGTTTAACCAGTCTGTACTTATGTCATTTAATTTAAACTGTTAAATTAGAGGGCAAAGGAATTTGATACAAGCACGGTATGTGTTTATCGCACGGCTTCATTTCCAGGTTTATGTAATGTGGGAGAGATTTTTCCTCTTATTGTACTTGTGCATATTGGATTGCCTGGGTGCGGCACATAGAGGGAAATCAGACGGGCAGCAAACACATAATCATAATGGAGCCAGCACCAATTATTCATTTATTTCAATGGAAAGATAATCAGGCAGACTTCATTTCCAGTGAGCAAGCCTCCCTGCCTGAAATTAACTATAGATTTCCATGTATAGAAATAATTAACCTTAATTGATGTATCCTGTCAAATACCCTCCAACGTTAAATTGTAGTGAAACCCCAATGGTATTTCAAACTGTCTTTAGGTACCATGATTCAAGATATCTCGTTAATGAGTTGATGCTATTTTGTGTCTCCCTGTCAGCCGGACTATAGCATCAGCACTCTGCCTTTCAATGGGCAACTCCCACCTAGGCCACCCAAGAAGAGGAGGAGCTGCCATTACTAAGGTAGTCACTGCACAGACTCACGACTCAGCCTCTACATCATAAGGACGAGTTTACACTTGGAAACTGTGAAGGCTTCAGAACTATGATGCTGAAGACGCTAATGCAATGTTCGAACACCTCCATTGGCTTTGAAACTGTCTGAATTAGTGAGTCACCAGGACCTTGTTTCTCTAATATATTCATCGTTGGCCTCCCTGTCCCACAACTCATCACTAACCAAATGGAGATAGATGGGCAACCTGTTTCCTGACCTCTGCTAATGCCACTCTGAAACTGACTGCAAGAGTGGGCAGCTTAGATCTTCATCCCATGTTCCCTCCCTCTGTCTCACTCTTTACAGCGTTGCAGCTGAAATTCCCAACTTGGTATGTGGGAAGTTTTAGTCTCAAAATCATAACAGCTTTTTTAGAACTACAATGGGTTGGACTACTACGGCCACCAGTCATCAGAACATCACTTAAAATTAGAAAACCGAGCTCTCCCAGTGGCCCTTCTCAGTAAGTGCACCGTCTATCCTACAAACCAGGAAGGCTTTAGGTTCAATCCCTACCTGTACTGTGCTAGCTGATCTCACCCGAGATTGTGGTAGAGGAGCTTCACATGCCCTCAGCACCCCTGGGCTGTGGTCGTTATGCTGCTACTGATGGTTACCTGGGAATTGCGTGTGTGGAGATGTTGGGCGAAGACAGAGCCAAGCCTGGCTGTTATACTCCGCCCTCACAAACGGAGAAAGGCCATTTTAAGCAAGATACAGAGTGGCATCTGGCACCCATGGAACTGTAGCCCAGAATGTGTCACTGCTTTCCGACTGGCAAGGAGTTTTAAAAAAAGGATTTATTTATTCGTTCTTGGGATATGGGCGTCGCTGGCAAGGCCAGCATTTATTGTCCATCCCTAGTTACCCTTGAGAAGGTGGTGATGAGCTGCCTTCTTGAACCACTGCAGTCCGTGTGGTGAAGGTACTCCCACAGTGCTGTTAGGGAGGGAGTTCCAGGATTTTGACCCAGCGACGATGAAGGATCGGCCGATATACTTCTAAGTCAGGATGGTGTGTGACTTGGAGGGGAACTTGGAGGTGGTGGTGTTCCCATGCGTCTGCTGCCCTTGTCCTTCTCGGTGGTGGAGGTCGCGGGTTTGGGAGGTGCTCTCTTTTTCTTTTCTTTTCTTAATTTAGCACTGCTGTTGACATTGGAATTTTGCATTAGGAGGAGGTACTAAACCCAGCCGTGTGAGGAAGCTGAACTAAGATCAGTAGAGAGTTGCTCGCAACGTCAGGCTCAGTAACGCAACGCTCCCCTGGTGACATCATCAGCACTTTACAGTTTAAATTTAAAAATATATGTATATTTAAAAAATCAACAAATGAAACTGTTTGTTGATGATTCGTCACATCTACTATTTTTTAAAGGTCCTGGTGTTGAGGCTTTTTAACCTTCCAACTTCCAAACAAGACATTTAAGTCTTTTTTCCAGCATTCAAAGGAGAGCCATTCTATATTAGTCAGAGCTTAAAGACAGTGGAACTTGCTGCCTTGTAGGTATTGCTTCAGTTTTGATAGCAATAAGTTTATTCACAGGGAATTTTTTTTAAATTCATTCACGGAATGTGGACATCACTGGCAAGGCCCGCATTTATTGCCCATACCTACTTTGCCAACTGAGCGGCTCGCTAGGCCATTTCAGAGGGCAGTTAAGAGTCAACCATATTGCTGTGGGTCATAGAATCATAGAAGATAGGAGCAGGAGTAGGCCATTCGGCCCCTCTAGCCTGCTCCGCCATTCAATGCGATCATGGCTGATCATCTAAATTCAGTACCCTGTCCCTGCTTTCTCCCCATATCCCTTTAGCCTTAAGAAATATATCCAACTCCTTCTTGAATCTATTTAATGAATTGGCCTCTACTGCCTTCTGTGGCAGAGAATTCCACAGGTTCACCACTCTCTGGGTGAAGAAATTCCTCCTCATTTCTGTCCTAAATGGCTTACCCCTTATCCTTAGACTGTGACCTCTGGTTCTGGACTCCCCGACCATCGGGAACATCCTTCCTGCATCTAGTTTGGAGCCACATATAGGCCAGGCCAGGTAAGGACAGCAGATTTCCTTCCCTAAAGGGCATTTGCAAACCAGATGGGTTTTTATGACAATCTGATAGTTTCTATGGTTCACCATTATCGATACTAGCTTTTTATTCTCAATTTTATTTCCCCAGCTGCTGTGGTGGGATTTGAACTCATGTCCTACATGGCATTGATTGATCCAGGCCTCTGGATTACTAGGCCAGCAGCATAACCACTAGGCTACCGTGCCCCAATGTTTGTAGATTAAAATATAGGTGAAAAGTTCATACCCCATAAGAATACATTATACAAAGTTTCATTTAATAATGACTGTGGAATAATCTTTTCTATTTTTTATAATCTTTTAGATCTGTGCTGTCATTTATAAATATGTTTTATATGACATGTTCCAGGGCTGGAAAATATTTTTAAAAGCCTTTTTTTTAAGGGGTTTTGATAGAGTGGATCGGGAGAAACTGTTTCCACTGGCAGGAGGGTCGGTAACCAGAGGACACAGATTTAAGATCATTGGCAAAAGAACCAAGGGGGAGATGCGGAGTATTTGTTTAACGCAGCGAGTTGTTGTGGTCTGGAATGCACTGCCTGAAAGGGCAGTGGAAGCAGATTCAATACTAACTTTCAAAAGGGAATTGGATAAATACTTGAAAAAGAAAACCTTGGAGGGCTATGGGGAAAGAGCAGGGGGGAGTGGGACTAATTGGAGAGCTCTTTCAAAGAGCTGGCACAGGCACAATGGGCTGAATGGCCTCCTTCTGTGCTGTAAGATTCTATGGGTTAAGCTTCTTACCATTGGCTGAATGAAAGTTCTGCAGAACTCATCACATTTATTTTCTGCTCACCAACAATGTATTACTGATATTCTAGCCATGACATGAATCCTTAAAATAAGGAATAAAAAGTAAAAAGCCAAATGGGCCTGTGGTCAAAGTGGACAAATGTGTGGACGGCAAGGCCATTTTGGACGAAAGAGGCCCATTCCCCAGTCTCGAGGCATCGTAATTGGCCTGTGCTCTCGGGCTTGGGACGAGAAAAGGTCAGCCAGGATTCAAGTTCAGGTTCCTTTCTGCTGAACACTGCTGAAAGGGGAACGTGCGTGGGCATCAGGTTCGGCCCTTGGCGATGACGGGTGTGCGACGGTTGAGGAAACGCACTGCTCCAGGCTGCCACATTAGGAATGGTTACTCGGGTAAGCGGGCGGCCAGTACCTGGGAAATCGTACCCGTGACAAAGGCCCGTGCTCTCAGCAGCAGAGGAAGGGACAGCGGAGGAAAAAGGAAACAAAGAAGGATTAGAGACAGAGGCAAACAAAAATGACTGATTTAACACACAGGCTGGAAAATTACTTTGTTTCTCAGCTCAGCCACAGTTTTGGACTTGCCACAGGGCACTCAGCAAATGGATTTTTCCAACCCTGTTGTCTTCTCTTTTAGACTTGTAAATTATTTCTATGTTTTACAGGTGTTTGTATGTTGTATAGCATTCTCTGTCATATAGTTAACCCAGATATGTACTGACCAGATTCTGGAATATCTCTGTGATCGCACTTGCTCATTTTATCAGTCCCTTATTAACAACTATTGACTATACTGTAACCTAATTCTGGAAAATATCCTTCCCTTCTTTTAGCTCATGCCAATGGATCCTTTTTACTCTTGCTTTTGCTTTCTAAGTTAATTTACTTCTTATCCCTCTCAACCTTGGCTCAGTGGGTAACAATCTCACCTCTGAGTTAGAAGGTTGTGAGTTCGCGTCTCACTCCATGAGACTTGAGCACATTATCTAGGCTGACTCTCCAGTGCAGTGCTGAGGGAGCGCTGCACTGTCAGAAGTACCATCTGCCAGATGAGACGTTAAACCGAGGTCCCGTCTGCCCTCTCAGGTGGATGTAAGAGATCCCATTGGCACTATTTCGAAGAAGAGCAGGGGAGTTCTCCCTAGTGTCCTGGCCAATATTTATCCCTCAACCAGCATCATTGAAACAGATTATCTGGTCATTATCACATTGCTGTTTGTGGGACCTTGCTGTGCGCAAATTGGCTGCTACGTTTCCTACAGTGACTACAATTCAAAAGTACTTCATTGGCTGTAAAGTGCTTTGGGACGGCCTAAGTTCATGAAAGGTGCAATATAAATGCTCGCTCTTTCTTTCTTTCTTCCTTTTGCTTTCTAAGTTATTTTACTTCTTCCCCTTTCTCTGTTGGTCTCCATATGCCACACGATATTTCCTAGGGAAGGCGCAGTGGCTGAACTTCTCTTAGGCCAAAGCTGCTTTTGAGCCAGCCATTAGAAGCTTCACAGGAGGAGGCTGGGTGGCTTGTCCTCATATAATGAAGTGTAATGACCTTTAGATAGAATTTAAGAATTGTGTAGTTTAAAAGTAAAGACTATAGATAGTAACTACTGATGATCTTAGGATCCATTATTTGATCTTTGTTCATATGAAATTAATAAATATATATGATGGACCCTGGGTCATTGTTGTAAGTCAAGATGATTACAACCATTGGTGTGGATTTATGGAACTGAACTGAAAGAACGACATTTGAGCTGCTGTACATAGTTTTAAGATGCTCTTTGCACCTTTTAATTTGCACTGTGGGTAGGTGGAGATTTTAATCACCATTCTCACTGATGTGTGTTTTTCTTTTTTTACTGTGAACATCATATAAGTGGGAAGATTTTTTCCGCCAATTTCTCCCCTCCTCCCAGAAAGTGTAGGCGCTTGGGCAAGGTACTGGGGCACAGCTGGTGACCGTGCAGGAGAGCTAGGGTCTGAGGAATTTTCCCCACCCAGTGTGAATCAGCACCTTTAGGAGAGAAGGGGAGCAAAGGGATTGGGAGGGGGAGGAAATAATATGTGAAGCCATTAACCAATTTTTTTTAATTTTATTCGTTCATGGGGTGTGGGCGTCGCTGGCAAGGCCAGCATTTATTGCCCATCCCTAATTGCCCTTGAGAAGGTGGTGGTGAGCCGCCTTCTTGAACCGCTGCAGTCCGTGTGGTGATGATTTAATGATGAGTAACCAACTTCCTAGGATAGACAAGGAGGATTGGAGTTAGTGCCGAATGAGCTACAGCAACGATAAGAAAGAGAATCGGAGGAGGAAGCTATGTGAACGGCTCGTTGTTACAGGGACGCACTGCACGTTATATGTTGGTGGCTAAAAATGTAGCCGGCAAACTCCAAGAATTACTAGATAATGCTCCAAAAGTAATAAACTTTGTAAAGCCTTTGAAAGACGATAAGGGGAAGAGATAGGGTAGATAGAGAGAAACTATTTCCGCTGGTTGGGGATTCTAGGACTAGGGGGCATAATCTAAAAATTAGAGCCAGACCTTTCAGGAGTGAAATTAGGAAACACTTCTGCACAGCAAAGGGTGGTAGAAGTTTGGAACTCTCTTCCGCAAACAGCAATTGATGCTAGATCAATTGTTAATTTTAAATCGGAGATTAATAGATTTTTGTTAACCAAAGGTATTAAGGGATATGGGCCAAAGGCGGGTATATGGAGTTAGGTCGCAGATCAGCCATGATCTCATTGAATGGCGGAACAGGCTCGAGGAGCTCAATGGCCTACTCTTGTTCCTATGTTCCTACAGTTAGATAGAATCATAGAAAATTATGGCACAGAAGGAGGCCATTTGGCCCATTGTGTCTGTGCCGGCCGAAAAAGAGCTATCCAGCCTAATCCCACTTTCCAGCTCTTGGTCCATAGCCTTGTAGGATGTTCAGAGATGTCTGTTGGTGAGAAATACCTTTTGATTCATAAGAAAGTAGGCTTTTAGCTTGAAAGATATTTGTAGTGTTTGAACCCGTGCTCAGTTTGCAGAATTGCCTATCAGCCTTCAGCTCAACTTTTACTGCTCTTTTCAATGATCACATACCACTTCCGAAAGTGACATATTTGTTAATTATTCAAGTGTTCACTCAATAAATATATTTTAAAAATGAAAGAAATCTCAAAAATATTGTTAACTATTTGTTTCACTCAAAATAACAGTTTCTTGTTTCTCATCTACATGCTGCCCCTTGATGACGTCATCTGAAGACATGACGTCAGGTTCCACATGCACGCTGACGACACCCAGCTCTACCTCACCCGCACCTCTCTCGACCCCTCCGCTGCCTCTGTCTTGTCAGACTGCTTGGCCGACATTCATTCCTGGATGAGCCGAAATTTCCTCCAATTAAATATTGCAAAGACCAAAGCCTTTGTTCTCGGCCCCCTGCCACAAACTCTATTTCCAATTAGTTACATGAAGGGGATGGAATAGTTACCAATTCCATCACCTTCCCTGGCCACTGTCTCAGGCTGAACCAGACTGTTGGCAACATCGGCGTCCTAGTTTAAACTGAGCTGAGCTTCGAACCCATACCCTTTCAATCATAAAGACCGCCTACTTCCACCTTCGTAGCATCGCCCGACTCTGCCCCTGCCTCAGCCCAGCTGCTGAGAAAACCCTGATCCAGGCTTTTGTTAGCTCCAGACTTGATTATTCCAGTACAAAAGCAAAATACTGCGGATGCTGGAAATCTGAAATAGAAACAGAAAATGCTGGAAATTACTCAGCAGGTCAGGCAGCGTCTGCGGAGAGAGAAACAGAGTTAACGTTTCAGGTCGATGACCCTTCGTCAGAACTGGAAAAAGCTGGAGATGGAACAGGTTTTTAAGCAAGTGTAGGGGCCGGGAAAGGGGGGAAGGGGAGGAAAGAACAAAAGGGAAGGTCTGTGATAGGGTGGAAGGCAGGAGAGATTAAGAGAGAGATTATTCCAATGTTCTCCTGGTCGGCATCCCATCTTCCACCCTCCATAAACTTGAGCTCATCGAAAACTCTGCTGCCATTATCCTAATTTGTACCAAGTCCCGTTCACCCATCACCCCTGTGCTCACTGACCTACATTGGCACCCGGTCCACCGACGCCTCGATTTTTAGAATTCTTTTCTTCCTATTTTCTTTCTTTTCATATCTCAAGTTGCTGATACTGAATGATTTGGGTGTTCACCTATAGGATTTATTCATCAATGGGGCAACAGCATTAAATCAGCCCTTTCTCACCCTCAGGGCGTCGAGTGCTGTATAGAGATTGGGACCTGCAGGTGGTCTAGGGTCATAGGTTGGATGTCACTGATCTTGGGCACAATAGTGTAGTGAGCTATAAAACCTATAGAGGGAGCACTTTCCATGATTACACTTCCATTGTTGGGAACTGAGGAGCAAAGTTCTGTGTTGGAAACAAAGAGCTTAACTTTTGTTTGGTTTCCAATATTCTGCTGTAAATTATTTTTTTGAGCTTATACAGTAAAGCAAAAGGAAAAAAAAAATTTTTGAACGTATTGTTCCCAGTTTTCTTCCCTTCTGATGGGCCATTTCGTGGCTTATGAGAGACACCCTCGATTCTGGCCCAGGGTGATAGGAGGTAGACACTTCACACCCTTCGCCAATCTCAGTTAATGGGTCCAGATTCTAACTCCCCCACTCCTGGCCTAGCAGATGTCTGGGTGGGTGGGGGAGCAGTTAAAATACGGGCAGTGACTAAACCTAGCAGTGCCAGGCTGTGTGGGGGATGCCCACTGTCTGGAGTGAGAGGAAGTAGATAATTTGTGATAAAGCAAAAAGCTTTCTCGTATATGGGGCTGCCAATCCCAAGGCTGGCAGTTAAAAGAAATTTGCAATTCTTACCAAGTAATTGGAAAGATGGCATCTCTAAGACCGCCTATTTCCACTTCCGTAACACCATCCATTTCCACCCCTGCCTCAGCTCATCCGCTGCTGAAACCCTCAGCCATGTCTTTGTTACCTCTAGACTTGACTATTCCAAGGCACTCCTGGCCGGACTGTCACCTTACACCCTCCGTAAACTTGAGTTCATCCAAAACTCTGCTCTCCATGTCCTGACTCGCACCAAGTCCCGTTCACCCATCACCCCTGTGCTCTCTGACCTACTTTGGCTCCCGGTCTGGCAACCCCTTGATTTTTAAATTCTCATTCTTGTTTTCAAATCCATCCATTGCCTCGCAGCTCTCTATTTCTGTAACTTCCTCCAGCCCTATAACCCCCTGCGAGCTCTGCGCTCCTCCAATTCGGGCCTCTAGCACATCACTCCACCGTTAGTGGCTATTCTTCAGCTGCCTAGGCCCTAAGCTCTGGAATTCCCTGCCGAAACCTCTCTGCCTCTCTACCTCTCTCTCTCTCTCTCCTCCTTTAAGACTCTCCTTAAAATCTGTCTCTTTGACCAAGCTTTTGGTCACCTGTCCTAATATCTCCTTATGTGGCTCAGTATCAAATTCTTTTTTGACCCAGCGACGATGAAGGATCGGCGATATACTTCTAAGTCAGGATGGTGTGTAACTTGGAGGGGAACTTGGAGGTGGTGGTGTTCCCATGCGCCTGCTGCCCTTGTCCTTCTAGGTGGAAGAGGTCGCGGGTTTGGGAGGTGCTGCCGAAGAAGCCTTGGTGAATTGCTACAGTGCATCTTGTAGATGGTACATACTGCAGCCACGGTACGCCGGTGGTGGAGGGAGTGAATGTTTAAGGTGGTAGATGGGGTGCCAATCAAGCGGGCTGCTTTCTCCTGGATGGTGTCGAGCTTCTTGAGTGTTGTTGGAGCTGCACTCATCCAGGCAAGTGGAGAATATTCTATCACACTCCTTATTTGTGCCTTGTAGATGGTAGAAAGGCTTTGTGGAGTCAGGAGGTGAGACACTCGCCACAGAATACCTAGCCTCTGACCTGCTCTTGTTGCCACAGTATTTATGTTGCTGATCCAGTTAAGGTTCTGGTCAGTGGTGACCCCCAGAATGTTGATGGTGGGAGATTCAGCGACGGTAATGCCACTGAATGTCAAGGGGCGGTGGTTAGACTCTCACTTGTTGGAGATAGTCATTGCCTGGCACTTCTGTGGTGTGAATGTTACCTGCCACTTATCAGCCCAAGCCTGAACGTCTTCCAGGTCTTGTTGCATGCGGGCATTGACTGCTTCATTATCTGAGGAGTTGTAAATGGCGCTGAACACTGTGCAGTCATCAGCGAACATCCCCATTTCTGACCTTATGTTGGAGGCAAGGTCATTGATGAAGCAGCTGAAGATGGTTGGGCCCTAGGACACTGCCCTGAGGAACTCCTGCAGCGATGTCCTGGGACTGTGATGATTGACCTTCAATCACCACAACCATCTTCCTTTGTGCTAGGTATGACTCTAGCCAGTGGAGCATTTTCCCCCCTATTCCCATTGACTTCAGTTTTACTAGGGCTCCTTGATGCCACACTTGGCCAAATGCTGCCTTGATGTCAAGGGCAGTCACCCTCACCTCACCTCTAGAATTCAGCTCCTTTGCCCATGTTTGGACCAAGGCTGTAATGAGGTCGGGAGCCAAGTAGTCTTGGCGAAACCCAAACTGGGCATCAGTGAGTAGGTTATTGGTGAGTAAGTGCCGCTTGATGGCAATGTCGATGACACCGTCCATCACTTTGCTGATGATTGAGAGTAGACTGATGGGGCGGTAATTGGCCGGATTGGATTTGTCCTGCTTTTTGTGGACAGGACATACCTGGGCAGTTTTCCACATTGTCGGATAGATGCCAGTGTTGTAGCTGTACAGGAACAGCTTGGCTAGAGGCGCGACTAGTTCTGGAGCACAAGTCTTCAGCACAATAGCCGGGATGTTGTCAGGGCCCATAGCCTTTGCTGTATCCAGTGCGCTGAGCCGTTTCTTGATATCACGTGGAGTGAATCGAATTGGCTGAAGACTGGCTTCTGTGATGGTGGGGACCTCAGGAGGAGGCCGATATGGATCATCCATTTGGCACTTCTGGCTGAAGATGATTGCAAACGCTTCAGCCTTGTCTTTTGCACTCACATGCTGGGCTCCACCATCATTGAGGATGGGGATATTCATGGAGCCTCCTCCTCCCGTTAGTTGTTTAATGGTCCACCACCATTCACGACTGGATATGGCAGGACTGCAGAGCTTTGATCTGATTCATTGATTGTGGGATCACTTCGCCCTGTCTATTGCATGCTGCTTCCGCTTTTTAGCATGCATGTAGTCCTGTGTTGCAGCTTCCCCAGGTTGGCACCTCATTTTTAGGTACGCCTGGTGCTGCTCCTGGCATGCTCTTCTGCATTCCTTATTGAACTGTATAAACAAAAGCAGGGGGCCGAAGGAGCTGGGTAGGGGATTAGGGAAAAATCGGGGGCTGGAGGAGCGGCGGGGTAGTTAGGGAACGATCGGCGGCCATAGGAGCAGCGGGAGGTGTCGGAGGAGTGGGGGGTGGTGGGTCTTGACAATGATCAGGGGTCGGAGGCACCAGATTGACGGCCGGAGGAGCACGGGAGCCGGAGGAGCGGGGATGGGAGGAGGAGCAGTGGTGGGGGGGAAGGCAGACGACATCGGGAGGCCAGAAAAGCATGGGGGGGGCGGCCTCGTGGGGGGTGTTCGAAGGCCTTGGGGGGGTGGAATTGGAGGCCTGGGGAAGGATTGGAGGCCTCGTGGTGGGGGGGGGGGGGGGGGGCGTCTCCAATCGCGGGAGGTGGATTAGGTACGGGCACTGGATCCTGAAGGTAAGTGTAAAGGCCCTTACCACCTGACTCCAGCAGTCCTCGCCTTCCATTAACTGGCCAGTTTCACGAGGCCTGCAATACCCGACCAGCTAAAGTTAAATTTAAAATGGTGGTTAAATCAGAGGATTCCCGCCTCATTATAATGTTTAAATGGGCGACCCGCCTCCTGGCAGTGGGTTGGCGCCCACCCCTGTCCCGCCTCCGTTAAAACTTGGAGGCAGGTTCTGGTCGGGATTCAGATTTTTACAACTTTAACTTCTCACCCGACCCAAACCCATCCGTTTTTTTAGGTTAAAATTCCCCCCATGATTCGATGTAGTTGAGTGATCATTGTTGACATACTCTGTCCTTTCATTCAGTGCCTGTCACCTTTTTATTCATACTTTGCAACAGAACCGCATGGCATGGTTGAGGTGAATAGCATTGATCCATTTAAGGGGAAGCTGGAGAAGTGTACGAGGGAGAAAGGAATAGAAGGATATGTTGATAGGGTGAGGTGAAGTAGGGAGGGTGGAGGCTCGTATGGAGCATAAACACCGGCATAGACCTGTTGGGCTGAATGGCCTGTCTCTGTGCTGCAAAATTCCATGTAATTCTATGTATTATTTCTACAGGTCGTTGACCTCAGCCCCTTTCTGCTCGGGAAAGTATAGCAATTGTGGCTACCTGCTCTTCCTTCCCCTGGCTGGAGTGTCTAGAACTAGGGGGGCATATTCTCAGGATAAGGGGTCGGCCATTTAAGACTGAGATGAGGAGGAATTTCTTCACTCAGGGGGTTGTGAATCTTTGGAATTCTCTACCCCAAAGGGCTGTGAATGCTAAGTCATTGAATATATTCAAGGCTGAGATTGATAGATTTTTAGACTTCAGGGAATCAAGGTATATGGGGATCGGGCGGGAAAGTGAAATTGAGGTCAAAGATCAGCCATGATCTTATTGAATGGCGGAGCAGGCTCAAGGGGCCATATGGCCTACTCCTGCTCCTAATTCTTATATGTTCTTATGATATTTGTTCTCAAAACATCCAGCAGCTCAGATTAGGGAACATTCAACCACTGAAAGTCTCCACGTGGACTCCATGACTAACAAAACTTTCCCATGCGAAATCACCATATTTGTTCAAGCCTGTCACAACAAATTATTATTTGATTTGGTGATTTTTCTGCCAACCAAATCAATAGGAGTAGATCTGAGGCAATTCCCCTAGTATTTTGATTAGTTGCTAACCTTGGAGTCCTCTGCTTTTGGTGGGCAGCAGAAGGATTGAACTACTTAAGTATTAAGTTCACGCCAGATATAAGAAAATTAACAACATTATTCCTTCTGCACCATTAGGGCAGTGGGCTGCAGAATTCCAAGCAACTTCTGATAGTCCCAACAATTTTTTGAGGTGAAGTTTGATTGTGATTTTGTTAGTTGTTAATGCTATGGTTTTAACTAAATATTAAATGAAAGATCTGGCACTGTACATTCATGAGGAGGTGATTCAGACTATGGAAATCTCTTCCTACTCATGTGTTATTCCAGTCTGGGTGAGATGACATTTTGAATGTGGTTGCAATGTTTCTGAGCATTTCCAGTGACAGAAACTTCAGTTACGGTTTTCATTTCTCCACACATTTCTTGTTCGCAATACTTTTGGTGCAACTTCAAATGAAAATTGAACCTTTCTTGCACCATGTGTAGCGGTTATGTAATGGATATTTGATGGTATACCATCAAATTTAATATTTTTACCACAAGAGTTTTTCCGGCGCCGTTTTGGTTACTCTCCATTGCCGAGAGCACAGGTGTCCAACGGTTTTGGCGTCTTGTGACTGGGCCGTGTCTGATTAAAAGTCACTTCTGATTGAGGTAGAATCATGATTAAACACAACATCCAAATCCCCAAAGTTCCTTTTCCTCTCAATTTATTCGCCCCTTCTTTCTTTCCCTTACCCCTTCCTTAATCATTCTGTTTTTACTTCGCTTTGTCTCTGTAACTAGAAGGACTCACTCATCTCATGGCCCAGAGCCAGTCATGTTCCGAAGGCAGAACAGTCATGTCAAATGAGCCCATTAGAAAGGGATAGTGTGGCCTATTTCTGTTATTCTACTTGTTCTCAAGGAGGGTTGTGCAGTTGGTTTGGATTAAGACGAGATCTGATTGCATCTGTTACTTTGTATGGTCACTTGCAGCCTTTAAAATAACAAATCGCACCTGGCCTCACCTCACTGAAGTATTGAATCTGCCTTCAGAAAGATTGGATAGTCATGGGCGCAAAGGGGAAAATTTGCGCCGGTTTGATTTTAAGATCACAGGGGCGGGTTGGGGGTGGTGGCCTCTTCACTGCCGCAATGGGCAGCCGACCAGCTTGGCACCCTCTCAAGAGTTAAAATCTTACCCTGCTGTGTGCTGGGAGCACAGGGCGACTGCATCAACCTCATTGTGTATTCTTCACAGTATGTTAGATCGTGCCGCCATTGTGACCCCTGCATTGATGAGCTACGAGGAATTTCACCCTTTAGGAACTTTTAAGCCCATTTCGAGATGTAGCTTTCTAGCTCACCTTCAACTCATAAGAAATTCTTTAATAGGTAGGTAGGTGTCTTCGGTTAGTCAGTTGCTTTGAGAAGTGATTGAACCGTTGTGGAAAACAAACGCTGGCAGTGGTTTCAGCAAAAAGTATGGAAATGGCTGGAGGTAAGCATTCTCCACTAAGCACTGAACAGACATTCTCGGCACCGCTGATAAATGATTGTATCATTTAATTCTCAAAGTGTTTGTGGAAAATGACCGTGAATTCCGTAAATGTAATTCAAGGAAGCATTGCATGCATAATTAGCACAAATGCCCATGATGATGTTAGATCACGTTTTAAATAACCACAAGATTCTACTTCGATAAAAACAACAAAAAAAAAACAGCAAATGCTGGAAACCTGACATAAATACCTGCTGTTTCCTTTCTCAGATGCTGAGAAGGACATTTCAGCACTTTCAGCTGCACTTTCTATGTAAATCTATGTATGGTGCAGCCTTTATGCAACTCTTTCTTGTGCAAACAGCCTCACAACAGTTTTTGTAAGCAGGCCTTACATAGAAACATAGAAACTAGGAGCAGGAGTAGGCCATTCGGCCCGTCGAGCCTGCTCCACCATTCAATACGATCATGGCTGATTATCCAAATCCAGTACCCTGTCCCTGCTTTCTCACACAGAATCCCCACAGTACAGATAGAGGCCATCTCGGCCCATCGAGCCTGCACCGACACATATCCCACCCTACCCCCGTAACCACACATATTTAATTCCCCCTAACATATCCCATCCTATCCCCGTAACCCCACATATTTAATCCCCCCCCTAACACTAAGGGTCAATTTATCATAGCCAAATCAACCTAACCCGCACATTTTTGGACTGTGGGAGGAAACCGGAGCACCCGGAGGAAACCCACGCAGACACGGGGAGAATGTGCAAACTCCACACAGACAGTCACCCGAGGTCAGATTCGAACCCGGGTCCCTGGCGCTGTGAGGCACCAGTGCTAACCACTATGCCACCGTGTTGCCCTTACGACCTGAAACCTATGACCTTTGCCCTCGGCCGTTCTGATTTAGCGCAGTGAACCTTGGCCAAATTAAATTGATGACTAAAATTTGTGTAGGGTGCCTCATTACATTTTTTTTATTCGTTCACAGGATGTGGACATCGCCAACATTTATTGCCCATTAGAAGGTGGTGGTGAGCCGCCTTCTATGAACTGCTGCAGTCCTTGTGTTGTGGTGAAGGTACTCCCACAGTGACTTTGTCATAACGGTTTTGGTACAACTGAGTGGCAGTTAAGAGTCAACCGCATTTCTATGGGTCTGGAGTCACAAATAGGCCCAGACCAGGTAAGGACGGCAAATTTCCTTTCCTAAAGGGCATTAAGTGAACCAGATGGGTTTTTACGACAATCCGGTAGTTTCACAGTCACCATTACTGAGACTAGCTTTTTATTTAACTGAATTTAAATTCCCCAGCTGCTAGTGGTGGGATTTTGAACTCACATCTCTGAGATCATCTGGGTTACAAGTCCAGTAACATAACCACTATGCCACCTGTCAAATTGGAAGGCTAAAAGTATGAGATGCTAGATCCACTGTGTGAGCTTTCTGGAGCTTCAAGTGCATTGGAGTGAGTTAAACTAATTGAGTGGCCATTTTGGAAAGTGCTTGCAGGAATCTACCAATTAACTAAACAGCCAGCTAACCGGTGTAAGTACTGCACTGTGGGTTAATCAGCTCGGGGTGCACAATTGCTCGGTGATATGAAAGGGGAACACAGAATGTGACAATCCAGATTCAGCCATTATAATCTGCAGATGATAACTGACAGTGTGGTCACATGGCGCGCTCTCTACAGCAAGGAAAGGAGAACCCACTAATACTCAGAAAGTATAGCGGGTATATGGGAGGCTGTCATCCAGGAAGTTATACCTGAAGAAGCTGGAGTGAGAGCCACAAGAATTGTCTGAACAAAGAAAAATGCCAAGGTGAGAAATGAGGATGACCCTTGAATAGCAACAACAACTTGCATTTACAGTATATAGAGCGTTAACGTAGTAAAACGTCCCAAGGCACTTCACAGGAGCGTTATCAAACAAAATTTGACACTGAGCTACACAAGGAGAAATTAGGGCAGATGACCAAAAGCTTGCTTAAAGAGGTAGGTTTTAAGGAGCGTCTTAAAGGAGGAAAGAGAGGTAGAGAGGCGGAGAGGTTTAGGGAGTGAATTCCAGAGCTTAGGACCTCAACAGCTGAAGGCACGGTATAAAAGGCTTCAGGTATAAAAGTAGGCAGCTATATATGGAGGCTGCCATATGTGAAGACAAATCAAAGTCGGTTAAGTGTCAGATGAGATTGCTTGAATACCTTAGGATACTTAACCCAAACTGATGCTGTAACTTGCTATATTACAACACAAGGGGAAGTAACAAAGAAGGTTGACAACTAGTACTGCAGGCAAAAAGGGATAGAAAGAAAGAACTTGCATTTATATCGTGCTTTTCATGACCTCAGGACATCCCAAAATGCTTCACAGCCAATGTAGTACTTTTGAAGTCTAGTCACTGTTGTAATGTACGAAACACGGCAACCAATTTGTGCAAAGCAAGCTCCCACAAACAGCAATAATTACCAGATAATCTATTTTATTGATGTTGGTTGAGGGATAAATAGTGGCCAAAACTCCCCTGCTCTTCTTCGAAATAGTGCATAGGATCTTTTACGTCCACCTAAAAGGGCAGACGGGGCCATGGTTTAACATCTCACCTGAAAGACGGCACCTCCGACAGTGCAGCACTCCGTCAGTACCGCGCTTAGAGTGTCAGCCTAGATTTTGTGCTCAAGTCTCTGGATTTTAAAATTCTCATCCTTGTTTTCAAATCCCTCTATGGCCTCGACCCTCCCTGTAATCTCCTCCAGCCCCACAACCCTCTGAGATATCTGTGCTCCTCCAATTCTGGCCTCTTGAGCATCCCCAATTTTAATCCCTCCACCATTAGCAGCTGACCCTAAGCTCTGGGAAATCCCTCCATAAACCTCTCTTTCGTCCTTTAAGGTACTCCCTAAAGCCTACCTCTTTGGCCAAGCTTTTGGTCACCTGCCCTAATATTTCTTATGTGGCTCAGTGTCAAATTTTGTTTTGATAATGTTCCTGTGAAGCACCTTGGGACTTTTTACTACATTAAAGGCACTATATAAATACAAGTTGTTGTTGGAGTGGGACTTGAACCTACAACTTGTTCTAACATCAAAGTGCAACTGTGCTACCCACTGAGCCACAGCTGACACCTTGGCAAGGCATAACTGATAAACGCTGAAGAATGACTATAACTATCCACACAGCCAGCTGAAAGTTTGAATGCATTATGTTTGCTCTCAAACACTCTTGCATCCAAGATACTCAACGTCAAACCATAAACCTGCGCTGGAGCCTAAAATACACAACGTAATATCTGCTCATTCAATACATACTTTTGCTCTTACAGAAAAATGTGCCAATCAACAAAAGGTAAACTGATGACAGACCTCAGCAGGTCAAGCTCCAAGCTACGCAATCGGACAATGCCCTCTCTGCTCAGTAGACTGCTATTCAGCAGCATGCTGGTATCCAGGGTTGGGCAGAGAGCCTGCGCATTTCTCCGGAACACTTCTATTAATGCTGTCAATATGTTAATGTCCACGCTCCCTTGGCACAAGGGCAACCAGCTTCGATGTGCATGGCAACAGATCCAGAGAAGCCAAAGTTAAGATTTTAAAGAGTTGTGACATTGCAGTAATCAATGTTTGAGCAAATCAGTAGCTGACCAGAGGAACTGGCCTCCACCAGGGCCAAGGAGGCAGAAGCACAGGAACAGACTGCTGGCTTTCAAAGTTGCTACCACTGCCACGCTTGATCCTGCCTCTGGGCAAGTGACAGGAGAAGTCCCCAAAGCAAGCAGGTCCTCTCAAATAGAATAGGAGAAACTATTTCTGTTACGCAGACAGCACCCTCTGGGTTTACATTTCAAAATGTATTTAATTGGCTGTAAAGTGCTTTGGGACGTCCTGAAGTCATGAAAGGCGCTATAGAAATGCAAGTCTTTCTTTTCTTCCTTAGCAGAAGATCAGCAGAAACTCCGTTTGCGTGGTTTATCCAGGGTTTCTGCCAAAGTTACAGTGTTCAACCAGGAGAATCACCAAGGAAATTTCTGGCAAGTGTACCAGTGTGTGGACATCAGATACTGACAAGTTTGTGTTAAAACAAGCAAAATTCCGATCAGCACATGGAATTCAAATGGACAAACCAGTTCTAATTCATTCTTATCACATGGAATTATTGACTCAACAAAAACAACTTCTATTTATATAGCGCCTTTAACGTAGTAAAACGTCCCAAGGCACTTCACAGGAGTCTTATAAGGCAAAAAAAAGTTGACACCGAGATACATAAGGAGATGTTAGGGCAGATCACCAAAAGCTTGGTCAAAGAGGTAGGTTTTAAGGAGCGTCTTAAAGGAGGAAAGAGAGGCGGAGAGGTTTAGGGAGGGAATTCCAGAGCTTAGGGACTTGGCAGCTGAAGACACAGCCACCAATGGTGGAGCGATTAAAATCAGGGATGCTCAGGAGGGCAGAATTAGAGGAGCGCAGATATCTTGGAGGGGTTATGTGGCTGGAGGAGGTTATAGAGATAGGGAGGGGCGAGGTCATGGAGGGATTTGAAAACAAGGATGAGAATTTTTAAATCGAGGCATTGCTTAACCGGGAGCCAATGTAGGTCAGCGAGCACAGGGGTGATGGGTGAATGGGACTTGGTGCGGGTTAGGACATGGGCAGCCGAGTTTTGGATGACCTCAAGTTTACGTATGGTAGAATGTGGGTGGTCAGCCAGGAGTGCATTAGAATAGTCAAGTCTAGAGGTAACAAAGGCATGAATGAGGTTAAAGTGTTTAAAATGATTTACTATTTAATTCATTACATGGACCAAGGCATAAAGGTTTCCAAGTTAGTTGCTTTTAACTGCAGTTTAACAAAATCCTGAGTCAACAATAACGTCTCAATAAAGTAGATTTGTCTCTGGTTTTTTGTTGGGTTAACTGTTGGGTTACGCAGCAAGTTGTTACGATCTGGAATTCACTGGCTGCAAGGGTGGTGGAAGCAGATTCAATAGTAACTTTCAAAAAGGAATTAGATATGCACTTGAAATGGAGAAAATTGCAGGGCCAAGGGGAAAGAGCAGGGGGAGTGGGACTAATTGGAGAGCTCTTTCAAAGAGCCGGCACAGGCACGATGGGGTGAATGGCCTCCTTCTGTGCTGTAAGATTCTATGATTCAAATGAGTCCAAGACAATGAACCAGTGTTAATGTGATTTTCTCTGTCATTCACCAAACTCGGGAAGTAAGAGTACAAATGTTTATTTTCTGCCCCATATTGTTATTTATCTTTCTCCCTCTTTCTGATGTCCATGCACATATCACTGCCCAGCTCAGAGCTTGACCTTCTGCCCCTGGCTGTGTAACCAGTTGCTGAGAGGTGTGTGAGAATTGAACACTGATGCTATTAATTTACTACCTGGGTGCAGGACGGATACGAACCATTGTTCTATGCCCCGTCCTACGGCACTTTATTTTACCAAACTCTGACAGGCTAAGCAAAGTTCAGATACAGTAAAATAATGCTAACTTCTTTCAGAATTCCATCTGTGGGAGAATTGACAAATGCAGCTGCGGTGAAGTAGCTTCTGAGAAATACTTGCTATTCCAGCATCCTTTACAGAAACAAAACATTCGCACATTTTTCAAAGAAGTTACATTGGAAAGCCACACAGATAAACATTATCTGGCACGATCTATTGGGTTTTATTATATGTAGTGTCTTGGATGCAATATTTTATAATTGCAGTGGCACATTTAATGATTATGGGCTTCCTGTTCAGTATTTCATTATAACTTTACCTTTGATGGCTTTTCAAGCTACCCTCTTGTTCATTAGAACTCTATCAAATGAATCCAATTGGATGATTGAACAACACTAGTACCTTGTAAAGTACCGATGTTGTGATTTCAATTCAATTGTCCCTACATTACAACACTGACTGCACTTCAAAATTATTTCATTGGCTGTCAAGCGCTTTGGGACGTTTTAGTGGTTGAGTGTGTGTCCGTGAGTAACGAGACAAGATATAACAGAACCAGTATTGTACTCGGTTGAGCTTTGGGGGAGGTCTCTGGCTTCACTGCTCCCTCAATGTTCTCATGCCCAATGAGGTCCAGAGTGGCCATCTCATTCGATTCATGGGCTTGCAATGCCTGGGATGTCATCCGGTTCTAGTGGGCCTTGCTATTATATGCCTTCTTGTCTTGCAAGCAGGGAAGCAGTCTTGAGATTTTGCAGCCCCAAAATTCCACACAGTGAGTTGTACCAAATTTGTGCCAATGAGTCAGGCGCTGTGCCCGCCCATGCTCTGCAGAGCTGCATTTTTTTTATTTACTCATTCATGGGATGTGGGCGTCGCTGGCAAGGCCAACATTTATTGTCCATCCCTAATTGCCCTTGAGAAGGTGGTGGTGAGCAATGTTCCCTCCAATTTTTTTTTTCGGTACGTGGACCTTTTAACGGGCTGCGTGGCCCATTCAAATTTCCGCGCGTAAGCGGTTTTTCCATTGTAAAGCCGGCAAGCGGCCTGCACCAGACCTACAGACTGCTGCGCGGCCACGCAGCTTAACGGGAACATTGGTGGTGAGCCGCCTTCTTGAACTGCTGCAATCCGTGTGGTGAAGGTACTCCCACAGTGCTGTTAGGTAGGGAGTTCCAGGATTTTGACCCAGCGACGATGAAGGAACTTACTGACCAATAAGATGCTCACCAATGCTCAGTTTGGATTCCGCCAGGACCACTCGGCTCCAGACCTCATTACAGCGCTATATTTCCAAGTCAGGATGATGTGTGACTTGGAGGGGAACTTGGAGGTGGAGGTGTTCCCATGTGCCTGCTGCCCTTGTCCTTCTAGGTGGAAGAGGTTGCCGGTTTGAAGAAGCCTTGGCGAGTTGCTGCAGTGCATCTTGTAGATGGTACACACTGCAGCCACGGTGCGCCGGTGGTGGAGGGAGTGAATGTTTAAGGTGGTGGATGGGGTGCCAATCAAATGGATTGCTTTTTCAGTAATAGTGACCATGAAACTACCGATTGTCGTAAAAACCCATCTCATTGACTAATATCCTTTAGGGAAAGAAATTTGCAATTCTTACCTAGTCTGGCCTGTATGTGACTCCAGACCCACAGAAATGTGGTTGACTTTTCATTTATTTAATTAACTGAATTCAGTTTCACAAACTGCCATCAGTGGGATTAGAACTTGCATCATACTGGATTATTAGGCTAGGTCCTACTGAATACTAGTCCAGTACCATATGCTACCGTGCTCCTATAACACACACTCCATGTGTCAGACAGAATTTCATGGGTCAGCTCAGTTTCTTATCCATTGAAGGATCTCCGCAGCAAATCCCATGCAAAATGGGACCAATGTGTAGGAGTGCTTGGAAATTACAGTGCGGCCTTCTAAATTCCAGGTCTGGTTGAAGATTTCTCTCCTCCGTTTATTTCTGCCTTCAATGAAGCTATAGTCATCACCCCAGTAATGTCCAAGTTCAGGTCTTTTGGATGGTGAAGTTGTGCAGGACCCACTGGGCTAAATTATGCTGAGCACATGAGCTGGAGCATACTGTAGAGCCCCCCCTGACATATCTAGACAGCGAAAGCACCCCTTTAAGACCCTAATGGTGCCCTTGATGATTTGCATCAATTGTGTGCCTATGCATTTGAAAGTGTTCTACTTGGCTTCTAGTGTTGCAGAACAACATTATCAAAATCAATTAGTTTAAATTATTCCCTTGTTTTTTCGAAATGAGCCCATTTAAAGTTATACACCCAGCTCTCAGTCTTGCTTATTGCTGAAACCCTGATCATATTGAGCTTAGTAATTCTGTGGTTGCACAGCCTCTATGTTGTCTACATTGTCTGGGCCATTTACAAAAAGCAGCACAAGATAAGCACTATCTACTGTGGCTTCCCAGATGAAGCACTCTTGCGTTACATTTACCAATGACGCTTAGCCACTAATGTCACCCATGAAAACAACTTCCCTGTTCTGACCTATCCTTCCTATCTCTTCACAGAGCAAACTGTCCCCCTTCTGTGCTGGTCTGGTGGTCTATCCCTCGGCTTAACTTGTCTTTTCTCAACACTCTATGAATTTTCAGCTCTCTTACCTGTTGTACGTGGGGCGGTAGTGCCCTGAAAATGGTGGGCAGTGACCTACTGCCCCATTGTCACTGTGGCAATGTTAACCAGAGTCCTGCCGCTAGGCAGACGGAGCTCCCCCACCCCTCCCCCACCCCCGAGTCAGGGGTTAGGCCCATTAAAATGCTAATCAGGGAACTGTGACGTCAATAGGACCTTGATAGCCATTTTTGGACTGAGCTGGGAGCAGTACACGGTCAGAAACAGCAACGGGTGTCGTCTGGCCGAAAGAGGACCCATAAGGTGAGCTCCTTGTCATTTCTGTGGGGCCGGGAGGGGCAGGAGTGCCCCTCCACACGCCACAAACCCAGCCTGGGGTGGCGCTGCTCTGGCTCCCCTTCCCCCCCCCTCCCCACATAGATTGGGGCTCCACCCCCAGGATCTACCTGTCTCCAGCCCAGAGGCCACCCAGGTGGTATGATACTGCAGTGTCCCGGAGCCAGCGGGCTGCCCCGTGGAGGGCTCAGCTTCTGAGCTCAGCCCACTGACCGCGATGCAAATGAGGCCCGGCCTTTGAAATGCGGAGCTCACTGTTACCATCAAAGAAAAGATTGTCGCTTGGACAAAGTGCTAGAAGGTGGATGGCATCTATGGGGCCAACCCCAGTGGAATTCAGCAACATCAGGAGAGGAGGACTGGAGATTCATAGAATGATACAGCGCAGAAGGAGGCCATTTGGCCCATCGTGGCTGTGCAGACTCTTTGAAAGAGCTCTCCAATTAGTCCCACTCCCCAGTCCTTTCCCCATAGCCCTGCATTTTTTTCTTTTTCAGGTATTTATCCAATTCCCTTTTGAAAGTTACAATTGAATCTGCTCCCACCGCCCTTTCAGCCAGTGCATTCCAAATCATAATAACTCGCTGCGTAAAAAAAAAAAAATCTCCTCATTTCCCGTCAGGTACTTTTGCCAATTATCTTAAATTGGAGGGAGTTTTTTTTTAAAAGACAGAAAAAAAGGCACATGCATATTAGGGTTTTTAACCACATCAGTAGATTAATACACTGCGTCATCTCATGCCGAACTCATCTCTGATGTAGTCAGCTCCTCCCTCCCACACACAACGACATGCACCCCAGTACGTATGTGCCTTCTGATTTTATTATGTCTAATAAAATACCCAAAGCGTCCCCAAGACGGGAAACTAATCTTGGTATAAAATACCCCAGTTCTACTTGATGCCTTGTGACCCCTCCTGCAGATTAGAAAGCAGCAGGAGCTGAAAGTGCGATTTTTAGCTCTTTAGGTACTTTACAGGCGCACAAAACTTATAGCGTCACTCCCCCGGCTGATTAACTCCAACCCGCTTATTCCTCCCCCTCCAGACATTCTCCCACTCCCGAGTGCTTCTTGCTGCCTCTGCCATGTGCTTCACTCACCAGTATCTTAGACCACCAGCACCAGTGCCCCCTGCTCCCGACTACGATGAAAGTCAGCTACCTAATATTGATTTATGATTATATCTTGCACTGGATCAATTGTTTCCTACAGTTTAATGCCAGCAATTTGGATTTGGTATCGAATTGTGTAAGAAGAGGTGCTCTGATGCATTGGTTAAAAGCTATATTCCTATTGCACAAGATCTGAGCAACCGGAAAAGAAAAGCTGGAGATATACTTAGAAAGATAAAATTTGCAGGGCGATGGGGAAAGAGCAGGGGGGTGGGTCTAATTGGATTGAGCTTTCAGAGAGCCGGCACAGGCACGATGGGCCGAATGGCCTCCTTCTGTGCTGTATCATTCTATGTTCAGCATATAGGAGCCTGAAAGAACATACACACTACATCTGGAGAAATGCATTTGTGTTTAATTATTAAATGATACAAACTTACACCAATAACTGGAAACCTTGAAAGCGACTATATACCAGCAGGAGTACGATAAAACACAAAATGCTGGAAATACACAGCAGGTGAGTCAGTATCTAAAGACAGGCTAATGTTTCGGGGTGGACCCTTCATCAGAAAGAGATGCTGATGGACTCTCTCTCTATATCCAACATCTTGGCCTAAAAGTTGGAACATTTAGCGCCCGCCGTTAAGGCCGGTTTTGAAGAAAAAATGGCGGCCGCCTCGCTTCCGCCCACTTCCGGTGCAGAATGCAGCTGCCGCCATATTGGGCAGGTCGGCAGCGCTGCCGCTGCCTGCGCTCACCTCAAATATTTTAATGATCAAGAGCGAGACGTCAATCAGCGTGCAACGGCAAATTGACGCACACGGAGCGATTTTGGACGTCGCCTTCTCCTTTTACCGCCCTCTCCAAAGCACGCCCGTGCGTGCAGCTGTTGCCAGCTCATAGACCCGGGAGAAAGCGGCGGAGATCTGTAGATCTCTGAGAAGTCTTCAATAACTGTGCAGCGTATGTGCAGGCCCACCGAACCCAGACTCTGTGACAGGTTTGCATTCCTCACTGATCACTGTTTCCAATCATTTTGACATTGTTTGGACTAGATGGTGTAAGCAGAAATTTTATGACACATGTTGCATGAGTTTTCATAACTTCAAGTATTTGGAACTTCAAACTGCTAGAATGATTCCACCCAAATTGCAGTCAGTTAATCAGTTAATGATGACTTATTTTGATTAATAATTGAACTTGACAAATTAGCCAGCTAAATATTTGAGAGTTTCAGCAGTTGAATTAAACAGCTAAACTGCAGGTTGCATTCTTTAAAATCTGATATCTTAGGCTTTGATTTATCTTGCATTCCCTCTCTGTCAACCGACAAAAACACGAGAAACAGAACCAGAAACATTCCACTTCACTTTCATAAATGGCGATTTCCTGATAACGCCGCACAGCTAGTTTAGACCCGACCTTCGGCCTCCTGCCGATCGCACTGCCTGAAAGAGCGTGTTGCACGGGGGGGGGGTTCTGCACTGCGCTCATTTAAATTAGCAGGCAGCACCAAAATAACGGTGTGAAGCGCCTTCGGATGTTTTACTAAGTTAAAGGCGCTGAGCAAATGCAAGTTGTTGATGCTACCTGTGACAGGGCAAAGCTTTTGGGACCAAAGCACCCTCTGAGATTGTTAGACCCGAGGCATGCTACATCCTGTTCAGTTCACACATCGGAGTAATTTTTGGTTCATCAAAGGTGTGGAATGCTTACGAAGGGGAGCACAAGTCAACAACGTTGGGATCGAGCCCAAATTGGAGCGGTTTGCGTATCATTACATCATTCAGCAGCAATAAGATACGGAGATAGAAGCACTGGAGAAATTCTGAAAGAGTTTGATAGGTTAGACGGACAGAAGACGGTTCCACTTGTGGGGGAGTCCAAAACTAGGGGCCATAAATATAAGATAGTCACTAATAAATCCAATAAAGATTTCAGGAGAAACTTCTTTACCCAGAGAGTGGTGAGAATCTGGAACTCACTACCACAAGGAGTAGTTGAGGCGAACAGCAGAGATGCATTTAAGAGGAAGCTAGATAAGCACATGAGGGAGAAAGGAATAGAAGGATATGCTGATAGGGTGAGATGAAGAGGGGTTGGAGGAGGCTTGCGTGGTGCAACACTGGCATGGACGAGTTGGGCCTGTTTCTGTTCTGCAAATTCATTTGTAATTCTTTATGCAGCTTTGTATATGCTTATCACCTTCAGTAAGATGCGCTAATTTGATCTTCAATGAGATTGCCTAATAATCTTTGTGGATCTACTAATTAAGTGTCAGTCAGAATAATTTTCTTATATCTGTGTGGAATTCAAAATTAAGTCAGGACTTCTTCCGCTTACAGTTAAAGGTGTGTTCCTGACCTTCAGTTTTGATGTTTGTTAACATGCAAATAAATAGGCATGACCAGACTGTCCCGTATCCAGTTTATTCTGTGTGTGGGTGCGTCTCACTGTTACATTCATGACTGAAAGTTCACTGTTACCCACACTGTACATTTCACGGTGATTATATTAATGTACTTAATCAGCAATTTAAAATTCTGATCCTTGTGTTTAAATCCCTTCATGGCTGCACCCCTCCTTATAATCGCCTCCAGCCCTATAATCCTCTGCGATCTCTGTGTTCCTCGAACTCTGGCCTCTTGTGCATCCCCCACTCCCTTTACCCAATCTTTGAGATTTGCATACTTCCACTTGCACACCCGGCTACCTAATTGAACTTGCACATGAGTCAAAGCTCAATCATAAGAACATAAGAAATAGGAGCAGGAGTCGGCCATTTGGCCCTTCGAGCCTGCTCCGCCTTCAATAAGATCATGGCTGATCTTCTACCTCATCTCCACTTTCCTGAACTATCCCCATATCCCTTGATTCCCTTAATATTCAAAAATCTATCGATCTCTGTCTTGAATATACTCAACGACTGAGCCTCCACAGCCCTTTGGGGTAGAGAATTCCAAAGATTCATCACCTTCTGAGTGAAGAAATTTCTCCTCATCTCAGTCCTAAATGGCCGACCCCTTATTCTGAGACTGTGACCCCTAGTTCTAGACTCCCCAGCCAGGGGAAACATCCTCCCTGCATCTACTCTGTCAAGCCCTGTAAGAATTTTGTATGTTTCAATGAGATCACCTCTCATTCTTCTAAACTCCAGAGAATATAGACCTAGTCTACTCAATCTCTTCTCATAGGACTATCCCTCCATCCCAGGAACCAGTCTGGTGAACCTTTGTTGCACTCCCTCTATGGCAAGTATATCCTTCCTTAGGTAAGGAGACCAAAATTGTACACAATACTCCAGGTGTGGTCTCACCAGGGCCCTATATAATTGCAGTAAGATGTCTTTACTCTTATACTCAAATCCTCTTGTAATAAAGGCCAACATACCAAGGCTTTGAAGAAATGACATCAAGTAAAAGAAACGCCTGCTGAACAAATAGTTTTAATGTTAAGCTTGAAATATGGAGTCCCGAGGTCTGATAAAAACCAATTGAAGTAAATAAGAAATGTATGGAACACTCTAGATGAAGTATTTACAAGTTGTAAAATATACCTACAGAAAGACTTTGAAAATGACATCAATGGATGCATCAAGCAATTACATTGTTCCTGTATTTAACTTGGAATACCACGGAGTCACAACGTCTGATAATAACCAGTTAAAGTAGTATTAGAAATTCAATAGAAAGACTTCCTAAGAATGGCATCAAATAGATAAATTGATAATAACCATTTTATGACGGTTTTTTGGAAACACCTAAACAGGAGACAAGTCTAAAAGCTGACAGCTGAAATATCAATAAAGAATAGAACAAAGTCAGCAAAGAATGACTTGACACAAATAGCTTACATCAGCACGAAAACTTCAAAGGATAAACCACCAAAAAAAAAGATATAAAAATACGAGCTTTTCAGATAGAAAGTCAGAAGTTGCTGGGAAGACAAGCGTTTCTCAACTTCACAGACATTCTCTGTAAGTTTTTAACTTTTGAGTCTCGGGTAATCAAGGTATTTGATTTTGGTGGATATTCTAGATTAAGAAATAAGTAGAAGTGTGGAAATGTAACGAAGTTAAGATTTGAGAATAAGGATCTCTGAGAATAAGAAAATGTAAGCTATTTGTATTTTGAACTATTAAAGTCGCGATTGACTTAAGATATTCTGGATTAAGAAATAAGTAGAAGTGTGGAAATGTAACGAAGTTAAGATTTGAGAATAAGGATCTCTGAAAAGAAATAGAAGCTATTTGTATTTTGAACGGTTAAAGTTGCGATTGCCATAATAAATGATAACTGAATGTCAGTTCTTTAATAAATCTATATATTTTTAGAATTGTCTCAAAGAGTATTTCTGTATCATCTTGCGAACTCAATTTCTGTACACTCAAAGGAGTTGCAGAATTCTGGGGGGTATTCCGGACCCTCATAATATCCGGAAGGTTACAGTCTAGTTAAACTTATTAAAAGTACTATCCGGAGGACGATAACATCTTTGGACCGTTTCTTTCCTTTAGGGAGAGGTAGTCTGACCTTTAGACCCAATTAAGCATCTTATAGGATCCGGCTACCGCTAACTTTAGTTGAAGATAAACGTCTGGGGAATACGCCTGATCTGGGGTAGTCTGAAAGGGCTAGGACTTGTAATTATCCCTTCATAACTTCACATTTCTCCACATTATATTCCATTTGCCATGTTCTTGCCCACTCACTTAACCTGTCTATATCCCCTTGAAGCCTCCTTGCATCCTCCTTACAACTTACATTCCCACCCAGCTTTGTATCATCAGCAAACTTGGATATATTACATTTGATCCCCTCATCCAAATCATTGATGTAGATTGTGAATAGCTGAGGCCCAAGCATTGATCCTTGCGGTACCCCACTAGTTACAGCCTGCCAACTCGAAAATGACCCGCTTATTCCTACTCTCTGTTTTCTGTCCGTCAACCAATCCTCAATCCATCAATCTCATTTAAAGCGCTCCAGCAGCCATCTAAAGGTGTTGCATTCTCACCTGCAGCACAAGACAGCAAAGGGGGTGAGGTGGAGTTGAGTTGAGGAGAGGGGAGGGGAGGAAGGAAGGAAGGATAGACTGCTGGATACATCGGAGGTGACCAGGCACGCAGCGGAGGAGAAGCCATTGGCAACAATGTCCTTTCTGCGTTAAGTCGGGAAGAGCAAAACCAGGAGAATGTGGACTACAGAGAAAAGTGTTTGGAGGAGTCTACAATTGAGTCCATCCAAAATACCCTGCAAGGTCTGCCTGGGAATATAGAGAAGTCCAGTAGTCACATCTGTGCAGTCAGGCAGGAATGAGTCTCTACAGTGTAGTTTATCATGGAGCACAGGACAACTCCAGGGGCACTGGTCATAAGCCCAGTTGCATTTATCTCTCATGAATGCTACTAGAGAGATCTTTAGCTCCAATATGCAAAAGGATCTCTTGACCAGCTTCAACCTCCTGGGGTATTGGATGGAAAGAATTTTGAAGCTGGGGCTGCAAAGACCTCGTTGCCTGACCTCGGGTCTGCTCCCATGCAGATCAGCGGACATGCTGGGGGACCGGTACCAAGAGCACGTCTGGAGAAGGTACGAATGATATCTGCATCTCTTGGGGCAATGACCCATCCAGCGCCCTCTGCGCAAGTCACAATAAATCTGCCAGAGAGTGAGCAAGGCCAACCAGTCACAGCAGCAGGAGATGTGACTGAATATGTTGCTGGGCCATTTCAGGAATCAACACAAAGACGTACATCTCAATTGAAACCCAGCAGCTAGCCAGCACACTTATTACTTCCACTGGAGAATCACTTAGCAGAAGTCACAAGTTAGGAGCTAGAAATCACACACAATACACCACCACTAACAGGAAAAATACTAACACTCACAGAGAATTTATCTCCAGAAGGCATTCGATAAGGTGCCACATAAAAGGTTACTGCATAAGATAAGCGCTCACAGAGTTAGGGGTAATATATTAGCATGGATAAAGAATTGGCTAACTAACAGAAAGCAGAGAGTCGGGATAAATGGGTCATTTTCCGGTTGGCAAATGGTAACTAGTGGGGTCCCACAGGGATTGGTGCTGGGGCCTCAACTATTTACAATCTACATTAATGACTTGGATGAAGGGACCGAGTGTAATGTAGCCAAGTTTGCGGATGATACAAAGATGGGTGGGAAAGCAAGTTGTGCAGAGGACTCAAAGAATCTGCAAGGGGATATAGACAGGCTAAGTGAGTGGGCAAACATTTGGCAAATGGAATATAATGTGGGAAAGTGCGAGGTTATCCACTTTGGCAGGAAAAATAAAAAAGAAAATTATTATTTAAATGGAGAGAGATTACAAAATGCTACAGTTCAGAGGGACCTGGGGGTCCTTGTGCATGAAACACAAAAAGTTAGCTTGCAGGTACAGCAAGTAATCAAAAAGGCAAATGGAATGTTGGCCTTTATTTCAAGGGGGTTGGAGTATAAAAGCAGGGAAGTCCTGCTACAACTGTACAGGGTATTGGTGAGACCATACCTTGAGTACTGCGTACAGTTTTGGTCTCCTTATTTAAGGAAGGATATACTTGCATTGGAGGCAGTTCAGAGATGATTCACTAGGTTAATTCCAGAGATGAGGGGGTTGACTTATGAGGAAAGGTTGAGCAGGTTGGGCCTATACTCATTGGAATTTAGAAGAATGAGAGGTGATCTTATTGAAACATATAAGATACTGAGGGGGCTCGACAAGGTAGATGCAGAGAGGATGTTTCCCCTCGTGGGGAAATCTAGAACTCGGGGGCATAGTTTCAGAATAAAGGGTCGCCCTTTTAGAACTCAGATGAGGAGGAATTTCTTCTCTCAGAGGGTCGTAAATCTGTGGAATTCTCTGCCGCAGAGAGCTGTGGAGGCTGGGTCATTAAATACATTTAAGGTGGAGATAGACAGATTTTTGCAAGATAAGGGAGTGAAGGGTTATTGGGAGTGGGCCCACGATCAGCCATTATCTTATTGAATGGCGGAGCAGGCTCGAGGGGCCAAGTGGCCTATTCCTGCTCCTATTTCTTATGTTCTTATGTTCTTATTTTGGGGGGTGGGTTAAGTTCCTACAACAGTTAAGAACTGCCAAAGTAAATTTTCCCCAAAATAGATGTTCTAGTAACTGCAGCAGGACCCTTTGCCAAGTATTCTTGTTTTTGGTTAAGAATATAACTCATAGCAGGAGATGATGGTGTCAGTGTCACGAATCTATATTTTGCCAGCTCACAAACTTGGAAACGCACCTTGTAATGCTCCTTTAAGATGGAAGGTAGCAAATGTACCCCCAATTCAAGAAAGGAGGGAGAGAGAAAACAAGGAACTATAGACCAGTTAGCCTGACATCAGTAGTAGGGAAAATGTTAGAATCTATTATTAGGGACGTGGTAACAGGACACTTAGAAAATCATAATATGACTGGGCAGAGTCAACATGAATTTATGAAAGGGAAATTGTGTTTGACAAATCTTTCAGAGTTTTTTGAGGCTGTAACTAGCAGGGTAGATAAGGGAGAACCAGTGGATGTAGTATATTTGGATTTTCAGAAGGCATTCGACAAGGTGCCACACAAGAGGACAGAAAACAGAGAGTAGGTATAAATGGGTCATTTTCGAATTGGCAGGCTGTAACTAATGGGGTACCGCACGAATCAGTGCTTGGGCTCAGCTATTTACAATCTATATTAATGACTTAGATGAGGGGACCAAGTGTAATGTATCCAACTTTGCTGACGATACAAAGCTAGGTGGGAAAGTAAGTTGTGAGGAGGATGCAAGGAGGCTGCAAAGGGATATAGACAGGTTAAGTGAGTGGGCAAGAATATAGCAGATAGAATATAATGTGAAGTTATCCACTTTCGTAGGAAAAATAGAAAAGCAGAATATTTTTTAAATGGTGAGAGACTGGGAAATGTTGGCATTCGGAGGGACCTGGGTGTCCTTGTACATGAATCACAGAAAGTTAACATGCAGATACAGCAAGTAATTAGGAAAGCAAATGGCCTGTTAGCCTTTATTACAAGAGGATTGGAGTATGAGCGTAAAGAAGTCTTACTGCAATTATATAGTGCCTTGGTGAGACCGCACCTGGTGTACTGTGTACAGTTTTGGTCTCCTTACCTAAGGAAGGATATACTTGCCTTAGAGGGCGTGCAATGAAGGTTCACTAGACTGATTCCTGGGAAGGGGAGATTGTCATATGAGGAGAGATTGAGTAGACTAGGCCTATATTGCCTAGATTTTAGAAGAATGAGAGGTGATCTCATTGAAACATATAAAATCCTTAAGGGGCTTGACAGGGTAGATGCAGGGAGGATGTTTCCCCTGGCTGGGGAGTCTAGAACTAAAAAGGAAAAGAAAGACTTGGATTTATATAGAGCCTTTCACGACTACCGGATGCCTCAAAGTGCTTTACAGCCAATGAAGTACTTTTGGAGTGTAGTCATTGTTGTAATGTAGGAAACGCGTCAGCCAATTTGCAGACAGCAAGCTCCCACAAACAGCAATGTGATAATGACCAGATAATCTGTTTTTAGTGATGTTGATTGAGGGATAAATATTGGTCAGGACACCGGGGATAACTCCGCTGCTCTTATTTGAAATAATGCCATGGGATCTTTTACATCCACTTGAGAGAGCAGATGGGGCTTTGGTTTAACGTCTCATCTGAAAGACGGCACCTCCAACAGTGTAGCACTCCCTCAGTACTGCACTAGAGTGTCAGCCTAGATTTTTGTGCTCAAGTCCCTGCAGTGGGACTCTGAACCCACAACCTTCTGACTCAGAGGCGAGAATGCTACCCACTGAGCCACTGGCTGACACTTAAAAAGAGAGACCATGTTTCACTGTGTCAACCAGGCTGCACCGCAACATCTATTCACAGGCGCGATCCGACTACTGATGGACACGGGGGCTTTGACCTGCTCCTCCGACCTGGGCCGATTCACCCCTCTTTACACAACCTGGTCACAACTAGGGGTCACAGTCTCAGAATAAGGGGTTGGCCATTTAGGACTGAGATGAGGAGAAATTTCTTCACTCGAAGGGTTGTGAATCTTTGGAATTCTCTGCCCCAAAGGACTGCTCAGTCGTTGAGTATATTCAAGACAGAGATCGATAGATTTTTGGATACTAAGGAAACCAAGGGATATGGGGATAGTGCGGGAAGGTGGAGTTGAGGTAGAAGACCAGCCATGATCTTACTAAATGGCGGAGCAGGCTCGAAGGGCCGAATGGCCTACTCCTGCTCCTAATTCTTATGTTCTTATGCACACAAGCAGCATGTGACTGACATTTCATTTAGAGAACGAGGACAAATGTCACGGAGCATCCTGGTGTGATCTGATGCTTTTCCCTAACAATTTCCTTTTCAAAGAAAAATGATTCTGACTCTTTTGTGGTCAAACCATTAAATGACGCTTGAAAGGTTAAATTTTGCTTCCTCACCATTCCGTCAGCTGATTTATTCTGTGTGTAGCCACGGTTACCTTAATTATTGCTGTCTCCAAAATTGCTAACATGATTTTAATGATACAAGCTGCCAATTAAAAGCAATTTTAAAACAAAGAATGTTGCACTGGCACTGTAGGATGTGATCTTCTGAGGTTGAGTCTTGACTATTGCAATGCTCACCTGGTCGGCCTCCGACGTTCTACCCTCTGTAAACTTGAGGTCACCAAAAGTTTGCTGCCCGTGTCCTAACCCTCAGTAAGCTCCCCGCTGGAGTGGAGCTAATTTACAGAACAAACGGGAAACTGTTCAACCTCCTTCAGTGTGCCAGTGCAGCCTTCGGTCGCCTGAGGAAGAGAGTGTTTGAAGATCAGGACCTCAAACCCAGCACTAAGCTCATGGTCTACAGAGCAGCAGTGATACCCGCCCTCCTGTATGCCTCAGAGACATGGACCATGTACAGCAGGCACCTCAAAGCACTGGAGAGGTACCACCAACGCTGCCTCTGCAAGATCCTGCAAATCCATTGGCAGGATAGGCGCACCAATGTCAGTGTTCTCACTCAGGCCAACATCCCCAGCATTGAAGCTTTGACCATGCTCGATCAGCTCCGATGGACGGGTCACATCGTCTGCATGCCCGATATGAGACTCCCAAAACAAGCGCTCTACTCGGAGCTCCGACACGGCAAGAGAGCCCCAGGTGGGCAGAGGAAACGCTTCAAGGACACCCTCAAAGCCTCTTTGAAAAAGTGCAACATCCCCACTGACACCTGGGAATCCCTGGCCCAAGACCGCACATAGAAACATAGAATCTTGGAGCAGGAGTAGGCCATTCGGCCCGTCGAGCCTGCTCCACCATTCAATACGATCATGGCTGATCATCCAAATCCAGTACCCTGTCCCTACTTTTAATCCCCACAGTACACATATCCCACCCTACCCCCGTAACCCCACGTATTTAATTCCCCCTAACATATCCCATCACCCCACATATTTAATCCCCCCCTAACACTAAGGGTCAATTTATCATAGCCAAATCAACCTAACCCGCACATTTTTGCACAAAGTGGAGGAGAAGCATCCGGGAAGACGTCAAACACCTTGAGTCTCTTTGCCGGGAGCAAGCGGAAGCCAAGCGCAAGCAGCGCAAGGAGCGCACGTCAACCCAAGCACCCCACCCACCCACCCCTTCAACCACCGTCTGCCCCACCTTTGACAGAGACTGTAGGTCTCGCATTGGACTCATCAGTCACCTGAGAACTCATTTTTAATGTGGAAGCAAGTCATCCTCGGTTCCGAGGGACTGCCTAAGAAGAAGAAGAACTCGCATCAAGTCTTGTTCACCCATCACCCCTGTGCTCGCTGACTTACATTGGCTCCCGGTTAAGCAACGCCTCGATTTTAAACTTCTCATCCTTGTTTTCAAATCCCTCCATGGCCTCGCCCCTCCCTATCACTGTAATCTCCTCCATCCCACAACCCCTCCGAGATATCTGCGCTCCTCCAACTCTGGCCACTTGAACATCCCCGATTTTAATCGTTCCACCATTGGCGGCCGTGCCTTCAACTGCCTAGGCCCTAAGCTCTGGAATTCCCTCCCTAAACCTCTCCACCTCTCTTCCCTCCTTTAAGACTCACTCTCCTTAAAACCTATCTCTTCGTCATCTGTCCTAATATCTCCTTATGTGGCTCAGTGTCAAATTTTGTCTGATAGCGCGCCTGTGAAGCACCTTGGGACGTTTTACTATGTTAAAGATGCTGTATAAATGCAAGTTGTTATTGCTGTGGGTGCTAATCTTGATCAGCAAGATCCACTCTGTATACAACAGTTAGTTGGAAACCAATTAAAACATGATCATTTTAGTTTATGCCTAACCCTGCAAACGTGTGTGGGCTGGTGCTTAATATGTGGATCCCCTGTCGGTACATGGTGTGGTGTCTACCTGCCTTTCTTTTGCCACATTCCTGGGCCACTCTTTGCCAGATTTACCATGCTTCCCTGCCTCTCAGCTATTTTGGTGTACCCATTCACACATCCTCTGGACCCATCTCTAGTTTCCCTAATTATCACCTCTTTTTTGCCTCGCACCATCATCACCTGTCATTTAATCGTCTCCTGTCCTCCACCCAATCACCTTTTTTCTTTTCCTGTACCCCCCCCCAAGCTTTCGCCTGGCTCTGTAGTTGCTTCAAAGCTGTTCAACTGTAACATCTTCCAGTTCTCACGAAAGGTCATCAACATGAAATATCAATCCTCACTTTCTCTCTCCGCAGTTGCTGCCTGACGTGCCGAGTGCTTCCTGCATTTTCTGCTTTTATTTTCTGCAAATTTCGATGCTGTTGCAATGCAAATATTTATGCGGCTCCTTTTGAAGGAGTTAAATGACTCAGCCTCAGCTACTTTTGCTCAGAGTACGTTCCACATGATGTGCCAAAAATGTTGCTTTCATAACTGACATCAGCTTTTATTGTGGTTGATCTTCACTGTAAGCCATCGGTCCTTGACACGTGTGCATTTGGTTTCAGTACTGCTTTCATTGTGTTCAAATACTTCCCATAAGAAATTTAAGTAGTATCATACAGCACAGAAGGGGGGCCATTTGGCCCATCGTTGAAGGAGCTGTCCAGTTAGCCCCACTCCCCTGCTCTTTCCCCATAGCCCAGCAAATTTTCCTTTCCTTTCCCTCCTGCCAGTGGAAACAGTTTCTCCCTATCTACTCTATCAAACCCCTCATAATTGTGAACATTTTAAAGAAGACACCCACTACTAATGCGTTAATACTGATTTAGAAGCATTTTTCTTTTCATCTGAGTCTTTTTGGGACTTTATTGCACAGCAGGTGACTTCAACTTTCCCCCCCCCCCCTATTGGCAGTGACATTAATGCCATACCTAAATAGGGAGGGTAGATTCACCTCTTAACCGCAGGGCAAAGTGCTTGGCACGGCAGATACTGCTCTGAGAAAGCTTGTGCCTGATTTTGCGACGAGATCTTCTGCTCCGCCCGGCTCTTTGCCGTGAAAGTGAGGAGGAGGAGGAGGAAAATTAACCTGCCCCCTCTCCCCGCCCTGTATACGTTTGTGAGAAGTTGCACAACGCCAGGTTATAGTCCAAAAATGAGAAGTCGCACAACACCAGGTTATAGTCCAACAGATTTATTTAATTTTACAAGCTTTCGGAGCTGTCGCTCCTTCTTCAGGTAGGGTAGCTGTGAGAGAATCTCCCAGAATTCACAATATAAACACAGAAAAAATTTATTCAAATCTTTCCCTACATCAAAGACACGCTAAGAGCACAGCCAAGACAATGAGATGTGTCCCAGGGGGTCCAACGTGTCAAAACACCTGCTGGCTGCATATCCTCTCCATTTGTGTTGGTTCTTGTGTTAGTTTTTTTTTTAAAAACCTGGAAAGACCGGCCATGATGTCAAGTCACGTTCTGTATCGTGACATGAACCCGATATCGCGATTGAGGCCATCCTCATGAGTGCGGAACTTGGCTATCAGTTTCTGCTCTATGATTTTGCGCTGTCGTGTATCCCGAAGGCCGCCTTGGAGAACGCTTACCCGCAGATCCGAGGCTGAATGCCCCTGACTGCTGAAGTGTTCCCCGACTGGGAGGCAACCCTCCTGCCTGGCGATTGTTATAGTCCAACAGCTTTATTTGAAAAATCACAAGCTTTCGCAGCGCTGCTCCTTCGTCAGCTTGTATACGTTTCGCATTGGGCAGTTTTGAAGGCACTGTCCATCTTCCCAGTGTGAGCCGACAGAAAAAGACGTTACTCAGAAGGTAAGCTCTGGTGATTCTCCCCTCCCCCAACAGTCGAACAGCGGGGCCACGCCCACCGCCCGCGCGAAGAACAGTCACATGGGCGGGGGGTACTGGCGCGTGAGCGGCGATGACTCGCGCGGCTCTCAGGAGGCCCCGCCCAGCCGGCTAACCGACTTTTCAAAGGAAAAACCGCGCGAGCGAAGAATTTTGAGTGGGCCGCGCGGTCCGGTGAAGGGGTCCGTGTGTGGCGCGACAAAAAAATTTAGAGGGAACATTGGTGACCGGCATTTCTGAAGCTGCCACAACCTCCCAAGAGAAAGAGGCAAGAAAATAGGAGGGAGGGAGGGAAGGAGGAAGGTGAAACAGAACAAATAATCGGACACAGTTTGTCAACGTTCAGTGCAGTAAGTACTTCCTCTCCCCTCAGAAAGCTATGTTTAAAAAGCACCAAAAGCAGAACAGAGCTACAAACCACAGAGCTGCATTGCCATTGATGTAAGTATGGGGGTGGACCGGGTGATCTGACTGTGTTGCATATACTGATGTACTGTGGGGTTTTTCTTTTGACAAACCAAACTGCCCTTTAACTGCGGGCTATGTACTACCATCATTGTCTAAGCAAAGCTGAACAATACCATAAATAGCCATGTACAGTCTGGGAAAGTTAGGAATCGTCACGAACCAGATGTCCCTGCCTCTCTAATTCCTCCCCTCACCTCTTGAAGATGGTGCTTCATGATAGATCCAGTGCCACTGATGCCCGCAGCCCTTCAGTATCTTGTCCTGTTCCTCAAAAGTCACATTTAGCTCAATTAGCACCTTATAAGAACATAAGAATTAGGAGCAGGAGTAGGCCATACAGCCCCTCGAGCCTGCTCTGCCATTCAATAAGACCATGGCTGATCTTTGACCTCCACTCCACTTTCCCGTCCAATCCCCATAGCCCTCTATTCCCCTAGAGTCCAAAAAAATCTATCTATCTCAGCCTTGAATATACTCAACGACTCAGCATCCACAGCCCTTTGGGGTAGAGAATTCCAAAGATTTACAACTCTATGAGTGAAGAAATTCCTCCTCATCTCAGTCTTAAATGGCCTACCCCTTATCCTGAGACTATGCCCCCTAGTTCTAGACTCTCCAGCCAGGGGAAACAACCTCTTAGCATCTACACTGTCAATCCCCCTCAGAATTTTATATGTTTCAATGAGATCACCTCTCATTCTTCTAAACTCCAGCGAGTATAGGCCCATTCTACTCAATCTGGTTATGGGTTCAAGCGCCACTTCAGGGCTTGAGCACACAACCTTCGCTGTTCCTACAGTGAAGCGCTTAGGGAGTGCTACATTGTCCATGGAGAAAGAAAGAAAGACTTGCATTTATATAGTTCCTTTCACAACCACCGGACGTCTCAAAGCGCTTTACAGCCAATTAAGTACTTTTGAAGTGGGGTCACTGTTGTAATGTGGGAAACGCGGCAGCCAATTTGCGCACAGCAAGCTCCCACAAACAGCAATGTGATAATGACCCGATAATCTGTTTTTGTTATTTTGATTGAGGGATAAATATTGGCTAGGACACCGGGGTAACTCCCCTGCTCTTCTTCGAAATAGTGCCATGGGATCTTTTACGTCCACCTTAGAGGGCAGACGGGACCTCGATTTAATGTCTCACCTGAAAGACAGCACCTCCGACACTCGAGATGCCATTATTTGGGTGTGATATTAAACTGAGGTTGTTTCTGTTTATTCCAGTGGTTCAGGTTGGCACGGTTTGAAGAACAGGGCCTTGAACTGGCCAACATTCTTCCATCAAGCAACACCAAAATGGATTAACTAATTATTCATTTCATTGTTATTTTGGGAACTTGCTGTGTGCAAAGCAGTGGCCTCACTTACTTCCATAACAACAGTGACTTTACTGCAAAATGCAATTCAATATATGTGAGGTGCTTTGGGATGCTTTTGAGAAATTATAAAGTGCAAGTTCTTCCCACGTGTGAGCTCACCGTTATCTCTTCCCAACAAAGCACAAGAAACAGTTAATCTGAACCTTAATCTGAGTTATTACTGCTAACTAATGTGGCTGCTTTGAGTCAATGATTTCTTCCGTTATTATTGGAGCTGCAGAGGGTAAAATCCCTCTTAGCTTGCAGACTGTGAGTTAAATGGTAACTACACTGTCTGACTTTTTGAACACACTCTTGGAAACACCAACAGCTTGCATTTATATAGCGCCTTTAACGTGGTAAAACGTCCTATGGTGGGAAAACAAGATGCCAAGTCAAAGAAGATTAGCAGAGGTGACCAAAAGCTTGGTCAAAGATATGGGTTTTACATATAGTCTAAAAAGTGGAGAGGGAGGGAATGCCACAGAGTTTGATCTTGGTAGCTGAAGGCACAGGCATCAATGGTGGCTGAAGGGGGTGGGGAAGCTATATAAATATATTTTTTTATTCGCTTATGTGATCTGGGCGTCGCTGGCAAGGCCAGCATTTGTTGCCCATCCCTAGTTGCCCTTGAGAAGGTGGTGGTGAGCCGCCTTCTTGAACCCCTGCAGTCCGTGTGGTGAAGGTACTCCCACAGTGCTGTTAGGTAGGGAGTTCCAGGATTTTGACCCAGTGACGAGGAAGGATCGGTGATATACTTCCAAGTCAGGATGGTGTGTCATCTGCCCTAATTTCTCCTTGTGTGCCTCGGTGTCAAATTTTGTTTTATAACGCTCCTGTGAAGCACCTTAAGACGTTTCCCGATGTTAAAGGCGCTATATAAATACAAGTTGTTGTTGTTGTTGGAGCTTTCGGTTCTGCCGTTGGGTGAAATGTTAAACAGAGGTCTTGTTTAAACTGAGGTTGTTTCTGTTTATTCCAGTGGTTCAGGTTGGCACGGTTTGAAGAACAGGGCCTTGAACTGGCCAACATTCTTCCATCAAGCAACACCAAAATGGATTAACTAATTATTCATTTCATTGTTATTTTGGGAACTTGCTGTGTGCAAAGCAGTGGCCTCACTTACTTCCATAACAACAGTGACTTTACTGCAAAATGCAATTCAATATATGTGAGGTGCTTTGGGATGCTTTTGAGAAATTATAAAGTGCAACTGTGCCTCCTCAAAGTAGGTGAGAGATTTCAATTACTGTCATTTTGATTCACTTGGCTGCACTCTTGCCTCTGAAGTGGAATTCAAGTCCCACTCCAAGACCTGAGTGGGCTGACACTTTGGCACACTGCTGAGGGAGTGCTGCACTGTTGGAGTTTTAAAGTTCTTGTCCTTGTTGTCAAACCCCTCCCTGGTCTTTCCCCTCCCTATCTCTGTCATCTCCTCCAGCCCCACACCCCCCCAAGACATCTGCGCTCTAATTCTGGCCTCTTGAGCATCCTTGATTATAATCGCTCAACCATTGGTGGCCGTGCCTTCAGTTGCCTAGGCCCTAAGCTCTGTAATTCCCTGCCTAAACCTCTCTGCCTCGCTACCTCTCTTTCCTCCTTTAAGGCACTCCTTAAAATCTACCTGTTTCACCTACTTTGAGGAGGCAACTAGTCTGTCACTATGAAAAAGTGCTTGTACCCACTTGTCTCACAGTGTTAACAATACCAGTTCTCTTGGAAACTGTTGAGTCATTTTGTACAATGAGGAACATCTTCTGTGGGCATTTTGATAACACTGTCTGCTTTCAGTTTTAAATAAACACACACTTTGATCTTTTCGGCATTCAGGAGAAGAGGAGACAAACTGGGAGGGGGAAATGTAACTTTTTTTTAAACTTTGCCAGGAGATCAGCCTGAATTACAAGCTAAGTTGTCACGTTGCCTTGCCTGAGTGGGTAGCATTCTCGCCTCTGGGTCAGAAGGTCATGGGTTCAAGTCCCACTCCAGAGACTTGAGACTTGAATCTAGGCTGACACTCCAGTGGAGTACTGCACTGTCGGAGGTGCCGTCTTTCAGATGATTTGTTAAATTAAGGCCCTGTCTGCCCTTGCAGGTGGACTTAAAAAAATTCCATGGCACTATTTGAAGAAGCCATGATGTGGAGATGCCGGTGTTGGACTGGGGTGGACAAATGTGAGAAGTCGCACAACACCAGGTTATAGTCCAACAGGTTTATTTGAAATCACAAGCTTTCGGAGCGCTGCTCCTTCGTCAGGTGCGTCAGTGGTGGAGGGAGTGAATGTTTAAGGTGGTGGATGGGGTGCCAATCAAGCGGGCTGCTTTGTCCTGGATGGCGTCGAGCTTCTTGTCATTGCACATTGAGAGTCAGTTTAGTCCTGACTCTTCATATGCAATGCCACAGTAGATTAAATAGTGGTTTCTCATTTTCTTATGATTCTGACAAAATAAATTTGGCACTGAGCCAAATAAGGAAATATTAGCAGAGGTGACCAAAAGTTTGGTCAAAGAGATAAAATCAGGTGGGGTGTAAAATGGGAGTCCGACCCGAACTCGCCCCATTTTCACCCAGCAAGTTTGGTTAAGATTTCCCGGTTGACAGCTTGCATGCAATGCTCCCTCTAATTTTTTTTTCCCCTGCGTGGGCCCTTTAAATTTGCTGCCACGCGCCGTATCCCTTGCAGCGGCAGCAGCTGGCGAGAGGCCTGTGCGGGACCTTGCGGCTGCGCACCTTAGGGGGGAGCATTGCTTGCATGCCGCTGCAAGATTTAAAGGGCTACAACATCTTAAAGGGGCAGCATGCCAATTATCAGATATACAGCAGCCCTGAAATTTTTCCTGTTGAATAATGACTGTTGGGTCTGCAGGAATCATGTGAACCCTCCGGTTCACTGATGAAGGTGTGGAAGTGCTTGTCCATGACTTTAAGCAAACTAAGGAAGCATTGTTTGGCACCTAGCAACATCTGTGTACAAGAAGAGCAGCAGCCAGGCCAACTCAGCAACTCCGTGCCAGGAAAAATGTAATGACCTTATCAGCTCATTTTTCTGTTTGAAGATAGGATCTTTCTTTAACCATTGCCTTGCTGAATCAACGGTAACACTTTGGTTTGTGGTGTTACTCAATGCAATTCCCCTTATGCTGAGTATCTGATCACAGTAACGCTGCTGTGGAAAGGTGCGTGAAAGAAAGAAAAAAGATCTTGCATTCATATAGCGCCTTTCACGACGTCTGGAGGTCCCAAATCACTTTACTGCCGATGAATTATTTTTGAAGTGTCGTCACTGTTGTAATTTAGGGAAACCGCAGCAGCCAACTTGCACACAGCGAGCTCCCACAAACAGCAATGAGATTAATGACCAGAAAATCATTTTTTTTAATGATGTTGTTTGGACTAACGGTGTTTCCTAGGAAGAAAGGTGAGAAAATCAGACATTAATCAACTTCGAATACCCTCCCATAGCTCATTCCAGCCAGTGCAAAAGTGGCTTTGGCAGCATCCTTAGAATAGGTGCTCTGTCATAGAAACATAGAAAAATAGGAGCAAGAGTAGGCCATTCAGCCCTTTGAGCCTCCTCCGCCATTCAATATGATCATGGCTGATCCTCTATCTCAATACCATATTCCCGCTCTCGCCCCATACCCCTTGATGTCCTCTTGGACAGGGAATGTTTGATGGTTTGGCAGGACTTAAGAGTGGATATGATAACTAAATTTAAAAATAAACATCAAAAATAAGAAATACAAATGAATGTAAATATGTAAATTAGGAATTCGAAGAAGAAAGATACAGTGTTTAACACTGCAGGAATGAGGGAAAGTAGAATGTCACTTATTACTTATTACCCCCGGCTATGGGGACAGGGGAGTGGGAATAATTGGATAGCTCTTTCAAAGAGCCGGCACAGGCATTGTGGGCTGAATGGCCTCCTTCTGTGCTGCATCATTCTATGATTCTACTTTGTGTACAACACTTGTAGCCAAGGGTGGTAAACTCTGGCAGCTCTGACTGAAATGTGGTATTTGTGTTTGCCACTGTCAATTAATGTTATTGGCAACCACCGCAGAGGATAAATATAGGCTTCAAACTGGGAATGGTGCCAACTGTTGTAAAAAGACACATTTGTTTTTATGCCCGCCCTGTAAATAGAAACAATACATGTAATTAATCATTGGCTATTTTCAGGTTGCCAACCAAACATTGCCAGTGTAGTTCCCCTCGTGGAAAAAAATAATCTTTTGCTATAAAATCATATCTCAACTAAAAATGAGTCACTTTGCAGATAAAAGTGTGGCAGGTCTGATTTTGCTGCTTGTTTACACACAGCTGTCTACATTGCTCTATGTTGAGAGGGAAAGTGATAAAGTTATGTGCATGGAAAGTGCTTGTGAAACTAATAATGAGAATCGCTATGTAACCTTTACAGTGGTGTTCATGCATATGCATTGTAAATGTCATCACAACATAGTGACGATAACAACAACTTGAAAATAGTCCAAAGCCGCTTCACTGAGGTGTGAGGTAAATGGACACCAAGGCAAAGATGGGAACATTAGGAGGGGCGATCAAAAGCTTGATCAAAGAGGTGAGTTTTAAAGGGAGTGTTCAAGGAGGAGAGGGAGATGGAGAAATGGAAGGGTTTAAGGTGGGAGTTCCAGAAAGTGAAAGAAAGAAAGACTTGCATTTCTATAGCGCCTTTCACAACCTCAGGACGTCCCAAAGCGCTTTACAGCCAATGAAGTACAGTCACTGTTGTAATGTAGGAAACACTGCAGCCAATTTGCGCACAGCAAGCTCCCACAAACAACAATGTGATCGATGGCCAGATAATCTGTTATCAGTGATGCTGATTGAGGGATAAATATTGGCCAGGACACTGGGGATAACTCCCCTGCTCTTCTTCGAAATAGTGCCATGAGATCTTTTATGTCCACCTGAGAGAGCAAACTGGGCATCGGTTTTTCATCTCAACAGAAAGACGGCACCTCCGACAGTGCAGCAATCCCTCAGTACTGCACTGGAGTGTCAGCCTAGATTTTGTGCTCAGGACACTAGAGTGGAACTATGAACCCACAACCTTCTGACTCAGAGATGAGAGTGCTGCCAACTGAGCCACAGCTGACATTGTGGATCTAGGCAGCTGACGGCGCAGCCACCAATGGCGGGGCAATGGGAGGGGAGATGCACAATAGGTCAGAATTAGATCGCCAATCTAAAAGTAGATACATATTTTACTTGGGAAAATGTTGTAATGTATTTATCTGAATCATGCTTGATTCTGTCACAGTAATTTGTTTAATGTGATTTATAGGGGGAAAAATTCGGTTGCTTTGCGCCTCCCGTTAGTGCCCTAAGAGGGCGCTAATGGGGCGTAAAGCTACTAGCGCCCGGGCACGGCAATGTTTGCGCCGCTCGCGAAATTGACCAGACATTTTGTGGCGACGCTAAACACTACCGCCACGATCTCCTCCGCACTACATCAGTTGAGTAGTGCCCTGGACCGGATATTGAGTGGTGCCCCCTGCCTTACCGCCTGCCGCTAGCAACAACAAGTTGAGGGGAGCATTTTGCAGTTGGGAAGGGACTGGGGGAGTGCTATTTAAAGGCGACCGCTTCCTGCCTTTTTTTGTCGGCGACATTTTTGCACCACGCATTCAGAGAGAGAGAGAGACTTCTGGAGAGATTCAACGCTGTGTGAAGGAGTTTTGGTTACTGAGCAGCACTTTGCAGGTTCATTTTGATTTGACCTTTCTTGCATCGATTTAGAAGAGACTGTGGGGGCTGCACTCTGAGCTCTTTCCCTGGGCCTCTCCATTGTTCTTTCCAGCAGATTTGATGTAGGTCTCTCCAGGCCGAGATTCAAGGCTGCAATGAGCAGGGTGTGGATGGAGAGCAAGATCCACTCTCCCCTTTAAGAACTGGCCAGCGCCAGTGTGTCTGTGTTCCATTGCTGACTGACATCACATGAGCTTCGCCAGCGCTCTGAGGTAGTGCCTTGCTCCTCGGCGTTAGCACCTTAAGAGAGGTGTGTAGCGCCTGATTTAGCGCTCCAATCACCTCCAGGGGCGATAGAAGCCAAGTTTGCAGTCAGAGGCGATAATTAGCGCCAGGCGCTAAACTTTGCGCCCGGCCGATAATTGCGCCCCAAACGGGGCGATACCGAATTTCTCCCCCATATAATATTAACCTGCCATTAATAAGCTTAAAGCAATGCCATTGTGCTTATTGCATGACCATCAACCATCATGTCTATTGTGTCAGTGAAAGTTTATTTAAAAATTAAGGTAACCAATGGCTCTGAAATGGAAATTTTGGAGTCTCCCAAAGGTCTCCGTAAGCAACACCCCCAGTGGCTCCTTTGGTAAGTGCACGTCCTGGAGCGTCCAGGTATTAAAGATCAATCTCCTGGACACTATTTTGAGTAACCCAGAAAAAAAATTAAAGGGGCGTTTTAAAAATTAAAAAAAAAAAATTGTATGTATTTTTCTCATTTTTTGAACGCTTTAGTTTGTTAGTTGTAAAAATATTGTCGATGGCTGTTTGACTGGGCGGGGCGGTTGGAGGCAGGAGGCCATGTGATGAAACCTTCAGGAATAGCTCCAGCCAGAGTTAGCAAATCTAAACTGAATCACAGAAACCAGGCAGGCCCCAGGTTCAATCCCTGGTCTATGCAGAGTTAGCTGATCACGTCACAATGCCAGTACAGGGATTATAACTGGCCTCAAGAACCCCAGGGCGCAGGTAGAAAAATGAACCAGGGTTTGCACTCCTGATCACTCCCCTGTAACTTCTACCAGAAAGTCTGCACGTGTGAACATCGGGCGAGGACAGGAATGGGCTTGCTCCGCACCCCCACCCTCCCCAGCCACCCACCCACCAAGAAAGGTCAAATAACAGCCTCACGCTCACTGGCTGCATCCGGAGCCGTCAAGCATTTATAGAGCTGCGCTCTAACATGAATTGGTTCTTTCAGGAGAAAAGATCATTGAAGAGAAAAAACGCAATTAAAACAAAAAAAAAACTTCCAAAAAGTAGAACCGTATATCTTTAGAAATGAATGGAAAGAAGTTTCTTGTAAAAGTAAGTCAGGAAACGGTTGGGTTTTTTTTCTGTGGTTTTCGAATCTCGATTAATCTGGCTGCTTGACAGGTTAGCTGCCTCGAGTGGAAAAAAAACAGAATGGTCACCGTTATTAATTCTTGGTGCTGTACCTGGCCTTTATTGGCATTCTCTCATAACTCACTTTCACTTGTGTGAGTAAGAACTGCATTAATAGTCGCTAATTAGGACTGCAGCAGTTCAAGGAGAAAGTCCACCACCTCAGAGCAACTAATAACGGGCAATAATTGCAGCCTTGCCAGCGTCGCCCACACCCTGGAAAAAAAAAATTTAAGTACTTTTTTTTTTAGAAAGTGGCCATTACTTGGGGGCAGAAACTCCCCATTCACCTATGGAATTTAGGTTGGTGTTTAGCCCCGACTCATGAGGTTAAAAATCTCTCTTCCTCAGTGTTTGTAATTGAAGCGAGTTTGCCCATTCCGATTTGAGGTCTCGTCCCTTCCTATCTCTGTAAGCTCCTTCAGAACTACAACCCTCCGAGATCTCTGCACTCCTCCATTTCTGGCCTCTTGTGCATCACCGATTTTAATCGCCACACCATTGGCGGCCGCGCCTTCAGCTGTCTAGGTCCTAAGCAGCTGGAATTCCCTCCCCAAACCTCTCTGCCTCTCTACCTGTCTCTCCTCCTTTAAGACACTCCTTAAAACCTATCTCTTTGACCTGTCCTAATATCTCTTATGTGGCTCGGTGTCAAAATTTGTTTGATAACGCTCCTGTGGGACATTTTGCTAATTTAAATATAAATGCAAGTCGTTGTTAGAAGGCAGATGCATATATTTCAAAATTGTCAACAGCTGTTGAGTTGGAAGTTGAAACAACAGTGGGGGTTCTAGCCGTGTGCAGGGAAACTATTACTCATGGCTCCTGTTCCTGGTAACTACCCAAAGTCTCTTGCTGGAAAGTGTATATGTGTGTGGGCAGCACCAGCCTCGGCTGTGAAGCCCTCGACAAAGAGCCTGCCAACACCCGTTGCCTAAGCTGTGTGGTGCGTCTCCTATCATTTCCAGCGGACAATCCCAGAAGGAGAGCAGCCCCAGAAGGCATTTACCCTCCCAGCTCACTCTAGTTCTGCTGGGAAGCCAGTATACCTTGACAGGAAAATTTAGGTCTTTTTGGCGCAATGTTCCTGCTCTTGTAAAACAGCATGTCCTTTGATCCATCGTGACCAGCACCACAGAAGCTTCAGTGGAATATATCCCTATACAAACCATTCACGCGTATACGTAAATTAAGGTACATTTCCTTTTCAGCATTTTAACATGAAGAGAATCAGCAGCCAAAGTGGAATTTTTAACCGGTTTATTTTTGTTAGCATTTTCAGACCTATGTTCTTAAAATGATCATGGAAATTTTTGATGAGATTCATTTTACCCTCAACAGCTATTTTGTCACGGAGCTTTGTGAAGTTTGTTGAACAGAATTATTTTTGTTAAATGTGATGATTTTGCTCAGGGTCCCACTTTGTAGATAGTTCACAAGATTCCTGTCCGTGCACAACAGTGAGAGAAACGAGTAAAATAACGAAGGGTTACCATGTCTGTGGGTTTTTTTGTACCGCCCAACTCCTCTGCAAAATTTTTTTGTAATCCCCATTATCTCCCCACCTTCGTTTGCGAAGATTATCGTGAAGATTAGTCAGCTCTGAATCTGTCATGCAATTACTTTGACCTTTACTTCAAGAAACCACAGTCCTTGTTTAACGTAAAAGACAAGATATATTCAAAATGGTCGAGTCATCAACTACTCTGTTGTGACTCTACAATAACAACAACAACTTGTATTTATATAGCGCATTTAACATAGTAAAACGTCTTAAGGCACTTCATAGGAGCGTAATCAAACAAAATTTCACACCGAGTTACATAACACGATATTAGGACAGGTGACCAAAAACTTGGTCAAAGAGGTAGGTTTTAAGGAGCGTCTTAAAGGAGGAGAGAGTGGTAGAGTGGCGGAGAGGTTTAGTGAGGGAATTGCAGAGCTTAGGGCCTAGATGGCTGAAGGCACGGCCGCCAATGATGGAGCGATGAAAATCAGGGATGTGCAAGAGGCCAGAATTGGAAGAGCGCAGAGATCTCGGAGGGTTGTGGGGCTGGAGGAGGTTACAGAGATAGCGATGTCCGATGCCATGGAGGAATTTGAAAACCAGGATGAGAACTTTAAAATCGAGGTGTTGCCGGACTGGGAGCCAATGTAGCTCAGCGAGCACAGTGGGTGGTGGGTGAACAGGGCTAGTGCGAATTAAGATACGGGCAGCAGAGCCTTGGATGAGCTCAAGTTTATGGTGGGTGCAAGGTGTGAGGCTGGTCAGAGAGCATTGGAAACTCCCTCAACGACTCTTAAGTATGGCTTTTTACAAGGCCGGTTCATTAGTTAGTGTATGCAAGTTAAGAAAAACTGAAGTTAGCTGCTGTAGCTTTGATTCCAAAGCCAAATACCATGGCCTGAAATTCCTCATATCGCAATTCCAGCAAGATCGCACCCAGCAGTGCCTTCCAGCGCTGACATCGCCAGAGTCTGCAGGTTCAGTTGGAAAGCATCTCATTCACATGGGTCAGGCAGGGACAAGTGCCACTTTGGGCACACCTGCTTGTCCATGTCGCCAGAAATTCGAGGGCACATGTGAGGGGTGAGGGTTTGTGCCATGGATCACCTCCTGATTCCGGCCATGGTCCAGTTTGCCTCCTGAGCAAGGGGGGCTGACCTGTAATTTTTTTTAAAGCAAGTTCTGCAGGGTTCCTGGACTCTTAGTTGGCCTAGACCCTACCAGTGGGACCTACATATATTCATGTGGTGAGCTTCCACTCACTCAGTGTACCAGCCTCAACTATCACACCAGGTCCCACTGGAGATTGAGGAGTGGGAGCTCCTAGCTTTGGGAGTCCCCGCCCCTGCAACATCATTGGCCTTGTAAGGGACAGCCATAAATTCCAACCCTTACAAGGCATTGCGGAATATCCCGGAAGGTCTCTGTCGTTTACCCATGGGTTCCACCACAACTCAAGCAGAAGACTAGCAGATCCCTGTGGGAGCATCAAAGCTTAGCTCAGGCCGGCCCTCATCTGACATAGACATGCTTTATCAGGGGTTACTGGGTAGTGCTGAGGAGCAGGACTTGCACACAGCAAGAACTCATGATAAATGGCCAGTTAAGGGCCCCGAAATTCCGTTACGCCAGGATTGTGCCCGCCACTGCCCTTCAACACCGATCCCACCGCAATTTGCCAGGTCAGTGGGAGCGTACCTACTTGCTTTGGTGCCCACCTGCCCAAGTCTACCAGAAGCTCAGGTGCCTACAAAGGGGGCTGCTCTGGCAAAATGCCAAATATATTTTAAATACTTTGGAGGTACAGGCTGGTTTCCCACTGGTAGAGTCCACATATGCCCTTGTGGAGACTGTTATACTATCACCCACAGGTCACCACAATTATGCTGGCTTGTCTTGAAGTCTCAGGAGTGGGAACTCCCAGCTTGTGGAATCCCCGTCCCTGGCTCTAACCTCTCCCTGTCATTTGCCTTACACGGGATGGACGGAAGTTCTACAAGACAAAATAAACTCCTTGTCTCTGCCATTTTCCTGGGGCGGAGGGGGGGTGTTCCATCAGTTTCCTGCCAGTGTTACAGCAGGAGATCGGAGTAATCTCCACAGAATTTCAGCCACAATCTGTTTTTGGCAGTGTTGGTTGAGGAAGGAATGATCGCCAAGACACCAGGAGAAGTTCCTATTCTTCGAATAGTACCATGGGATCTTTAACAGCCACCTGAATCACCAGAACAGGTAGATGAGGCCTTGGTTTAACGTCTCCTCCAAAGGAAGGCACCTACAACATTGCAATATTAGCTCAATACTGCACTCTAACATCAATCTCGATTATGTGAGCTCTGCATTACTTTAAAATGTCATATTCCGAGAACAATATCTTTTCTCCCTATCTCTCCTGAAGGTACTTATTAATGCTGGGGTACCATTCCATAGCTATTCATAGCCCTCCAGTACCTCACCCAATCTTCAAAGAACTAGAGTGGTACTTCACCCCAAAACTACCTGGCAAGAGTGCCACCAACTAAGGCAAGCTGGCACTACGTGTCGATGTCCGATGGGGACGGGATCATGTTCTGCTATTGTAAGGGGAATTACCCCTCGCCTCATCCAACAGGTTATAGAGTTCAGACTTGAGACTTATGAGAAATTACACCAGACACACGGGTTCTGTCTTTAACCTTTTATTGTTCCTAAGACAGATTCAAAACCACAACCACTATTCGAGCAGTTCACCAATAAGATGACAGGAAATCATACATACAACCACCTGCCGATGATCGGTCAGCGTTGATTGTAAGTTCTCGTAAGCGAAAAGACTGGCCAGGCCCCTCCTTCTGACTGCAGCTTGATCCTCATAGGCAAGATGACTGGCCAAGCCACCTTCTGACTGCAGTGCTGATATTCTTTAGCCACTGTGTTTTATACAGCTTTCCTTGCGTTTTGCATTAAATCAATCATTTAGAGATAGTGAAATGTTCCTTTTAATGTTGGTCTGAGCTGTTTGAGCTGTCAAACTTTCACACTCACACATCTTGTGTGGCTATCTCTTATCACAGCCCAAAATTGTTCATTCACTCCTAAAGTTTACAAAAGTGGCAGAAAACCACTTGATTAGGTTCATGAGTTACATCGTATTATGCATTTCAAAACTTTAAAGGTTTGACTTCTCCCCTTTAACCTCTGAAAAAGCCATCAGAGACAGGGTGTGTACAAATCTAAGGGGGTTTGTTTATCTCTGTTATCTATCATTACCCCCTGCAGTCACAACCATGTTTCCTGCCTTATCAGTGAAAGACTGCTTGTTACATTTACCAACTTTATTTCACTTTGTAAAATCTTTTTGCCTGGCAAAGCATTGCAAGAAATATTAAAATTAAGGGCCAATATTTATCCCTCAACCAACCTCACTAAAACAGATTATCTGGTCATTATCACATTGCTGTTGAAGTACTTTTTAAATGTCGGCTACGATTTTGCCGGCGCTTAGAGGCGGGTCCGGAGTTAAAATCAAAATGATTGACGGCGGGTTATGAACCCGCCGCTATCCCGCCTCCACGCGACTTTCCAAAATGTCGGGTCTGCGAGTTCCGATCAGACTCGACACCAAGCGGCAGGAGAGGCACTTAAGGTAGTTAACAGCCGCTGCTTAATCCTATTTATGCAGGCTTTTTTGATTTTGCCACATTTTCAGCGTGTTCCACATCGTTCGACAAACACGCCAGCTGATTGTGTCGGGTATTGCAACAAGCTGAATAGTTGACAGCTGCAACTGCAGCATAAAAGCTAACCAGCATCAGTTCAATTTCAGATGCCCGAACTTTCTGTTTTCAGGATTTGGAAGACATTTTTCAGGTGTATTGAGGTTGTAAGTGTGTGTTGTGAGATCTATATGCAATGTGACCTCCTTGGAATAACCTCTCCCCACGTTGACTGAGCACTTATAACATCTCTTCCTCAGCTGCCATATAGACCAGCAGAATGGGAACCATTTATACCCTCTCATCCTGGTCCTCAGATTCGGAGGAAGAGCAGCCACGGCAGCAGCAGAACCAGGCAAACCAGCAGCACCAACAACAGGAGCGCTAACCTTCTCCTCAGCCACCTGATGCTGCACAGGGCAGAGGGCTTCTGCGCAGGGCTGCACCGCGCCGCAGGAGATACCCCCAACACAGGGTTTACAGGCAGTGGATGAGCTTCCTCAACATGAGTGAGCAGCAGTGCCAAAGGAGGCTGAGATTTTCACGAGAGGTAGTTGCTGACATCTGCACAATGCTGCACCAAGACCTGCAGCCCAGAGGAGCGGGTGGATACTCCTTACCAGTGGCTGTCAAAGTCACCACTGCCCCCAACTTCTTTGCTTCAGGGTCCTTCCAGGGATCAGCAGCAGACATCAGTGGCATCTCCCAGTCAGCTGCAGACAGTTGCATCACGCAGGTTACCGATGTCCTGTTTGCCAAGTTGCACAATTACATCCACTTCTCAACAAATGAAGCAAGTGTTACCGCGCGGGTGGTTGGGTTTGCCAATCTGGCAGGCTTCCCAAGGGTGCAGGGCGTCATCGACTGCACACATGTGGCCATCAGGGCACCCCATCACAACCCAGCTGGATTCATGAACCGCAAGGGCTTCCACTCCCTTAACGTTGATGTAAACTGGAGCGGGCCCTGTGATATACAGGGTCGACGCTTCATTGGGTACAGATGACAGACTTCGAGTGATGGTTCAAAACGATCCTTTAATTTTCACAGACCTGGGGAGAACCTTCTGAGACCCTTCTCAGATTCGACTCTCCGATACCCTAGCGACATTCACACTTATACACAAAAATCATACCCTGCCCTAGGGGCGGGTGCAAAGCTATCAACGTCCTGATTAATCACATTTCTGTTATCAGTTGGTTCCGGGACCAGATGGTTTGTTTAGTAACATGTTTTCTTAAGATAACAGTTCCCGTCTTCGTAACAAGCTCAAGTTACTTGGAATACATATTTTTCCTTAACATGCTCAAATTACTTTGAATACCTCAAACGTCAAGCTGGTGTGTAACCACAGGAAGAACATTATGCATGTTTGTGCCAAGTTCCCTGGCAGCTGCCATGACTCATCCTGTGGCAGTCCACTGTGCCTCAGCTGTTCAATCCACCAACCCAACTTTCCGGATGGCTCCTTGGACTATCCCCATGGCTAATGACACCAATGAGGAGGCCATCAAACGAAGCTGAGGAGCGCTACAATGACAGCCACATTTTCACCAGAAGCATCATAGAGCAAACCATAGGCTTGCTCAAAATGCGCTTCAGATGCCTGGACAGATCTGGTGGAGCCCTTCAGTATCCACCAGCCAGGGTGTCCAGAATCATTGTGGTCTGCTGTGCCCTGCACAACATCGCACTGCAGCGTGGCTTACCGCTGCCTGAGGAACAAGTGGCAGATCGCACGGCCTCCTCAGAGGAGAAGGAGGAGGAAGAGCCAAATGAGGCTGCAGATGAGGAAGACCTGGCAGAGGCGGCTGTCCCAATGCCACCAGCACGCGAGCACATTGCTGGCCGTGAGGCAAGGAATGGACTAATTCTTGCCAGATTCGCGTAACTTTACGTAGCACATGGATATGAGGGTTGGCAGGACCTCCATTCCACACCATACAGCTTGCTTCTGTACAATAAACCACATTCCTATCACTCTCCCCACCATCACTGCAGATGAAAGGCGTCCTCACCCCTCACTGTGCCACTTCCAATTCTGAGCACACATAGGGCAACTCTTTGAATCTTTGACATCGCATTTGTTTAATACAATATAAATAAAGATGACAAACGTAACTGTATTATATCAAAACACCCAAGTGACTGCCCTTGTGACTATTTATGTGTTAGCTTTCTCTTACACGTGCTTCCCCTGTGGCTTCAGCAGATGTAAACTTGCTCACTTGCCTGGCCTGCTGAGTTTTTCCAGCGCTTTCTGTTGTTGCTCACTTCCCTGCTGTGCCTGCTTAGACGCCTTTGGCGGACGTCCTCTGCGTTTGGGAACCTGGGAGGGCTCTGCAAAAGTCTGCTCCTCCTGCGGCAGAGACGGCCATCTCAGTTGGTTGAGGCATCTGGAGCTCTGACTGAGGGCTCCGCAGTGGCATAGGAGTGTGAGCGCTTGGAGAGGAGCCCTCACTTCCTTGTTGTCGACCACTAACATCCCTCTCATGGGTCACCTGCACTTCACTGCTAGCTAGTAGCTGGAGAGCACCTTGCTGCACATCAGTGGGGCCATGAGGACCAATTTCTGTGCTGACATTCCTCATAACAAGGACGTCCATGAACCTCTGGTTTCTCTCCTCAATAGATGCCCATCTATCCTCCATAGATGACCATCTATTTAGAAGTGTTACCATGTTCTCCTGAGTCTGGTGATTTATGTCCTCCATGGAGGTTGCCATCCTTTCCATGGTGACACCTACATTCGCCATTGCGTGCACCATGGCATTGCTCATGTTTGACATGGACTCCTCCATTCTCTGCACACTCGCAGTTACTGTGGTTGCAAACCCTGTTAGAGCCTCCTGCACTTGTTCCTGAAGCTCCAGCACTGCTCTCTTTCTGGATGGTCCCAGAGGCACAGCATCTACATGCAGCTGAGCAGAGCTAGGAGCGCCCTGCGGCCTCCGACGAGGACTCTCAACTGCTGTCGCTGTCTCCACCATCTGCTGATGCTCACTTGTGAGCTGTGATACACCAGGTGATAACACTATGTCGCGAAGGACCCACCGAGGTGTGCATCTCTGTGCTGGTGCTGGGTGCACTTAATTCTGCTGACGCTGCTCCCTCAGAGGCTGCAGGTTCCTCGGAGGAGTCCTCCAGCTCTTCCTCCTGGACAGTGGGGAGGGGGGGGGCTCTCAATGGTCCTGTGGGGGAGTAAAGGCGTGAGTTAGACATGTAATATGTAGGCTGCAGACACATCCTATTGTGCAGATGATCAGAGCTCAATTTCTATGAACATCAGATGCCATATCAGTCACTCATGACATTTAATCAGAGGGTTGCAATCAATTCTGTCACCAGCTTGCTGTACTGCACCCGTCTCTCCGTCCCCCACTTCCAGCTCCTCTGCACCTCCGATCTCAATAGCTACATCCTCAGCGTTAGTTAAATGCGCCATGGATTGTGGGCCTCCTCCTGTCCTCCCCCTCTCCCTCTTTTCCTGCAATGAGGGACACAAGTGGAGTTTCAGCGAGATTGATGGAATGAGTGCAAAGATTCCATAATATAGATGTTTAGAGGGAGACAAAGATGGAGCGAGGTGCCAATACCAATACCCTGTGCATTGTTAGTCGTTGTCATTGCGTAACAGTGAGAGCGAGTGCGAGGGGTGCACAGTAGGATGGTGAAGTGATTCTGTACAGAGAGAGAGGGATGGTTAAGGATGTAAGGGTAAGTTGGGATGTGCAGGAGTAGGTTGACAATGTAGAGTGCTGGTGATGAGAAGAGATGGGAAGCAGATTGAAGGTAAGTGTGATGTTATACTCACTTTTGCTGAGCATAGCAGATCATTGAACCTTTCTCTGCACTGCACCCAGGTGCGTGCACACAATCCATTGGAAGGGAACAGAACCTCCTTGCGCCTTCTTACTCCCTCCACAAGAGCATGGAGGGAGTCATCATCAAAGCGGGGAGCAGCCTTTATTCTAGGAGCAGTCATCTCGCAAACACCAGCATTCAGGAGCATCAGAAAGTAAATGAAAGCCTAAGGGTACATGGGCCCCTTAAATGCGGCTGAGTCAAAGACATCAGCAAAAGGCGAGCAGCAGACCCGCACCCATGGATTGGGCTGGGTAACGCGCACAGCGGGCTTAATAAACCCAACCTACTGAAAATCGTTCACTCTGTGTGGATGTTATTACACACGTAATGCCTCTCCCTCACTAAAAAAACATGTTGATTCTAACTCGCTGAAGTCAAAATTGACACAGATCTCGTACATCTTTAGCCACACAAGCACCTTCCTTGCTCTTATCTGCATTAACAGAAAGGAGACAGCAGAAACCCATTTTTCTAAACAAGCAAGGTCGCTGCGAAACGATCGGCAGCTCTACTTGTTAAGAAAAAACAGTGGGAATAGAATACCACACAGATTCAAGTTTAGTAACAATTTTTGAGATATATGAGAAAAGTTGCCTTTTTGGTATCAGGGTCAGTTTAGGAGGCATTCTGTGCAATAGGTGCGTGCACATCAGTTTTTACTATTTTAAAAATGTGTTTCCCAAGAAGATTTGGCACGCACTCGGTTTTTAATTGTACAATGTCATTTTATTTAGATTTTATGCAAATCTCTTTCAGCTCCCCCCACTTTTCTTTGGCCCAAACAAAGGAAATCTGTTGAAAAGGGGTGAAATGTTTGTGAAAAGCTGCTAAGTGCAGATTGGGGAGGGTTGAAGTTGTCTGCCTCTTCGCACGCACTTTAACCCTGGCAGGACAGCCAAGGGATCGAGTCCGGGATTCTTTAAACCGTGCCCTAGCAACCGTGCACACCCTGAGCAAGCTCGTGACTGCCAGGGAAAGGATTCAAAGAGCTTCCCAACATTGCTGCACGCTGTCACTCTGCCTTAATACAACTTTCTGCCACTTGAGTCCCTGGCTCAATCCTCTGAACTGCACCACAAAGCAACGTATTGTACCCAGGCAAGAGCTGAAAGCGCAAGCAAATGAAATATTAATGGTACACGATTAATATTTGTGTTAATAATAAAAAAAACTGGCTATTTTCCAGTCTTTATGGGGCTATTTTTACACCTGTTCGCTGCCAGGACCACAAAAAGAAATCGGGTCGGGATGGTTTAACAAACAGAAACATAGAAAAATAGGAGCAGGAGTAGGCTATTCGGGCCTTCGAGCCTGCTCCGCCATTCAATATGATCATGGCTGATCTTCTATCTCAATACCATATTCCCGCTCTCTCCTCATACCCCTTGATGCCTTTTGTGTCTAGAAATCTATCTATCTCTTTCTTAAATATATTCAGTGACTTGGCCTCCACAGCCTTCTGTGGTAGAGAATTCCACAGGTTCACCACCCTCTGAGTGAAGAAATTTCTCCTCATCTCAGTCCTAAATGTCCTACCCTGTATCCTGAGACTTACCCCTCGTTCTAGACCCCCCAGCCAGGGGAAACATCCTCCCAAAATCCAGTCTGTCTAGCCCGGTCAGAATTTTTATTCCAATGAGATGGGTCTGGACCAGAAATGAATCTGCTGCTGATGAATTGTTTTAACCGAGATTTACTTTGTTTAATTGAATGTAAATTTAGAAGACGGGAGGAGACGTCTTTACGTACAAAGGAAATAAAAGGACAGTTGTTGGGACATTAATTCATCTCCCGGTTTTGGTTCAAGGGCTGTTCCACCCTGATTTTCTTGTGTCGACTGTTAGCATGAGCAAAAAAAACGGAACCGCCAGAATAACCCCGAAACTTGGTGATAAAACAATGTTCAATCGGTTGGCGATCTCATCTCTATGATAGCCTACATGTAGTTCCTACCGGCCCACCAGGAATTCTCTCCACCGCCCCCCTGGCTCCAGCTCGCTGTTGTGCGCAGCCTGTGTATTTCAGTGTGCAGTACCTTACAGATTGCTGCGCACCTTAGAGGGAACATAGGTGCCATGTAAGTTGTGAGGAGGATGCAAAGAGGCTTCAAGGGGATATAAACAGGCTAAGTGAGTGGACAAGAACATGGCAAATGGAATATAATGTGGAGAAATGTGAAGTTATCCACTTTGGTAGGAAAAATAGAAAAGCAGAGTATTTTTTAAATGGTGAGAGATTGGGAAATGTTAGTGTTCAGAGAGACCTGGGTGTCCTTGTACACGAACCACTGAAAGTTAACATGCAGGTACAGCAAGCAATTAGGACAGCAAATGGTATGTTGGTCTTTAGTACAAGAGGATTTGAATATAAGAGTAAAGACATCTTACTGCAATTATATAGGGCCCTGGTGAGACCACACCTGGAACATTGTGTACAGTTTTGGTCTCCTTATCTAAGGAATGATATACTTGCCATAGAGGGAGTGCAACGAAGGTTCACCAGACTGGTTCCTGGGATGGGGGGATTGTCCTATGAGCCACAGTTGACACCTAAAGTTTAAATGAATGACCCCATTAATTTGCATATACCACAAGTTGTGGCTATTGATGTTCTGATTTCTGATTCATCCACCACAATCTTCCAACTCACAGGCGAGAGTGCTATCCACTGAAGCAAGGCTGATACCAATAGTTACACATATTCAGTTTATGGGAAAAAAGTTCTGAAGAGATCAGCAACAGGTGGACTCGCAGATAAAAGGAAACTACAAAAGGGATGGGTAGCTGGCGGGAGGGGAGAATCATTAAAAAAAAACAATAATAGAAAAAAAATGCAGTTTACCTTGAGTTCTGCCACTGTTAGATTCGCAATGACAGAGCAGAAGTATGTTCGGGCTTGTCCCAGCAGAGCACATCAAAACATAGAAGATAGGAGCAGGAGTAGGCCATTCGGCCCCTCGAGCCTGCTCCGCCATTCGATGAGATCATGGCTGATCATCTAAACTCAGTACCCTGTACCTGCCTTCTCCCCATATCCCTTGATACCTTTAGCTTTAAGAAATATATCTAACTCATCCTTGAATATATTTAATGACTTCGCCTCAACTACCTTCTGTGGTAGAGAATTCCACAGGTTCACCACTCTCTGGGTGAAGAAATTCTTCCTCATTTCTGTCCTAAATGGTTTACCCGTTATCCGTAGATTATGACCCCTGGTTCTGGACTCTCCGACCATCGGGAACATTCTTCCTGCATCTAGTTTGTCCAGACCTGTCAGAATTTTATATGTTTCGATGAGATCCCCTCTCATTCTTCTATACTCCAGTGAGTATAAGCCCAATCGACCCAATCTCTCCTCATATGTCATTCCTGCCATCCCAGGTATCAGCCTTGTGAATCTTCGCTGAACTCCTTCCATGGCAAGAACATCCTTCCTCAGATAAGGCGACCAAAACTGCACACAGTACTCAAGGTGTGGTCTCACCAAGGCCCTGTACAACTGCAGCAGGACATCCCTGTTCCTATACTCAAACCCTTTCGCTATGAAGGCCAACATACCATTTGCCTTCTTCACCGCCTGCTGCACCTGCATGCTTACTTTCAGCGACTGGTGCACAAGGACACCCAGGTCTCGTTGCACTTCCCCTTCTCCCAATCTATTGCCATTCAGATAATAGTCTGCCTTTCTGTTTTTGACACCAAAGTGGATAACCTCGCACTTATCCACGTTATATTGCATCTGCCACGCTTCTGCCCACTCACCCAACCTGTCCAGATCATCCTGGAGTTTCTCGCTATCCTCCTCGCTGCACACACTCCCACCCAGCTTTGTGTCATCTGCAAACTTGGAGATATTACATTTAATTCCCTTATCTAGATCATTAATGTATATTGTGAATAGCTGGGGCCCAAGGACCGATCCCTGCGGTACCCCACTAGTCACTGCTTGCCACTCGGAAAAAGACCCATTAATTCCTACTCTCTGCTTTCTGTCCGCCAACCAGTTCTCTATCCAAGTCAATACCTTGCCCCCAATCCATGTGCCTTAACTTTACACGCTAATCTCTTATGCGGGACCTTATCGAAAGCCTTTTGAAAGTCCAAATACACCACATCTACTGGTTCTCCCTTATCTATTTTCCCAGTTACATCCTCAAAAAATTCCAGTAGATTAGTCAAGCACGATTTACCTTTTGTAAAACCATGTTGACTTTGTCCGATCCTGTCACTGTTTTTCAAATGCTCAGCTATTACATCCTTTATAATGGACTCTAGCATTTTCCCCACTACCGATGTCAGGCTTACCGATGTCTGTAATTCCCCGCTTTCTCTCTACCACCCTTTTTGAATAGTGGGGTAACATTAGCTACCCTCCAATCCATGGGTACAGTTCCAGATTCCAACGAATGTTGGAAGATGATCAGCAATGCATCTACTATTTCTAGGGCCACTTCCTTAAGTACCCTAGGATGTAGATTATCAGGCCCTGGGGATTTATTGGCCTTCAATACCGTCAATTTCCCTAACACCATTTCCCTGCAAATACTGATTTCTTTCAGTTCCTCCCTTTCATCAGACCGTATGTTCTCCAACATCTCTGGGAGGTTATTTGTGTCCTCCTTTGTGAAGACAGAACCAAAATATGCATTTAATTGGGCTGCCATTTCTTTGTTCCCCATTATAACTTCCCCCGCTTCTGACTGCAAGGGACCTACACTTGATTTCACTAATCTTTTTCTCTTCACATATCTATAAAAGCTCTTACAGTCAGTTTTTATGTTCCCAGCAAGCTTACTTTCATATTCTATTTTCCCCTTCTTAATTAATCCCTTTGTCCTCCTTTGTTGAATCCTAAACTGCTCCCAATCCTCAGGGCTACTGCTTTTTCTGGCCAATTTATATGCCCTCTCCTTGGATCTTATGCTATCCCTAATTTCCCTTGTTAGCCACGGTTGAGTCACCCTTTTTGTTTTATTCTTATGCCACACTGGGATGTACAAATTCTGTAGTTCATCCATGCAGTCTTTGAATGTTTGCCATTGCCTATCCACCGTCAACCCCTTGAGTGACATTCCCCAATCAATCCTACCCAATTCGCGCCTCATACCATCGTAGTTTCCTTTATTTAAATTCAGGACACGCAGAGTGTCTATTATTCATTGAACAATGGATGAGATGGGTCACTGTTTTGTTTCGCACTGAGGGCAGATCTAGGCGCGTATCCTTGCATGTTCCTTACAAGTATAGATTTAGTCTTGTTAAAAAATGACAATATCCCTTTAAGATGCCGTCAAGCAGGATTTCAGTATATTTGAAAAGCAAACTTATGACAGCTCATAAACAGCTATTAAAAAACCTCTTCATAAATAATATGTTTGCGAGAAAACTTAATCGAACACAACACTTTGTCTGAAAACCTAATCTTTGCGTGCTGGGCTCTAAGTAAAATTGCATGGTCTTTAAACTCAAGTTCAAAGGAAGCTGCAAAGAAAGAAAGACTTGCCTTTATATAGTACATTTCACAACCTCAGGATGTCCCAAAGTGCTTTATAGACAATGCAGTACATTTGAATTGAAGCCACTGTTGTAATGTAGGAAACGCACCAGCAAATTTGCACACAGCAAAGTCCTTATAACAGCAATGAGATAATGACCAAAGAATTAGTTTTAGTGATGTTGGTTGAGGGATAAATATTGGCCAGGACAACAAGGAGAACACCCCTGCTCTTCTTTGAATGTTTACTTGAGAGGGCAGATGGGGCCTTGGTTTAACGTCTCATCCGAAAGACGGCACCTCCAACAGTGCAGCACTCCCTCAGCACTGCACTGGAGTGTCAGCTCTAGATTACGTGCCCAAGTCTCTGGAGTGGGACTTAACCCACAACCTTCTGACTCAGAGGCGAGAGGGCTACCACTAAGTCACGGCTGCTACCTGCCGTGTCCTTGTGATCAAGTTCCCCATAGTAACTGAGGGTCACTTGTACAACAATTCTGCAAAGGCTTCAGTCACTTGTCGCAATGATCTGCTCTGCCCTCAGTACTGCGCTGGAGCGTCAGCCTAGATTTTTGTGCTCAAGTCTCTGGAGTGGGACTTGAACCCACAACCTTCTGACTCAAGGTGAGTGTGCTACCTTGTGGATCCCACCTCCAAGTGGGCGTCTTACTGCGAAACTCACTGTAGGTGTACGCAGAAATAAAAAAAGTGAGAAGTCGCACAACACCAGGTTATAGTCCAACAGTTTTATTTGAAATCACAAGCTTTCCGAGCGCTGCTCCTTCGTCAGGTGAAGTAGACAGGCGAACACTGTTGGACTATAACCTGGTGTTGTGCGACTTCTCACTTTTGTCCACCCCAGTCCAACACCGGCATCTCCGCATCATGGCCACTATAGAAATAAAAAAGGGGAAGGTTTCGTCTTCCGTAGCGTCATGCGATGAGTCATCGGCACCACCGTTGCTTTAAATGGAGGAAGCAGCCGCTACTCACTTCGGTCTCGCAGCTTCCTGGTTCAGTCGGATGGAGTTGGGCGGTTGTTGGGTGGTCGGTGCGTTCCTCGCACTCTGTGTGTTTGGGACATGTTCTGCTGCCGCCGCCGCCGCCGCCGCCGTCGTCAATTGCCCCCCAGAGCATATACGGGACGAGTGTTGCTCCATGTGCCCCGCAGGTGAGAGGTGAAGACTTTGCATAAAGAGTGAAGTCTGTAACAGTAAATGCGGTCGTGTTTTTTTACCAACGCGGCGCAAGTCAATTTTGCATTGGAAAGCCAACGAGCTTGTAGTAATGTTAATTGGGCAAAAGTAATAATTGCACTCGAAAACTGGTTTGACTAAGCGACGCAATGCTACTCGGCTCAGTGACAACGGATGATATCAAGAGTTTAAAAACTGAAAATGTCTTCGGATGGTATTCCCTGCTCCTTTTATTCTAATGCAGACCCATTTGTTTCAATACCTTCGCCGACACCTTTAGCCTCTGTCCTCTACTTTTCCCAGCAGCCAGTTCTATGTTTTAATGTTTTCAGTAATCCGTTTAAATGGATTTATATTTTGCAGTTTAATTGTCACGTTTTAATATTGTCATTCTCTTACATAAAAATGTAACAATATGCACTTATATAGAACCTTTAGAATAGTACAGCACGGAAGGAGGCCATTTGGCCCATCGAGTCTGTGCCGGCTCTTTCGAAGAGCAATCCAGTTAGTCCCACTCCTCTGCTCTTTCCCATATCCCTGTAATTTTTTCTCCTTCACGTATTTATCCAATTGCCTTTTGAAGGCTACTATTTAATCTGTTTCCACCACCCTATGGGTCAGTGCATTCCAAATCCCAACCACTCGCTGCGTAAAAAAAGTTTTTCCTCGTGTCGCCTCTGGTTCTTTTGCCATTCACCTTAAATCTGTGCCCTAACCCTTGGGCCATAGGAAACAGTTTCTCTTTATTTACTCTATCTAAATCCTTAATGATTTTAAACACCTCTATCAAATCTCATCTTGGCCTTCTCTGCTCCAGGGAGAACAACCCCAGCTTCTTCAGTGAAATCCATGTAACTGTAACCCCTCATCCCTGGAGCCATTCTACTAAATCTCTTCTGTATTCTCTCAAGCCTTCACGTCCTTTCTAAAGTGTGGAGCCCAGAATTGGAAACAATACTCCAGCTGAGGCCGAACTAGTTTTTTATGCAGGTTTAGCATAACTTCCTGCCTTTTGTACTCTATGCCTCTATTTATAACACCCATATGCTTTATTGAAAGCTTTGTTAACTTGTGTGTGTGTGTGTGTAATCTGTGTATGTATGTATGTTTTGCATGCCCTTATTTGGGTTCAGTATTCTGATGTGGTGGTGTCATTCTCATTTGTAAAGTGCCACAATATCACTAAAAGCTTAGTTGATCACAAAATAAATAGCTGAAAACGATGTTGTTAATTTGGTAACTTTAATCTCTACCGTAAGGAGAATACCTCCGGCCATGTCACCTTCCTGAGTCAGAGGGTTATGGGCATGAATGTATAATTTAGACACTCCAGTGCCTGAGGGTGTGATGCTTTGCTAGAGGTGCTGTCCTGATGAGATGTTAAACTGAGGTCCTGTCTGTCTATTCAAGTGGGATGTTGAAGATCACATGGCACTATCGGAGCTAAGATCCTTTCTCTCTCTACTGTCTTTATCCCATCCTTTATTAACAGGGCTACTCCTCCTCCTTTTCCATTTTGCCTATCTCTTCTAAAAGCTAAGTATCCTGGAATATTAAGTTCCCAACCTTGGCCACTTTGCAACTATGGGCTGGATTTTATCAATGGAGGCGAGCAGGAGGTGGGACTCCCACTTTTGAGGTTGTAGTCCCGCCTCCATCGAGTTGTGGCCAACCCACTCGATTTTCCCTTGATTGACCTTGTTGAGCCCGCCCAGTGGGCTCAGCAGGCCAATTAAAGGCCACCCAGCAACAGGTGACATTACAGATTGACATTTCATCTGTCAAGAGCTTTTGACAGATGAAATATCAGTGTTTGACAGCTCCTTGAAGCTGTCAAACACTGACAATCTGTCCTCTAAGTTAATTCCTTCCCCTCAGGCTGATTTAGAGATCTCTGCAGAACAAAAAGCAGAGGCTGCAGCTTTTGACCGCTCAACGGCCATTCTGCTTTCTGTGCCGGTGAGATTTCTGACTCCTGAGACCTGAAGGGCTGACACCTGCCGGAGGAAGTTAAGGTAAGTAAAACTTTTTCCCACACTTTACACTTACCTTACACACTTACCTCTGCACACATGCACCCATCACTCACCTGCCCACCGGACATATCGACCCCTCCAACCCCTGCAGACCCACGGTCCGCCTCGCTAAAACGGCGTGGTTTGGAGCCGTCGGGTAGCCCACACTTCAGGGCTAAAAATAGGGATTAGGCAACAAACTGCCTGTTAACGGGCAGTTAATTATCACTAATCCCCTTCCCGCCTCGGGGAGTCGGCTCCCAGCACAGGTCGGGCACCTGCCTCCAGCGAAACTGGCATGGAGGCGGGTTCGGGGCGGGATGGGTTCGGGACCCCCGAATCTGCTATTTTCCCACCCCACCCGCCTCCAAACCCGCCTCCACTGGTCAATGAAAATTCTGCCCTACGTCTCCGTTATGGCTATTAGATCAAACCTGTTCATTTCTATCTGCCATATTAATTCATCTATTTTGTTGCGAATGCTTCACGCATTCAGATATAGTGCCTTTAGCTTTGACTTATTTTTATTTTTCCCTGCTGTCACCTTAGTCACTGATGCCTTATTATCTTTGTTACTTTCTCTGTCCCACCCAGATCCGCTCTACTTATTTTTACCCAAAACTCTGCTCTGGAGCCTTGACATTTCTCTCACTGCTTTAAAATTTATTCTTTCCTGAATCCTCCCACCCCTTCATTAGTTTAAAGCCCTGTCTACTACCCTAGTTATTCGGTTCGCCAGGACACTGGTCCCAGCCCGGTTCAAGTGGAGCCCGTCCCAACGGAACAGCTCCCTCTTTCCCCAGTACTGGTGCCAGTGCCCCATGAACCGAAACCCCTTCCGCCCACACCACTCTTTGAGTCACACATTTAAACTTCTAGTCTGTTTGTCCCTATGCCAATTTGCACGTGGCTCAGATAACAATCCAGAGATTATTACCTTTTTTGAGGTTCTGCTTTTTAATTTGGATCCTAGCTCCTCAAACTCCCCTCTGCAGAACTTCATTCCTAGTTCTACCTATGTCGTTGGTTCCTACGTGGACCACGACAACTGGATCCTCCCCTTCCCACTCCAAGTTCTTCTCCAGCCACGAGGCGATGTCTTTAACCCTGGCAGGCAACGCAGCCTTCGAAACTCTCGGTCGTGGCTGCAGAGAACAGTATCTATCCCCCTGACTATACTGTCCCCTACCACAACTACGTTCCCTTTCACTGCCCCCCCCCCCAAACTTGAATGGCCTCCTACGCCATGGTTAGCTTGCTCATCCATCCTGCAGGCTTTTCCCTCATCCACACAGGCAGCAAGAACCTCATACCTGTTGGACAAGGGCAAAGGCTGAGGCTCCTCCAGCACTGCACCTGGGGTCCCCTTACCTGCCTGAGTTGCAGTCACACCCTCCTGTCCCTGACCACTACCTAACCTATGGGGTGTGACTGCCTCCTGGATCAAAGTGTCGAGGCAACTCTCCCCATCCCTGATGCCCCGCAATGTCTGCACCTCAGACTCCAGCTCAAAAACTCTGAGCTGAAGTTCCTCCAAGATGCAGGCACTTACTGTAAACGTGGTTGTGCGAGATCACAATGCTCTCCACAAACTCCCACATCTGCTGCAGTTGCGGCACACCACCTGCACTGCCATCCCTATATGACCTTGGTTTATTTTAATTAAATTTGTAATTAAGTAACTTAGTTTACAGTGTAGTTTCTTGACTACTTACTTGATCTAGATTAAGTTAAGGGTACTGAAATTCTATATCTACCTGTAACACAAAGCACTACGAGTAGTGTAGGCAAAAAGCAGGAACTCCATCCCCCTCTTCTCCAAATTCCCACTCTTTCCAAATTCCCAAATAAAACGCTCTGTTCAAGTCCACCCCGTTTAATCCTGCTCTGCTCTGCAGAAATGTTTACTTATAAAGATCCGCCTAACCAGTGGTGACACAGCAGTCTTATTACAGTAACTGGCAATCACTTTAGCTGATTTCTGCTGCATTGCTATTTATTGTTACAATTATTTTCCAGGTACCTCTATGGAATGTGAATGTACTAAGGCCTCCAATGCCGTCTGTGCACCGTGTCCTACTGGATCATATTCGACGAATTGGAACAACATGTTTACGTGTTTACGTTGTGTTGAATGCATTGATGGTAATGCTGCATACATATATTTTAGGAAGACTATTGAACTTTTTAATATGCGCAAATGTACTCCTACATCAGAAGCAAAAATCCACCTGTCTAATTTGATACCCTGGGCTGTATTTTGGTCTCCAAATGGAAAATCGGCTGAGAGTTGGCAGGAGGAGTGAGCGGGCGACCCATCCCAGTTTCTGGGTCCCCGTCTTTGCATGAATGAGTGAAACATTCTCCCCATAGGCAACATGCCCATCAGGAGGTGGGAAGCCGGGTGCTGCAGCAGATTCTTAAAGGCCTGCAGCATTTTAAAGGAGAATAGGAAAATGGCATTGCAACGACGTCACTTGACCCTGATTTGAATATATTCAGGAGGCACCCACCTGTTTCAGGAGCACAGGCTGCCCAGGGAAAATTAGACAAGTTGTAAAAAGGGACGTTAACTGGGTGGGAGGACCAGACACCTGATTTTTACGCCTGTTTTTTCAGCGGTGTCGGTGTTAGGCCTGGAATCAGAAGAACCTGCCAACCAATTTGACCAGCGGGACAGAAGCAGTTTCCATTGGTTTTTCACCTCAAAATCAATCCCTTCCACCACCCCCCCCCCCCCCACCCCCAAGTTTCCAAATGCGTTTCTGGCTCTTCCCACAATCAGTCCACCTAATTAAAATGTGATAACATAGGCTAGTGGCATTGATTACCTTAAAATGTTGGTTTTGTGCTTGCAATGCATGAGGAGTAAGTTAGAATGAGAAACATCAGGCGCAGCCATTGCATGGATCTGCTGCGATTGGTGGAAGTGAGGAGTCTTACGAGAGTTGAGAGTTTCACTGGCAATTACTGCAGCTGGGAGTAACTTCGGAGTTTTTTTTTCCCCTTGCAATTCAGCCTAGACAGCCTTGGTCTTCTGACTGCGTGTGGGGGAGTGTGTGACCACTAGGTAGATTTTGTCCCACCCACAGTGAGGGCTTGTCAGGAGCAGGTGTGGCATTCCCTATGGGTGCAGTGTGGCACTATCATGGAGGATGAGGAGGAGCAGGAAAGGAGAATGAGGCAGCATTTAAGGAGGATGTGCCTCCCCAGATATAACATCCTCACCTCACCTCCCCCCCCCCCCCCAAAAAGAATATACAGACAACTCCGGACCTATCGTCATGGTTTGTCACTCAAACAGCTTTGGCTGAGGCCCCGTTTAGGCCAACAACTTTATCTTCTGTTGCGGTCTCAGTGCGTGCGGTCAGATTTGGTCCGTCCCATATCTAGCTGCAATGGGAGATTAGCAGGGGGCATGATGTGAAAGTATCTGACTCGACCCAATGAGCGGTGAGGAGATGTGTGTTGGAAGAGCATGCTTCACGGAAGAGGCACTGGGCAGCTCTGCCAGCTGCTGGATAAGGACCTGCAGCCACAGTCACCTCACTGTTCTGTTTGGGAAGATGATACATATACATAGATACATAGAAGATAGGAGCAGGAGTAGGCCATCCGGCCCTTCGAGCCTGCTCCGCCATTTAATGAGATCATGGCTGATCCTCCAATTCAGTATCCCGTCCCCGCCTTCTCTCCGTAACCCTTAACCCCTTTTGCCTGTAGAAATATATCTAATTCCCTCTTAAATATATTTAATGAGCTGGCGTACACTGCCCTCTGTGGCAATGAGTTCCACAGGTTCACCACCCTCTGAGTGAAGAAATTCCCCCTCATTTCTGTCCTAAATGGTTTAGCCCTTATCCTTAAATTATGTCCTCTAGTTCTGTTCTCACCCGCCAAGGGAAACATTCCTTCTGCATCTAGTCTGTCTAGACCTGTCAGAATGTTATACACTTCTATGAGGTCCCCTCTCAATCTTCTAAACTCCAGTGTGTACATCCCTAAACTACATAGTCTCTCCTCATAGGTCAATCTCGCCATTCCTGGTATCAGCCTGGTGAATCGCCGCTGCACCCCCTCCATGGCAAGAACATCTTTCCTCAGATGAGGCGACCAAAACTGTACACAGTACTCGAGGTGTGGTCTCACCAGTGCCCTGTACAGCTGCAGCAAGGTATCCCTGTTCCTGTATTCCAACCCTTTTGCTATGAAGGCCAGCATACCGTTTGCCTTCTTGACCGCCTGTTGCACCTGCATGCTCGCCTTCAGTGACTGGTGTACAAGAACACCCAGGTCTCTCTGTACTTCCCCCTCTCCCAATTTATTGCCATTTAAATAATAATTTGCCCTCCCGTTCCTGCACCCAAGGTGGATAACTTCGCACTTGTCCACATTATAGTGCATCTGCCATTTATCCGCCCAATCACCCAGTCTGTCCAAATCGCTCTGGAGCTTCCTGGTCTCCTCCTCTGAGCCCACCCCCCCTCCTAGTTTAGTGTCATCTGCAAATTTGGAAATGCTGCATCCGACTCCCTGATCCAGGTCATTAATGTAAATTGTGAACAGCTGGGGACCCAGGACAGATCCCTGCGGTACCCCACTTGTTACTGCCTGCCATTCAGAAAATGAGCCGTTTATTCCAACTCTCTGTTTTCTATCTGACAGCCAGTTCTCTATCCACGTCAATACTTTCCCCTTTATCCCATGAGCTTCAATTTTCCATGCTAATCTTTTATGTGGGACCTTGTCGAAGGCCTTTTGGAAGTCCAGGTACACCACATCTACTGGCTCTCCTCCATCTATTTTACCAGTTACTCCCTCAAAAAATTCCAATAGATTAGTCAAGCACGATTTACCCTTTGTAAATCCATGTTGACTCTGTCCTATCCTGTCCCCATTTGCTAAGTGCTCCGCTATTTCATCCTTAATGATGGACTCCAGCATTTTGCCCACAACTGATGTAAGGCTTACAGGTCTGTAATTACCTGTTTTTTCCCTACCCCCCTTTTTGAATAGTGGGGTAACGTTAGCTACCCTCCAATCCATGGGCACTGTTCCCGAGTCTAATGATTTCTGAAAAATCATACTTAGTGCATCCGCTATCTCTAGGGCCACCTCCTTCAGTACCCTAGGATGCATGTTATCAGGCCCTGGGGATTTGTCCGCCTTCAATCCCTTTAGCTTCCTTAACACCATATCCTTAGAGATATTGATTTGCGTCAGTTCCTCCTTTGCCAATGTCCCTATTTTTCCCGATATCCCAGGGAGGTTTTTTGTGTCTTCCTTCGTAAAGACTGACCCAAAGTATGCATTTAGTTGGCCTGCCATTTCCTTATTTCCCGTTATATATTCCCCCGTATCTGACTGCAATGGACCAACTTTGGTTTTCACCAGTCTTTTCGCACCCAACATTTATGGCACTGGTTCATTTCAGGCAGGCACTGGGGTGGGGAAGGGTCTCTGTAATATTAGCAAGGTTGCACTACAGGTGACTGATGTGCTTTACGACAGAGCTTTTCCCCGAAGTTCAATCTGAGTGCCAGTATTGCGAGAGGTGGTTGGCTGCACATGTTCTAAAAGGGACATGGACTGAGGTGGTCCTTCTCTCTCAGAAGCTTGCCCCGGGAGGGAGCTCCTGCTGGCTGCACCTCTGAACTTGTTCCTAGGCAACTTCTTGTAGCCTCCTATGTCCCATTGACATGGTGCTTCTGAGGTGGGGGGATCAGAAAGCTTGGCATAAGGGAGATTAGCAGGGGTTGTGACTTGAAGGTATCTGACTCAACCCAATGGGCGGTGAGGAGATGTGTGTTGGAAGAGCATGCCCTGAGAGGCCATGTTGTCATTCCACTGGGCCCTGGATGTATGTTCTCACTGATCAGCGAGATACTATGCATTTTGGCAACTCTTCTCAAAGCTACATGTCGTAGAATCTTGCAGCAAAGAAGGAGGCCATTCGGCCGACGTGCCTGTGCCGGCTCTTTGAATGGGCTCTCCAATTAGTCCCACACCCCAGCTTTTTCCCCATAATCCTGCAAATTAGTCCCCTTCAAGTACATGTCCAATTGCCTTTTGAAAGTTCCTATGGAATCTGATTCCACCACATTTTCAGATAATGTGTTCCAGATCTTAACAACCCTCTGTGTGAAGAAAACTGTCGGGTACAGTTTAATTATAAATATCTTAATTATTTTAATTATGTGCATACGGTACTGACAGAACCTTATATTCCTACAGTAGAAATGAAGTATAAGAAAAACTGCACAAGTATCTCAGATGCCCAGTGTGAATGCAGTGAGGGCTACGTATGCAACGATGGAGACTGCAAGAGCTGTGTTCCAAAAAGTAAGCTTCATTTTGACTTCTCTGGCCCATGGTGACTGAGTGCTGCAGTTTAACCAAATGATTGAAATCTGGGTGGTGACACCTTGCTTCTTATCAAAGCCTCCCCACCTGGCTATACTTTCCACCTCCTGCCCTGCTCAAACCGCCGTGGTGGTGGTGGTGCGGCCTTAATTACATCTTGGTCTCTTCCTTTACTGCTTTGGTGCCTTCTCTTTTTTGAGCACTGCACTTTGCTCCACCTCTCCTTTAAATTATTCATTTCTACCGTTTCTCCACACCGCCCCAAGACGCACTGAAATTTTTACCGCGATATCCCCATTTCTTTCCTCACTGAGTGACTCCTCATCCTCTGATTTCAATCTCATCTTGGCTCCCCTTGCCGTCTCTCCTCTGAATTCACTGCCCTTCCTAAACTTCTCCCTCCGTATAAATTCTCCTACCCATGTTCACGTGGCCTCTCTACTCCCAATGGTTGATCACTGATAAGGCCATCTCTGAGCATTTCTTTGTATCCCTCACTGCCAACACGATCTAACCACTTCCAAACCCACTCCCTTCTGCATCCATCCTTGGAAAAAATTCTCCCCCAAAGTAATTTACAATGTACTTTCAAATTACCGCGCACTTTCCAATTCCAACCGCCTAGCCTCTCGCCTTCCATTCACCACAATACTTCTGCAGCTATCTACGTAACCCCTCCCTCACATTCACCTTTGATGTCCTTGTCCGCAGCAAAGCCGTTACCTGCACCAAATCGCGCTTCCCCTATCGGCCCTCTTCTCGTTGACCTACATTGGCTCCCAGTCCCCAATGCCTTAAATTTAAAATTCTCATCCCTGTGTTTAAATTACATAACGGCCTCTCCCCTCCCTATCCCTGTAACCTTCTCCAGCCCCGCAATGCAACCTCCCCGCCCCCAAACTGTCTGTTACTCTGACTCTGGCCTCCTGTGCATCATCCCCTCCTGACACGCCAGCATTGGTGCCTCCATCTGTCTAGGCCTCACACACTGGAATTCTCCTCTTAAAGCCCTCCGCTTCTGCACCTCTCACTCTTCCTTTTAAGATGCTCCTTAAAACCCACCTCTTGTACCAAGCTTTTGATCACCCCTCCTAATATCTCAATGTTTGCTTCGGTGTTCAATTTTTCCTTATGCCTCTGAAGTGCTGTGGGATGTATTTTTCTACATTAAATGTATGTTGTTGGGTGATGGTGGTTCAACCATTGGCACAACCCCAACAAAATATTGTCAGGGCTACCAGGGGCCTGTCCATGTGTGGTCTACAAACATGCCTTTGGTCAAGGTTCACTCAAGCCAATTCTTCACCATAAATTTGAACAACGTTAACTGATTCAGTGATTCTCAAACTTGTTGAGCCTGGAGGAAACATTCCTGCTCCTCCTGGTCCACAAGCAGTGCTGTAAATGCACTTACCTCATGGATTCAGCCCTTCTCGCCTCCTTTTACCTGCCGGGATTCCCGAAGACAGGGAAACCCGTCCAAAATGGGTTAAAAAAAAATAGAAACCTTGTTATAATGGAAGCACGCGGTCCCCTTAAAAGGTTTCAATGACCGTCCCACCTCCTGAGAGCGAATTGGTCACCCGCCCTTCGTCTCGCTGCCATTAAAACTGGAAGTAGGTGGGTTGGGTTCCTGTTTCAGATTTTTAACATTTTAACCTCTCACTTGACCCAAGCCCACCTGTTTTTGGGGGGTTAAAATTAGCCTCTCTGTCTCTCTCACCCCTCCAGCTACGGGTACTGAGAGTGGTACATCTGCAAGAAAAGGTGTCTCTCCTCCATTACTCCTGTTCGTTTTCTCTGCCTCTTTCGCTCTACCTCCTCCCCTACTCCTCCTTCTCGTTCACTGTTTACTCTCTCCTTCTTTACTTCTGTGCGTCTCTCTACTCCACTTCCCTTTCCCTCCCCTCATTCACATATCTCTCATCCAGTGCAGAGTGGGACTAATTGGAGAGCTCTTTCAAAGAGCCGGCACAGACACGATGGGCTAAATGGCCTCCTTCTGTGCTGTAAGATTCAATGATCCACTTTTATTTCTCCCCTCCCTCACTTTTGTCTCTTTCCCTCTCTCTCATGTGCCTCTTCCTTTTTCGCTTTCCCTTTTTTATTATGGTTTGTACCTCTTTCTCCCTCTGCGACAGTTTATTTTCCCTCCCCCTTGTGCAGCACCGGTGCTGCCACCTGAGGAGCCAGCAGGGGGCAGCATGGAGAAGGCGAGGGAGCAGAATGAGTCTCTCCAGCAGCCAGGGAATGGGACTTTAGAGAGCACGCTGCTGAAATAATAACTAACAAGCCCTGCTGGTGCTAAATATTGGTCAGGATTTTCTCAACCATCCTGTGTAACCACAGCATAGTGATATCTGGTCATTACAGCAACTTGCATTTATATAGTAACAATAGAAAGCGCTGGAAAAACTCAGCAGGCCAGGCAACATCCGTGGAGAGAGAAACAGAGTTAACGTTTCAGGTCGAAGACCCTTCGTCAGAACTGAGGAGAAAAAAAAGCAGGAAATGAAATGGATGAAAAAGCAAGTTGGAGGCTGGGGGAAGGAATAAAGGAACAAAAGGGGGCGGTCTGAGAAGTAGAGACATTAAGAGATGCTCGAGACGAGATGGTAATTAAGAAACAAAAGATGGCTCAGAAGTGTGAAATGCGCTGGCAGAATGAAAGAGCTGCCATGTGGGAGAAGAGAGGGAAAAAGGCACAAACCAAAAGTGTGGATAAAAATAATCTCTCTCTCTCTCTCTCTCTCTCCCATTCATATATGATCTGAAATTGTTCAACTCGATATTGAGTCCGGAAGGCTGTAAAGTGCCTAATCGGAAGATGCATTTATATAGTGCCTTTCGTAAAGTAAAACTTGATCAGACAAAGGAGGAGATATTAGGGCAAGTGACCAAAAGCTTGGTCAGAGGGAGGTTTTAAGGAGTGTCTTAAAGGAAGAGAGAGAGGCGGAGAGATTTAGGGAGGGAATTCCAGGGCCCAGACAGCTGAAGGCACGACTGCCAATGGTGGAGCGAAGGGGATGTGCAAGAGGCCAGACTTGGAGGAGCGCAGAGATCTCGGAAGGGTTGTAGAGCTGGAGGAGGTTAGAGAGATAGGGAAGGGCGAGGCCATGGAGGGATTTGAAGATGAGAATTTTAAAGTCGAGCCTTTGCTGGACCAGGAGCCAATGTAGGTCAGCGAGCACAGGGGTGATGGGTGAACGGGATGTGGCATATGCGCAGTTAAAATCTCACTGCAAATAATGAACCGAGGAACTCCTCCTTCATTGTTGAGGCTGAGAAGAGGGTCATTTGTTTGACACCTGGCTGTGTAATAGCTGAGCTGGTATTCCTCACCTTGATGAACATTTAAAAAAAATAATCCAAAAATAAATGTTAAAAATAGCAATGATTACATCAGTAAATGCGCTGCTGATTGTGGTACTGAGCCATACGGAGCAGGAAGGCCCTGGGTTTGGTCCCTGGTATGCTGACAATGAAGGGTCCAGACTATTTAACCAGGGGTGTCATCCAATGTTCCCGTTAATTTTTTTGGGGTGCACAGCCCCTTTAAGGGGCTGCGCGGCCCATTCAAATTATCGCACAACTGCGGTTTTTGCCATGTAAAAGCCGGCGAATGGCCTGCGCAGCACCGCCAGTCTGCCGCGCAGCTTAACGGGCACATTGGTGTCCTCTCAGTTGTGCCTTCACTTGACATCGACTAGACACATTCTGCAGTTAGGGTCACTAAAGAGCAAAATGACTGCTTATCCTCCTCCTTGCCCAGGGTATTAATGGATACTACTCAACTGGCTTTAGTGTTTCTGGGCCAGGGGGAGGAGAATTGCTCAACTGCCTAGTGACCCAGGCAGGAGAGTGTGTGGATATCAGTAAAGAGCTGGACTGTGATGGCGTTCTTGATCAAATAGTGTGTTAACTTGCACCAAGTCCCGCTCACCCATCACCCCTGTGCTCGCTGTCCTACATTGGCTCCCAGTTAAGCAATGCCTCGATTTTAAAATTCTCATCCTTTTTCCACATCACTCCATGGCCTCGCTCCTCCCTATCTCTGTAACCTCATCCAGCCCTGTAATCCCCCTAGACCTCTGTGCTCCACCTATTCTGGCCTTTTGAACATTCCCGATTTTAAATGCTCCACCATTGGCAGTTCTGCCTTCTGTTGCTTAGGCCCTAAGTTCTGGAATTCCCTCCCTAAATCTCTCCGCTTCTCTACCTCTCTCCTCCTTTCAGACGCTCCTTAAAACCTATCTCTTTGACCAAGCTTTCGGTCATCTGCCCTAATTTATCCTTATGTGGCTCGGTGTCAAATTTTGATTTTTTGATAACACTCCTGTGAAGCGCCTTTTGTGGAGGAAAGAAATTAGGGAACAAATGACCATGTCTGGATAAACTGGGACTTCTTGGTTTCAAAATGTGCACGGATCAGGAATTTTCCTCAGACATGAATCTATATAACTTTGACGGTAATTTGCTGTTTTCTGTTCCTGTAATATTTTACCTGGATAATGTTTGTTACTACTGACAAAGTGATGTGATGGGCAGCCTCTCCATTGTTTTAGGTGTGCAAAGCATTCCTTGCTCTACAGGGACATATTCTGACACAGGAACCGAGCCCTGCCGACTGTGGACAAAGTAAGTGTTGGAGATTTGCTTAATATGTGTACTTATCAATTTTGTTATTGCCATCAAAAAAACACTGACCCTGAAAATAAGTCTAGTCATGGTTATTAGACCACTTCAGTAATGTTCCTTTTAATATAATTCACTAAAACTGGACTTTAGCCAGCTATTTCCTGCTTTGTGACGCATCTGTTTTCTTGTTAAATGACTAACACAAATTCTTTCGGCTACTCAAAGTTACTACGAGCATTCTTTATTTCTGGGTTTCTCCAGAGGAATAATAGCCAGAGGAGCAAAGCACCTCCCTTGCCATATATCTTGCCTCCCTCCCTCAGGCACTATCCTAGATATCAGCAGTTAGTGTTAGCATTTGCGGAGTCTTCCCCCTCCTCCCTCCCTCCATTTTTTCCCCCACTGCCTCTCCCTTACTGAGGCGATGCTCAGTGTATTTCCAGGACTTCACCCAAGTGGCCCTGGATAATGAGAGTTGACCGGGAGTGATTCTGTACTCCCATGATGCTGTAACTCAGAAACAGCCCAGTCCACATTGAGAGTTCCTTCATTCTACCCAGTCCACATTGAGAGTTCCTTCATTCTACCCAGTCCTCATTGAGAGTTCTTTCATTCTACCCAGTCCACATTGAGAGTTCCTTCATTCTACCCAGTCCACATTGAGAGTTCTTTCATTCAACCTAGTCCACATTGAGAGTTCCTTCATTCAACCCAGTCCACATTGAGAGTTCCTTCATTCTACCCAGTCCACATTGAGAGTTCCTTCATTCTACCCAGTCCTCATTGAGAGTTCTTTCATTCTACCCAGTCCACATTGAGAGTTCCTTCATTCTACCCAGTCCACATTGAGAGTTCTTTCATTCAACCTAGTCCACATTGAGAGTTCCTTCATTCAACCCAGTCCACATTGAGAGTTCCTTCATTCAACCCAGTCCACATTGAGAGTTCCTTCATTAAACCCAGTCCACATTTGGGTCCTTCTTGGATGTCCCTGCTCAGTTACGGTCAAGGAGATTCATGGATGCAGTCTTAACATGTAGCTAAGCATCGCCAAGTGCTATCATAAAACAGCACAACAAACATTTTTTCAAGTGGCACTGCACTTCCAACATTGGCACACTTGGGTGCACATGACAACAAGCCAGCTCACTGGGGATGATTTTCTAAATGAGGAGAGATGTGCAAAGGGTTATTTCAAAGGGAGTTATGTAACACAGCTAGGAGTCAGGGTGGGCTATGCTAATATGTGGAGGAGAGGGAGAGGATTTGCACCTGTCCTTCTCCGAGGAGACTCAAGTTAGGAGTTTGTAAGCTGGAAAGTTTTAAAGATGTAAACTTGAACAGTGCACTGGTGAATGTGTTTTTATTCCTTCTCAGTAATGCGCTCTTCATTCATCCTTTTTGTTAAAAGCTGCACCGCACTGGGTCATATCGAAATTACACCTGCAAATCAAACCAGTGACGCAATCTGCAATAATATCACAAAGGAACCCTGCAGTCTGAGAGGTAAGCTGTGTTTAAAAACACATTTACATCATTTTGGCAAATTTACGCAGGTTAAAACATTCTCCATTTACACTGCCATCGGTCACTCCCAAATGTGCCCCCCCCCCCCCCCACCAATCACCTCACCCCACCTTAATTACCCCATCCCCTCACCCCACCTTGATCAGCCCCCCTCCCGCCCCAATCGGTGCTCCAAGTTGACCGTATTTGGTGTAATGACCGAGGGTGCGATGTGGGATTTATGCTGTTGTCTCTCAGACTGTGGTTTAAGTAGGGTGCTTTTGTGAGGGGTCTATTATAGAGGAGGGAGCCACAACCATGTGTGCTGTACTGTTCTATTCGAAGGGTGATATATGAAAGAATAGAAAGGAGCTACTTACTGTATCAGACTTTCTTCAAGTGAAGGGTGTGTACGTTTCCTTGATCTGTAAACAAGGAACTTGCATTTATTGGGTGCCTTATCAGGACATTCCAAAGCGCCACATACAATGAATGACTTTGAAGTGAGGTCATTGTTGTTTTGTAGGCAAACAAGGCAATTATATTGCACACAGCAAGATCCCGTGCGGCTCAATGAAGAAAGGAACGTACATACTAATTTACAAATTAACAACTTGCATTTATATAGCGCCTTTAATGTAGTAAAGCATCGCGCGACGCTTCACACGAGCATTATCAGGCAAAAAATGACACCGAACCGTGAGAGGTGACCAAACACTTGGTCAAAGAGGTAGGCTGTAAGCTGAGTCTTAAAGGAGGTGAAGAGGTTTAGGGAGGGAATTCCAGAGCTTTGGGCGTAGGCAGCTGATGGCACGGCCAGCAATAGTGGGGTAAAGTAATCGGGGGATGCACAAGAGGTCAGAGTTGGAGGGACGCAGAGTTCGCGGAGGGTCTATTAAACAGCTAAAAACATCAAATGGGAATAAATCCCTATTGCTCAGTGAGTAAATGCACCACATCGATGTAGCCCTGAGCAACATTTCCGTTTAGCTGCGTGGCTGCAGCTCCCCTTGCAGCCGGCCCTGAATACGCCTGGGATAGGAAAGGGGGGAATATCAGCCCGATCCCAGGAGAGTCAGCAGTTTCAAGAGGAAAAAGTAGAGAAAATTGGATAAAATCCCTTCAGTGGTGCACATTCTGCACACATTTTCTAAGTCATTTGTGTTTTCTCTCTGACCAAAGGTTCAACTGACACAGTGAAGGTTGTATTAGTCGTTATGGTCGTTGTCAGTCTCCTCCTGCTGTGTCTATCGATTGGGATGCACATCGTCTTATGGAGGAAGAAGAGAAGGAAAGAATTTAAGTTGTTACCAGGTACGTGAAGGTTTTAACAGTCACTTCCTCCCCTTTGGTTTCATTACCAGTGAAGAAAATGAATTGGAGCTCCCTCAGTGACAGTGGGGGAAATGATAGCCTGCTGCAATACGAAGCCACACGCATAAAGGTTCCAAGGTGGTTGGGTTCCCAGCCTCTGCTCAGTTTATTTGATCTAGCCCATAGAGTCGAGTGTTGCAAATGTCCTTGGTGTTTCTGAGATAGAGAAATATAAAAACAAATGTTCCCTGTGAGCTGCACTTTGTTCTGCGCGGTCTGTTTCTTTTGATGTGCGGTCCCTTTAAATTTCTGTGCCTGCGCGGTATTCACAGTGTAAAAGCCGGTGAGCGGCCCGTGCGGGACCTTTCAGGTTACTGTGTGGCCATGCGCGCGTCTTAGCGGGAACATTGCTTCCTGATCACCATCCAGTGGGCTCTGCTGCAAGTGTGAATGTGTGGACATCAGGTAAGGGGAATCGGGCACCAACGGTTGAAGGTCCCATTGGCACGTGGGCCTGGATTTTAGCTCGGAGGCACGTTCCATTGCGGGGAGCAAGGGGGGCTGTTTTGAAGCCGGGGAAACCCGGAGGTACCAGTTTAAAAACTGCAGGATGTCTTTTTTATAAAAAATGTTCTGCCCCACAGCCAGCCCGATTGACAGGCTGAAGGCCTGTTGGGCAGGAAAGCCTGCAACACAAGGCAGCAGCCGAACTGGGCTGAGAGCAGGTAGGCCTAGTGGGGGGAGATCGCAGGGGGGCAGATGGTCGGCAGTGGTGGGGGTCTGATGGTGCTCGGGGAGCAGACAGATCTGTGGGGGGGGTGGGGAAGTTTTACTGGGTAGCTTGTTGGGCCTGGAAGAAGTGCTCCTGCTCCTCCTGGCCCACAAGCAGTGCTGTAAAGGCACTTCCCTCATGGATTCAGCCCTTCTCGCCTCCTTTCACCTGCCAGGTTTCCCGAGGCCTGGGAAACCCGGCTGACGTGAGTTTAAAAATAGAATCACTCTTAAAATGATGGCCTGCAGCCTCATTCTAATATTTAAATGTCCAACCCACCTCCTGCGAGCAGATTGGTCACCCAACCCCCTCATCCCGCCTCCGTTAAAACCATAAGTGGGCGGGTTCGAGGCGGGTTGGGTTCCTGTTATAGATTTTTTATTTTTTGAATTTTAACTTCTGACCTGACCCCAACTCACCCTTTTTTGGGAGTTAAGGTTCAACCCATGCTCACGCCTAAAGGATGGCCACCTGGGCCAGGTACTGGAGAACTTAACCCATTCTCCAGCAACAGTCAGTGCCTTCAGGAGAGGAGAGAATTGTGGTTCCTGTTTATATAAAAAAAAATCAATAAAATGACCTCTATATACAAGTGGGACCAGCCTATATACATTCGCAATTTTGCTCAAAGTACCAAACAAGAGGAAGTCTCCACAAACCTGGTCACAAGGTTAGTATAGATAGAGAATGGAAGTGTTCATGCAGTTTGGACAACCATATTTACCCATGCACTTTTTATCCTTTTGCATTGTGACAGCTGAGATGAGCCCACGGCTTCTGAAGGCACAGACGGAAGACACCTGCAGCATGCGCTTCCCAGAACAGGAGTGCGGAGGGATATCGCACCAAGAGAAAAAGAACATCGAGCAAGCCAATGTTGCTGTAAATTGCGGTTGCTGATTTCTTTTTGCATGAGGAAGACCTAATTCGGGTGTAAATGCGACGCAGTGGGCCAGAAATTGCTGCAGTGACATGTTTGGTGGCAAACCAGTGTTAGTTGGACTTTTCCTGGCCGATATTTATCCCTCAATCAACATCACTAAAACAGATGATCTGGTCATTATCACATTGCTGTTTGTGGGAGCTTGCTCTGCGCGAATTGGCTGCGGCGTTTCCTATATTACACCAGTGACTACTCTTCAAAATAGTACTTCATTGGATGTAAAGCGCTTTGGGACGTCCTGAGGTTGTGAAAGGTGCTATTTTATGTTCACCGTTGACATATACTTACGCCGCAGATTGCTGGAACGCCAGTTCCAAACGGCTCAGTGATGTCCATGTCGCATCTGGAGCCTCGTGAACATCGCGCCCATTGGCTTATCTCCCTTGACCTATGAAAGGAAAGGATAGAGAAAGAAACAGAGCGAAAGACGAAGGAGGAAATAGGGCAAATTTGAGTCCAATGAAAGTGGGATAAGAGTGAGAGGGGGGGAAAAAAGGGACAAGATGGAATGGTAAGAAAATTTAAAAAGAGCAAGCAGGAGAAGAGAACATTGTAACCTAGTTGTGTTTGGGAATTGGTCCTTGAGGAGTTAATGAGCGAATGGCAGGATAGGTGTGCGAAATGTACAAACTTTCTTGACCCATGACGTATAGAACCAGGGGTCCCATCCATCATAATCAGGAACAGTGGAACACCCAGTAGGCATGCCATGGCACTGCTATCATAGCAACACAGGAATTGCTAGACAAAAGCAGCCATCTAGTTTGCCTTCGACCATCCTGGTAGGCGCATGATACAGTGATCATATTTTTTTATTCATTCATGGGATGTGGATGTCGCTGGCAAGGCCAGCATTTATTGCCCATCCCTAATTGCCCTTGAGAAGGTTGTGGTGAGCCACCTTCTTGAAACAACTGAGTGGCTTGCTAAGCCATTTCAGAGGGCAGTTAAGAGTCAACCACATTGCTGTGGGTCTGGAGTCACGTATAGGCCAGACCGGGTAAGGACGGCAGATTTCCTTCCCTAAATGACATTTAGTGAACCAGATGGGTTTTTACGACAATCCAGTAGTTTCATGTTCACCATTACTGGTACTTTTTTTTAAAATTCCAGATATATTTAATTAACTGAATTTAAATTCCCCAGCTGCCGAGCTGGAATTTGAACTCCTGACTCAATGGCCCAAAAATTCGTGAGGAAGCCTTCGTGCGAGGGTAAGGCTTCCCCGCGATCTCTCACTGCGCGTTGGCTTTTTCAGTTCCAGCTTGCACGAACTTGATGTTCTGGACAGCTGCTGTGCTGGGCTTCCGTATCCCACAGGCGCAGTTAATTCGTGCGAGCTGTGGGATCACGTGACTCAGTTAGAGCCAATGGCAGCACACCATCTTCCATTCATAACTTTCACATAAGTGCTGTGAAAGCTATGAATACTATAGCCCCCCAAAAGAACAGCTAAACCTCAATTAAATTTTTTTTAAAAACCATCACATTAATAAAATAAGTATAGTTAAATAAATTAACCATTTTAAATAAAAAATTAAATTTTTGAAAAAATTTAATCTTTTAAAAAGTTATAAAAATAAACTTACCTGTCTTTAAAGTCTCTAAAAAAGATATACCTGTTAAAAAAAAATTCAAAATAATACTTAATTCACCACTTACCTTGTTAAAAGTGGGTCTTACTCCTTTTTTTATGTGTAAAATCTTCCGTACTTACCTGCGCGTTGAAACCACTAAGTGCACTGCATGCGCGCAGCCTGTAGCGCGCACGCGGTTCACTTGGGAACCGCCCCCTTTTCCATTCACCAAGTGCCGGTTTTCAGCGCATGCGCAGTGCATGCAGAAAACCGGCAATTGGAGACAGAATACGCGAGAGTACACAGTGCGTACTCTCGCGTATCAACACAAATTTTGGGCCATTAGCCCAGGCCTCTGGCTTACCCGTAACATAACCACTATGCTACCGTCCCCGTTAAAATGAGTCGTTGACTCATCATAGCAATCAATCTCTAATAATTAGTCTACAACAGACCCAGACATGAGGTGATGATGCAAGTTTCAATGGTAAAAGTGGAATTTCATTTCCTTTTATTTTAATTCATTCTCGCGATGTGGGTGTCGCTGGCAAGGCCAGTATTTATTGCCCATCCCTAATTGCCCTCGAGAAGGTGATGGTGAGCCACCGCCTTGAACCGCTGCAGTCCGTGTGGTGAAGGTGCTCCCACAGTGCTGTTAGGGAGGGAGTTCCAGGATTTTGACCCAGTGACGATGAAGGAACAGCAATATATTTCCAAGTCAGGATGGTGTGTGACTTGGAGGGGAACTTGGAGGTGGTGGTGTTCCCATGCGCCTGCTGCCCTTGTCCTTCTAAATGGTAGAGGTCGTGGGTTTGGGAGGTCCCAGATTACCGAAATAGTTTGGCTTCACAGACCAGAGGATTTTCACAGCCTTTCTCTAACTAGACTGTTAACGTGGAAACTTATGTTATGGGCGATTTATCCAAAAAACATGTGTTGTCCGAAATCCCAACATTTTTTAAACAATGCTTGTCCTGCCTGTGATTTAAATCACAGGAAATAATTGAATGTTCTATTGATATCATGATTGAACTTTCTAATATGTGTAAAATGAAGAGAGAACAAAGTGGGGCAGAGGGGGGATGGAAGTGTTCCATGGGGTATGAGCCACAATGTAAACTAACGCAATAATGAACTACATGGAGTTTCTTAATAAAATCTGAAGAAATTACTTCACCATTATTAATCTAAATCATGTGTCAGGAGTGTGGAATGAGTGAACAGCCAACACTGCCCAAACCCCACGCAAAACACAATCTCTCAAATATCTGATGAGGAACGATAACTCTGTTTCTCTCTCCACCTGCTGAGTATTACCAGCATTTTCTCTTTATATTTCAGATTCCCAGCATCCGCTGTGCTTTACCTTTACTCTGCGACTTCACTCTTCCCTGCTTCTCTCTTCTACATTCACTTCTTCCTTGCCTCGTTCATTCCCCTAAGCTTCCACTTCCATCTCCATCTGCCCACGCTCTCCCACCCCAAACAATAGGCGTCTCCTCCGCACAGTTCCCAGGCTTACAAAGCCACCGTGCCAGCCTCTACAATCTCTCCCCTCATCCAATTTCTCAAACACGCAGCCACTCACAACGGGCTCACAATCACCTCTGCACAACCTCGCACTGCTCTTTTACTTTGCGGCTTCACACCATCTCCACTTCCCTCTCTCTCCGCTGCTCTCTCCCACAATCACTTCTTCTGTGCCTCTCCCAATGCCACAAACCTTTCAGCCCATTTCAATTCTCTCCCATTAATGACATCCTACCAATCACATGCCAACAAATACTACTCGCTCAGAGAGGGCCCGCTCCACAACCCTTCCCAGCCACACTGCCCTCCCACAGGAATCCGGCAACACACTGTAAGCCTGGGCACTGTGCGGGGAGATGCCAAGTTGCCAGGCTTGTATTTAGAGTGGGAGAGGACTCCCTTCACCCTGAACGACAGGAGTGGGGGGGGAGAGTGCTAAGCGCATGCCCATTGCAGGTGCTGTACGATGCAAGGTTGCTCTGGGGGTTTGTAAGCGCCTTACAGGGCACCACAGCTGTACCACGTTGATGATAATGTCGGCTTTTGATTTTGTGCTATTTTCCACTTCCATCTCCATTCGCCCGCACCCATCAAAGTGCACACGCTTGAGCAAAGCTGATCTATGCGAGAAGGAGCAAAGTAGGGAACAAACAAAGACAAAAGTGAATCCATTCAGTCTGTCATGGTCACGTAACAAACCAGGGGAGAGCGCAAACGCAGTCCCCCCACTATCGCTAATTTTGCTGTCGAGTATCCCGCATTCGGGGACATCGCAGGCGTCCCAAATCCATGCCTATCTTTCCCGGAACTCCATGTTTGAATCCCTCCAATCATATTTCCGCCCCTACCACAATACCAAAACAGCTCTTATCAAAGTCACAGATGACATCCTATGTGACTGCGACCGTGGTAAACTATCCCTTCTCGACCTGTCTGCAGCCTTTGACATGGTTGACCACTCCATCCTCCTCCAACGTCTCTCCACCATCGTCCAGCTGGGTGGGACTACACTTGCCTGGTTCCATTCTTATCTAACTAATCGTAGCCAGAGAATCACCTGCAACGGCTTCTCTTCCCGCTCCCGCATCGTTACCTCAGGTGTCCCCCAAGGATCGATCCTTGGCCCCCTCCTATTTCTCATCTACATGTTGCCCCTTAGCGACATCATCCGAAAACACAGCATCAGGTTCCACATATACACTGATGACGCCCAGCTCTACCTCTTCTCTCGACTCCTCCACGGTCTCTAAATTGTCAGACTGCTTGCCCAACATCCAGTCCTGGATGAGCAGAAATTTCCTCCAACTAAACATTGGGAAGACCGAAGCCGTTGTCTTCGGTCCCCGCCACAAATTCTGTTCACTAGCCACCTACTCCATCCCTCTCCCTGGCAACTGTCTGAGGCTGAACCACACTGTTCACAACCTTGGTGTCATATTTGACCCCGAGATAAGCTATCTGTGCCAACATTAAGACCGCCTATTTCCACCTCCGGAACATGGCCTGACTCAGCTCATCCATGCCTTTTTTACCTCTAGACTTGACTATTCCAATGCACGCTTGGCCGGCCTCCCATCTTCCAACCTCCATAAACTTAAGCTCATCTAAAACTCGGCTGCCCGTGTCCTAACTCGCACCAAGTCCCGTTCGCCCATCACCCCTGTTGCTCGCTGACCTACATTGGCTCCCGGTTGAGCAACACCTCGATTTTAAAATTCTCATCCTTGTTTTCGAATCCCTCCATGGCCTCGCCCCTCCCTATCTCTCTAACCTCCTCCAGCCCCACAACCCCTCAGAGATCTCTCTGCTCCTCCAATTTTGGCCCTTGTGCATCCCTGATTTTCATTGCTCCACCATTGGCAGCCATGCTTCAGCTGCTGAGGTCCTAAGCTCTGGAATTCCCTCCTTAAACCTCTCCACCTCTCTTTCCACCTTTAAGACTCTCCTTAAAACCTACCTTTTTGACCAAGTTTTTGGTCATCTGCCTGAATATCTCTTTCGGTGGCTCAATGTTAAATTTTGTTTGATAACGCTCCTGCGAAACACCTTGGGACGTTTTACTACGTTAAAGGTGCTACATCGTCATTGTCATCAGCACACCTGAAGTGCAATGGGCTCACCTTGTCCTGGGAGAAACACCTTCTTAATCATGGTCTCTCCCCTGCCAGGTAAGTATGCTCAACACCACCGCCAACTAGCCCCTGCGCACAATCGTTGCTCCTTAATCTTAGGACAACTGTCTTTTCTTGACATTAGTCATTCGCCCTCTATTCCATCTTGTGCTTAAATAAAAACAGAAAATGCTGGAAATACTCAGCAGATCAGGCAGCATCTGTGGAGAGAGGAATAGAATTAACCTTTCAGGTGTGCCCCATTTTCTGACCTGCGCTTAAAATTGCCTTTGCTTCCACTGATGTTTTTTTTTTCCAAGATCACTTGTTTCTGGCTTATACACAAGAATCCTGTGCTTTGTGTCTCTACTCTTATATGTTTTCATTTAGCTAATAAGCTTCATCAGTTAATAAGTTAATGAGGTAGGAACATAGGAATAGACGGCCATTCAGCCCGTCGAGCCTCTTCCGCCATTCAATTAGATCATGACTGATTTGTATCTTAACTCCGACAACATCCCGGCTGTGGTGCTGAAGACTTGTGCTCCATAACTAGCCTCACCTCTAGCCAAGCTGTTCCAGTACAGCTACAACAATGGCATCTACCCGACAATTTGGAAAATTGCCCAATATGTCCTGACCACAAAAAACAGGACAAATCCAATCCGGCCAATTACCGCCCCATCAGTCTACTCTCAATCATTTGCAAAGTGATGGAAAGTGTCATCGACAGTGCTATCAAGCGACACGTACTCGCCAATAACTGCAAAGTGAAGCCCAGTTTGGTTCCGCCAGGACCACTCGGCTCCAGACCTCATTACAGCCTTGGTCCAAACATGGACAAAGGAGCTGAATTGCAGAGGTGAGGTGAGAGTGACTGCCCTCGACATCAAGGCAGCAGTGCTACAAACTGAGCCACGGCTAACATGAGCCCTGTAAAATTGAAGTCAATGGGAATCAGGGGAAAGATTCTCCACTGGCTGGAGCCATACCTAGCACAAAGGAAGATGGTTGTGGTGGTTGGAGGTCAATCATCTCAGCCCCAGGACATCGCTGCAGGAGTTCCTGAGGACAGTGTCCTAGGCCCAACCATCTTCAGCTGCTTCATCAATGACCTTCCTTCCATCATAAGATAGAAGTGGAGATGTTCACTGATGATTGCACAGTGTTCAGCTCCATTCGCAACTCCTCAGATAATGATGCAGCCAGTGCCCGCATGCAGCAAGACCTGGACAACATCCAGGCTTGGGCTGATAAGTGGCAAGTAACATTACCACCACACAAGTGCCAGGTAATGACCATCTCCAATAAGAGAGAGTCTAATCACCTCCCTTTGACATTCAATGGCATTACCATCGCTGAATCCCCCACCATCAACATCCTGGGGGGGTCACCATTGACCAGAAACACAACTGGACTAGCTGTATAAATACAGTGGCTACAAGAGCAGGTCAGAGGCTGGGTATTCTGCGGCGAATGACTCACCTCCTGACTCCCCAAAGACTTTCCACCATCGACAAGGCACAAGTCAGGAGTGTGATGGAATACTCTCCACTTGCCTGGATGAGTGCAGCTCCAACAACATTTAAGAACCTCGACACCATCCAGAACAAAGAAGCCCGCTTAATTGGCACCCCATCCACCAGCTTAAACACCCACTCCCTCCACCACCGGTGCACCATGTCTGCTGTGTGTACCATCTACAAGATGCACTGCAGCACCTCCCAAACCCGCGATCTCTACCACCTAGAAGGACAAGGGCAACAGGCGCATGGGAACACCACCACCTCCAAGTTCCCTGCCAAGTCACATGCCATCCTGACTTGGAAATATATCGCCGATCCTTCATCGTCGCTGGGCCAAAACCACGAATTAAAAAGAAACTCCATCTGCCCACCTTGGTTCCATAACCCTTAATACTGTTGCCTAACAAAAATCTATGAAAGTCAGTTTTGAAATTTTCAATTGACCCCCAGCCTCAACAGCTTTTTGGGGGAGAGAGTTCCAGATTTCCATCACCCTTTGTGTGAAGAAGTGCTTCCTGACATCACCCCTGAACGGCCTGGCTCTAACTTTAAGGTTATGCCCCCTTGTTCTGGACTCTCCCACCAGAGGAAAGAGTTTCTCTCTATCTACCCTCTCAGCTCCTTTAGCCATCATAAACACCTCAGCGAATAGGTTCAGCTATTTCTTTTGAAGTCTCTTTTCTCCTAAAAACAAAATGTAACATTTGTAGTCACATTTTGAACCAAATAATTCGACAACTGACCTTACATTGCCTATCAAGTAATTTGGTGATTAAGTTTAGGGCTCTGTCGACCTAACCGATTATTGCTGTCAGAGCCTTCAGGTTCAAGGGGAGCACCTCCGCCCCTGTGCCGGTGACGAGGCGGTTGACCATATATAACCAACAGGGGTCGCTATTTAGAGGACGCACTGAAGCTTGGTGCAGTCGCCGCAAAGGCTCAATGGGGAAAGGCTGTAGTTTAAGGCCGTCCCGTCTTTGTACACCAAGGGGCTCGAGCCAGTGTATAACCCCCTTGAGCTATCAGTCTTAGAAAATGTTAAATGTAAATGTCCATGTAACCTTTCTGTAAATGGAGTGCCAGGCAATGCATTTAAACTGTATTGTGGTATATGAAATGTGATATTTGGATTGTACTGTAATGTATCTTGACAAATTTTATGAATAAAGTATATTTTTGAAAAAAAAAACGTCGCTGTTTCACGGTCTGCGCTTCTTGCTGCTGGGAACCTCAAATATGCTCCAAACATTTCAGTTTGACAACACTACACATTCCTTCTTATAGAAATATAATGATACAGCACAGAAGGAGGCCATTCGGCCCATCGTGCCTTTGCCGGCTCTTTGAAAGAGCTGTCCAATTACCCTGCCCTTTCCCCCCAGCCCTGCATTTACCCCCCTTTCCTCTTGCACGTCCTAAATCATGAACAAAATATAAATTCCTTTTAATTATGCAGTTCCTTTAACATCCAAAAGAGGAAGCAGTTGCATACATGACTCAGAGTAAGTAGAATTGAAACCAGGTTTGATGTTGATATTTGGTAAAAACCTGTGCAAATTGCTTTAAAGGGCACTCAATGGGGCAAGGTTAGGGCAATAGAAACGAGCTGATCCAGAGAACATGCTCTAAAAGGTCTTGTGTGTTTGCAGAAATAGCACTTTCTTCCTACTAGAAATGCAAAATATTGCGGATGCTGGAAATCCGAACTAATGACCCCCTTTTGTGCTTGCCTGACCTGCTGGCTGTTCCCAGCATTTTGTGTTTTTATTTTGTTGCTAATATAAATTCCTTTTAATTGTGCAGTGATTCCTGAAGGCAGCAGGACAGGTAGATAAGGTGGTTAAGAAGGCATATGGGATACTTGCCTTCATTAGGCGAGGCATAGAATATAAGAGCAGGGAGATTATGATGGAGCTGCACAAAACGCTAGTTAGGCCACAGCTGGAATACTGTGTGTGCAGTTCTGGTTGCCACACTATAGGAAGGATGTGATTGCTTTAGAGAGGGTGCAGAGGAGATTCACCAGGATGTTACCTGGGCTGGAGCATTTCAGCTAGGAAGAGAGACTGGACAGGCTGGGGTTGTTTTCCTTAGAGCAGAGAAGGCTGAAGGAGGACTTGATTGAGGTGTACAAAATTATGAGGGGCATAGATAGGGTAGATAGAAAGGAACTTTTCCCCTTAGTTGAGGGGTCAATAACCAGGGGGCATAGTTTCAAGGTAAGGGGCAGGAGGTTTAGAGGGGATTTGAGGAAAAACTTTTTCACCCAGAGGGTGGTTGGAATCTGGAACTCACTGCCTGAAAGGGTGGTAGAGGCAGGAACCCTCACAACATTCAAGAGCACTTGAAACGCCATAGCATACAAGGCTGGAAAATGGGATTAGAATAGATAAGGCTTGATGGCTGGCGCAGACACGATGGGCCTCTTTCTGTGCTGTTAACTCTATGACTCTAATACACAGGACGTTGTTGGGATTTGACCTTAGAGTTAGTTAGCAATTAAGAAATTGAAAAAGTAAAGTAATCCAAAGTAACAATATAGGGGGGAAAAAACCCTCATCAGATCTTTTAGTAAAAAGATAAAGCAAAAGAGACCACAACATAAAGCGATATTAAGAACATGATCAGAGCTTGGACATTTAGAAAACAACACAGAACATCAAAAATGAAGGATCACATAGAGCAAATATATCTACTTTTGTTTATAAGTCAGGGGAGAGCGCGAACGCAGTCCCCCACTACCACAAATTTTGCAGTCGAGTATCCCGCATTTGGGGACATCGCAGGCGTCAGCACACCCGAAGTGCAATGGGTTAGCCTCGTCCTGGGAGAACCACCTTCTTGATCATGGTCTCTCCCCTGCCAGGTAAGTATGCTTTGATTCAGCACACACTGCCTCCCGACATCTTTCACTGCCTCTTACCGTATCAACGACTCATTTTTAAAAATCACAATGTCCCTTCAGTCAGAAAACGCTGGAGCTGTGACATGTCAATTCTGCTAAAATACTGCAATATATAATGATAGCCCCTTTGACAAATTACTGCAGTGATACAGAACCTGCCGTGCTAATTTGCATATTGCCCTTAAAAGGAAATGAACCCTGCCTCAGTAACGTTCCCTCAGGCCAGCCACGGAAAGTTGTCCGGAAATAAATCCTTATATATATTTATTGCATATGCAGAAAATGTTTGTCGTAGCTTCTTATGAAAAATTATTCAGGATCTGATGTGTTTGAAAAAGCACTTCTCAGGTTTTGCGCAAAAGAAACAGTACGGGCAGATGAGGTTCTGGCCGCTCAAGTCTTCATTACTTCTGAGATTCACTCACTGTGGTTGGAATATTTCACCAATTTCCCATAGCTTATCTCACTGCAGAATAAACCTACCTTCTTTCATTGTTTAAGTGGGTTTGCAATCTGTCTCACGCTTTTCAGTTTGATCATTGTCCACATAGTGAGTGAATGATATAAGGAAAAGCCACATTAAGAGCTTAAAGACGTAGATGGAAAATAAATGTTCGTTAATGTTGTTAGGCAAACCTGAGCAAAATAAAGGAAAAAGAAAGAAATCTTGCATTTCTATAGCGCCTTTCACGACCACCGGACGTCTCAAAGCACTTTACAGCCAATGAAGTACTTTTGAAGTGGAGTCACTGTTGTAATGTGGGAAACCCGGCAGCCAAGTTTGCACACAGCAAGGTCCCACAAACAGCAATGTGCTAATGACCAGATAATCTGTTTTTGTTATGTTGGAAGTCGCACAACACCAGGTTATAGTCCAACAGTTTTATTTGAAATCACAAGCTTTTGGAGCGCTGCTCCTTCGTCAGGTGAAGTGTTGTTGGTTGGTTGAGGGATAAATATTGGCCAGGACACCAGGGATAACTCCCCTGCTCTTCTTCGAAATAGTGCCATGGGATCTTTTACATCCACCTGAGAGAGCAGACAGCGCCTCAGTTTAACGTCTCATCCGAAAGACGGCACCTCCAACAGTGCAGCATAGAGTCATAGAGTCCTTGAGTCATAACGGCACAGAAGGAGGCCATTCGGCCCATCAAGTCCGTGCCGGCTTTCTGTAGAGCAATCCAGTCAGTCCCATTCCCCCGCTCTATCCCCGTAGCCCTGCAAGTTTATTTCCCTCAAGTGCCTATCCAATCTTCTCTTGAAAACATTGAGTGTGTCCGCCTCCACCACTTCCGTCGGCAGTGAATTCCAGGTCCTCATCACTCACTGCGTAAAAAAGTTTTTCCTCACATCCCCCCTGTATCTCTTGCCCCAAACCTTAAATCTGTGTCCCCTAGTCCTTGTACCATCAACTAGTGGGAACAGCCTTTCCCCGTCTAGCCTATCCAAACCCATCATAATCTTGTACACCTCTATCAAATCACCTCCTTTGCTCTAATGAAAACAAATCCAGCTTCTCTAACCTGTCCTTGTAGCTACAATCCCCCATCCCCGGAACCATTCTGGTAAATCTCCTCTGCACCCTCTCAAGTGCCTTCACATCCTTCCTAAAGTGTGGTGACCAGAACTGGACGCAATACTCCTGTTGTGGTCTAACCAGCGCTTTATAAAGGTTCAGCATGACTTCTCTACTTTTGTACTCAATACCTCTATTTATGAAGCCCAAGATCCTATATGCTTTGCTAACCACTCTCTCAATATATCCCGCCACCTTCAGGGACCTATGCACATTAAGTCCCAGGTCCCTCTGTCCCTGCACACTCTTTAAAACTGTGCCATTAAGTGTATATTGCCTCTCCCTATTCCCTCTGCCAAAATGCATCACCTCACACTTCTCTGTATTAAATTCCATCTGCCACTTGTCTGCCCATTCTGCTTGCCTTTCTATGTCCTGTTGCAGCCGATTGGTATCATCATCACTGATCGCCACACCCCCAAGTTTGGTGTCATCGGCAAATTTAGAAATTCTACTCTGTATTCCAATATTCAGGTCATTTATATATATCAAAAAAAGCAGTGGCCCCAGCACTGACCCTTGGGGAACACCACTGTCTACCATCCTCCAGTCTGAAAAACAGCCATTTACCACAACTCGCTGTTTTCTGTCCTTAAGCCAATTCCTTAACCAAGCTGTCACCGACCCACCTATTCCATGAGCCTCAATTTTGTTAACCAGCCTTCTGTGTGGTACTTTGTCAAACGCCTTCCTAAAATCCATGTAGACAACATCCATTGCATTCCCTTCATCAATCCTCCCTGTTACTTCATCAAAAAATTCAATTAGATTAGTCAAACACGATCTGCCTTTTACAAATCCATGTTGGCTCTCCTTAATTAGCTTAAACCTCAGCACTGCACTGGAGTGTCAACCTAGCTTTATGTGCTCAAGTCCCTTCTGACTCAGAGGCAAGTGTGCTACCCACTGAGCCACAGCTGACACTGGTAAACTGAGGAAGTTATAATTACCCAGCCAGTACCAGGCAGGAAGATCTCTGACAGCCTCGTGCTACTCAGGGATACGATCGCCTACGTGCGGGACAGGAGGGTGGACACCTGCTTAATCAGCTTGGACCAGCAGAAGGCCTTTGACAGAAAATCACACATCCACATGATGGACGTGCTCTCCAACATGGGGTTTGGGGAGGGAATCTGCAATTGGATCCAACTGCTCTACACAGACATCAGTAGCGCAGTTCTAATCAATGGGTGGGAATCGGAAAGCTTTCCGATCAAATCTGGAGTCAGGCAAGGCTGTCCTCTCTCCTTTGTCTTGTTTGTGTGTTGTATCGAACCCTTTGCCGAGTCCATCAGGAGGGATACGGGCATAAGAGGGGTGATGATCCCAGGCAGCAGAGGCAGTCAGGTTAAGGCCTCCCTGTACATGGATGACATCGCCGTCTTTTGCTCAGATCTGCTGTCGGTCCGCAGATTGCTGAGCATCTGCGGCCAGTTTGAACTGGCCTCGGGAGCGAAAGTTAATCGCAGCAAAAGCAAGGCCATGTTGTTTGGCAACTGGGCCGACTGATCCTTTGTCCCCTTCACCGTCAGGTCAGATTATCTGAAGGTGCTGGGAGTATGGTTCGGAGTGGCCTGGGCATGCACCAAAAACTGGGAGGAGCGTATCGCCAAGGTAAGACAGAAACAGGGAATGTGGGAGCAGCGCTCCCTGTCGATTGCGGGCAAGAACCTGGTATTCAGGTGCGAGGTGCTGTCGGTGTTGCTGTACGTGGCGCAGGTGTGGCCCATAACCCGACCCTGTGCCGCCGCAGTCACCCGAGCCAACATCTACTTTATCTGGAGATCAAAAATGGACCGTGTCCGCAGGGAAATGATGTACAAATCTCCAGAGAAAAGGGGAAAGAATGTGCCCAACGTCGCCCTCACCCTGATGTCCACATTTGTGTGTGGCTGCATCAAGCTGTGCATAGACCCTCGGTACGCAAACACCAAGTGTCACTACGTGCTGAGGTTCTATCTGTCCCCGGTGTTGCGAAGGATGGGTCTGGCCACGCTGCCGCGGAACGCTCCATTCAGTTGGACCGTGCCGAACCACCTGTCCTTCGTTGAAAAGTTTGTACAGGAAAACACCTTTGACCACAAGGCCAAAAAGCAGTGGTCAGCACGTAACGTCCTCGAGGCCCTGCGGAAAAAGGAGATGGTGGATCCTGTCGGATGGTTCCCCGAGCAGACTGTCGAAATTATTTGGGAGAATGCCTCATCACCAGAACTTTCAAACAAGCACCAAGATGTAGCTTGGCTGGTGGTGAGAAGGGCCCTCCCCGTCAGATCCTTCATGCACACCCGGCATCTCAGTGCCACTGCACGCTGTCCTCACAGTGGCGGCAGTGGGGATGAGACCGTCATCCATCTCCTTCTGGAAAGATGGTCTGGAAAGAGAAGCAGTGGTCTTTGTCGAGGTTCATCCCGAGCAGCTCCGTAACACAGGACCCTGTGCTCTACGGACTGTTCCCAGGGATGCACACTGAGACAAACATCAACTGCTGCTGGAAGATCATCAACTCGGTGAAAGACGCCCTTTGGTCTGCCTGAAACTTGCTGATCTTCCAGAGTAAGGAGTTGTCCACGGCCGAGTGTTGCAGATTGGCACATTCCAAGGTTCAGGAGTACGTGCTGTGGGACGCACTAAAGCTTGGTGCCGCTGCCGCAAAGGCTCAATGGGGGAAGGCCACAGTTTAAGGCTCTCCCGCCATTGCACACCAAGGGGCTGGAACCAGTATAAAAAACCCCCTTGGGCCGCATGACGCAGAAGTGCTTTAATGTAAATACACTTGTAATCTGTTGATGTAAATAGAGTGCCATATACTGCATTCATCTGTATTACCAGGTACATGGTACATACTCATGTGACTCGGCCAACGTTGTCTACCTCATACGTTGCAGGAAAGGATGCACCAGAGCAGGGTACATCGGCAAGACCATGCAGACACTGAGACAACGTATGAACGGACACCGCGCAACAATCGCCAGGCAGGATTGTTACCTCCCAGTCGGGGAACACTTCAGCAGTCAAGGACATTCAGCCTTGGATCTGCGGGTTAGCGTTCTCCAAGGCGGCCTTCGAGACACACGACAACGCAAAATCATCGAGCAGAAACTGATAGCCAAGTTCCGCACTCATGAGGACGGCCTCAACCGGGATCTTGGGTTCATGTCACGTTACATGACGTAGAGTCATCCAGACTCGAGTCGTCGTTGGCTTGTTCACAGATGTGATTTCCAGTAAAAAAAAGTAAAAATTTTAAAGTTTATGGTTTTCCATACAGACTGCAGCATTTGACACATTAGACCCCCTGTGACCCCACCTCATTGTCTCAGTTGTATCTTGCTATGTCTTTGATGTGGTGCCTTCCTGGCTGACCTGATTGTTTCTCTGCTGAGGTGTGACGAAAGGCAGTCAGGAGGATTAAATGTAGTCATCTGACATTGTACGCTACACATGCATTGTTCTCTGTCTATATATGCTTTGCCGATTCGTATTCCTTCACTTCACCTGACGAAGGGGCAGCCGCTCCGAAAGCTTGTGATTTCAAATAAAACTGTTGGACTATAACCTGGTGTTGTGCGACTTCTCACATATGTAATATGATTGGTGGATTGTAGTGTAATGTATTTTGACAAGTATTGGAATGTATCTTGACCCCTCAGGCTGTATGATTTATAAAATGTGTAATGAAAATGTATTGTAACGTGTCTCTGTAAATTGAGTGCCATGTCGGTGGATCTGACCGTGAGTGTTTGGGACACAAACAGGAAGTCTATCCTGGAATGGACGGACCCGTCTGGTCTCGACCAGGTGTATCTACGCTGCGCTCCGTCTGCAGGGTTGCTGAAGACATTGCACAGCTTGGCGTCTTTTACCGCTTCCATCAGGAGTCTGGACGTGGCGTCCAGTTTGCTGTCAGCTCTGCCGGATCGTCCAGCCGCATTGATGATGGCGTTGAAGTCACCGCCCAGAATAACCGGCCTGGATGCTGCCAGCAGCAGCGGCAGCTACTGGAAAACAGCCAGCCGCTCGTTCTTGAGAGCCAGGGCGTACACGTTGATCAGCCTGAGCGGGGCGTTCTTGTACAACACGTATGCTACGAGGAGGCGGCCGCCCACCACCTCCTTAACGTCAGTGATGGTGAAGTTGCCTCCCCGCAGCAGAATGCCCAGGCCAGAGGTACGGCAATCGTTGCCTCCTGACCAGATCGATGGCCCCTGGGACCACCATCGGTAGTTGCTGAGGTGCGGTAGGCTGCACTCCTGCAGGAACAGCAGGTCGACCTTGACCTTGGCGAGATACTCCAAGGTGGAAACACATCGCGTAGTTGATTTTAAACTACGTACGTTGATCGTAGCAATTTTTAAACCCCTTTAAATAAGTAAATAAGGTCCAAAGTCCCATTTCAACACGCAGTCCGTTATGCTGTTCCCAGTGGTCTGGAGCTGGTGTGCGCTGGGTGTTTCGCTGCTCCCGGTGGTCTGGAGCTGGGATGTGCTGGGTGTTTCGCTGCTCCCGGTGGTCTGGAGCTGGTGTGCGCTGGGTGTTTCGCTGCTCCCGGTGGTCTGGAGCTGGGATGTGCTGGGTGTTTCGCTGCTCCCGGTGGTCTGGAGCTGGGATGTGCTGGGTGCTTCACTGCTCCCGGTGGTCTGGAGCTGGGATGTGCTGGGTGCTTCGCTGCTCCCGGTGGTCTGGAGCTGGGATGTGCTGGGCACTTCGCTGCTCTCGGTGGTCTGGAGCTGAGGCACGTCTCTCGTTCTTGGCATTTGCCTCTTGTTCTGATGGTGATACTGGCTTGTTTTGCCTCGTACATCATCATTAGACGAGCTGCAGCCGCTGCCGTCCGTCTGGGACATAAGCCTTCTTTTGCCATTGGTTTCGCCCTTGGCGGCAGCTCTTACATTTCTTTTGCGGGTTTTATTCCTTACCAGCTGCCAGTCTCCCTGTTGTCCCTCTGCTGGCCCCTTGTCCATAGACTCGGTCTGCTGAAGTTCACGGCTGGGTGCTAGGGTTTGGCAGCTTGTTGTACCACCTTTTTCCTGCTCTTTGTTCCTCTCTGTGTCCTCCTGGCTCGTGGTTTCTTCGCACGGTGTGTTGGTGGGGGTGTCTTCTGAGATGACCTGGCTTGCACTTGCTTCCTCATGCGCCACATTGTTTTTTGCCGCCTGGGCATAGCTGAGGCTGCATTTGGGGCAGGCCTTGTACAGATGACCAGCCTCACCACAAAGGTTGCAGAACTTACTCTCCTTGCACTCCTTTGGCCGGTGGCCTTCTTGCTTGCAGTTCCAGCAGATGCCCACTGTGCAGTTTGCTGCCATGAGCCCGGATTTCCCGCAGGTTTGACATACCCTGGGTTGTCCGGCGTACATTATGTATCCCCGACTTCCTCCAATAGCGAAGCTGGAGGGGGGAGGGGGGGGTGCAGGATGGCTCCGTTGGCATCCACCTTCAAGGTTACTGCGATCTGGCGCTTACTCGTCCAGATCCCAAACAAGTCCTTAACGTCCATGCTGTTGCCGACCTCATCGACATACCGGGCGAGGAATGTCAGCACATCAGCGACAGGGATGTGGGGGTTGTACATGTGCACGGTGACCGTGCGCTTCCTCTGCATTGGCAGAGTGAACAATGGCTCTACAGTCAGGATCGCCAGCAGGGGTTCACTCCTCTTCTCGTTCAAAGCCTGCAAAAACTTCAGGCATCCAGTGATGTTTCTGAAGGTTATGTCAAAGTAACCACTCCTCGGGAAATCCTGCAGAGCAAAGATGTCCTCGGCTTTGAATCCACAGCACGCAGTCAGGATCCTCTTCATGAACAGCGGGCGATCGATCTGCGCTCTTCCTTCCAGCTTCTTCACTGTGACTCAGACAGTGTTTCGGACTCTCTGGTTCGTTGCTCGCCATCTCCCCTGCTGATCGCTCTCCGCTCTGGACTCCCTGGCCCGCTCCTCCGTTGGACGCCATCTCGCCTGACAATCGCTCTTCTCTCCGGACTCCCTGGGCGCCATCTATGCAGATCGCTCTTCCCTCTTCCCTGATTGGAGTTAGGCTGAAGCCAGCATGAAGATCCACCAATAGCAGGGAGAGTTTGCTTTTCAAAGGACGTTAGGCCAGAGCCAGCATAAAGATCCACCCAAACCAGAAAAACAAGTATGGAGACTCAAGGGCAATAATCATAACAAGGAGCACTAACACTTGATCTTAGCCAAAAGGCCTGAGAAGCGATCCTGAGCTGTTTAATATGACGTGTCATAACATTGAGTCCTTTGGAGGACGACTCGGTTAAAATTAGAGCAAAAATAAATCAAAATGCAGAATCACTTCTGATTTAGTTCAAAAAACATTTAAATTCTAATTTTTATTTGTATGTCAGGGGAGAGCGCGAACGCAGTCCCCCACTACCACAAATTTTGCAGTCGAGTATCCCGCATTTGGGGACATCGCAGGCGTCAGCACACCCAAAGTGCAATGGGTTAGCCTCGTCCTGGGAGAACCACCTTCTTGATCATGGTCTCTCCCCTGCCAGGTAAGTATGCTTTCTAGCTGCACACACTGCCTCCCGACATCATTCACTGCCTCTTACCGTCTCAACGACCCATTAAAAAAAAATCACAATGTCCCTTCAATCAGAAAGTGCTGCTGTTCTACCATGTCCATTCTGCTAAAATATTGCGATATGTAATGATATCCCCTTTGACAAAATACTGCAGTGATACAGATCCTGCCATGCTTATTTGCATACTGCCCTTAAAAGGAAATGAACCCTCCCACAGTAACAATCCCTCAGACCAGCCACGGAAAGTTTTCCGGAAATAAATCCTTATATATATTTATTGCATATGAAGTAAATGTTTGTCGTAGCTTCTTATTAAAAATTATTCAGAATCTGATGTGTTTGAAAAAGCACTTTTCAGGTTTTGCACAGAAAGACCAGCACGGACATAGTGAGGTTCTGGCCGCTCAAGTCTTCATCACTTGTGAGATTCACTTACTGTGGTGGTTGAAATATTTCACCAATTTCCCATAGTTTACAGAATAAACCTATCTTCCTTTGTTTAAGTGGGTTTGCAATCTGTCTCACTCTTTTCAGTTTGATCATTGTCCACATAGTGAGTAAATGATATAAGGAAAAGCCACATTAAGAGCTTAAAGACGTAGATGAAAAATAAATGTTTGTTACTGCTGTTAGTGTTAGGCAAAGCAAAGGAGGTAAACTGAGAAAGTTAATAACTACCTAGCCAAATGGTGCAACTGAAAAAAAGAAAACTGAAAAAGGACTTGACACGAAAAAGGCTTGCTAAGAAGGTTGGAAACTCTCTTTCTCTCTCCACGGATGCTGCCTGGCCTGCTGAGTTTTTCCAGCGTTTTCTGTTGTTATTTTGGAAATAACTATATAAGGTACAAGAAATGTGGCGAGACACTTGGAGTATTAAGGTATTCGAGCCAACACTGCAGCAATCCCAACTTCCTCCAGCATGGTCAATGCTTCCAGTAAGGCTTTCTTGTATTCAGTTTGAGTCATGCCTTAAATCAAAATGATGTCCTTGTGGCAGGGACCTTCTAAGAAATTTGCCATTTTCCTTTGAAAGCAACCACATGACCTCATCAATAAATAAAGATGTAATGGAAAGTGTTACTTCTCCAAAACTCTGCTGCCCATATCCTAACTCGCACCAAGTTCCGTTTACACATCACCCCTTGTGCTCGCTGACCTACATTGGCTCCCAGTCCAGCAACGCCTCAATTTTAAAATTCTTATCCTTGTTTTCAAATCCCTCCATCGCCCCTCTCTTTCTCTGTAACCTCCTCCAGCCCTACAACAACCTTCCAAGATCTCTGCGCTCCTCCAATTCTGGCCTCTTGCCTATCCCCTATTTTATTCGCTCCACCATTGGCGGCCGTGCCTTCAGCTGCCTAGGCTCTAAACTCTAGAATTCCCACCCTAAACCTCTCACTCCTCCTTTAAGACGCTCCTTAAAACGTACCTCTTTGACCAAGCTTTTGGTCAGTTGTCCCAATATCGCCTTATGTGGCTCGGTGTCAAATTTTGTTTGATAATGCCTCTGTGAAGCGCCGTGGGACATTTTACTACATTAAAGGTGCTAAATAAATACAAGTTGTTGTTGAGTAAATAAGGAGGAACTGTTTCCAGTGGCAGAAGGGTCAGTAACCAGAGGACACAGATTTAAGAAACTTTGCAAAAGAACCAGAGGCGACATAAGGGAAAAAAAATGCATACAGCAAATTGTTATGACCTGGAATGCTCTGCCTGAAAGGGTGATGGAAGCAAATTCAATAGTAATGTTGAAAAGGTAATTTGGATAATACTTGAAGGGAAAATAATTGCAGGGCTTTGGGGTAAGAACAGAGGAGTATGAATAATTGGATAGCCCTTTCAGTTGTAACAAACCGCTACAAGAAACAGTAATAAGAATAAAACCAGAGGGACCACCTGGCATTGGCCTCAGCACCTGCTTCAGACACAACAACGGCACACCCAGCCCAGTCGACCCTGCAAAGTCCTCCTCACTAACACCTGGGGACTTGTGCCAAAATTGGGAGAGCTGTCCCACAGACTAGTCAAGCAACAGCCTGACATAGTCATACTAACAGAATCATACCTTTCAGCCAATGTCCCAGACTCCTCTATTACCTTGGTATGTCCTGTCCCACCGGCAGGATAGACCCACCAGAGGTGGCAGCACAGTGGTATACGGTTGGGAAGAAGTGGCCCTGGGTGTCCTCAACATTGACTCCGGACCACATAAAGTCTCATGCATCAGGTCAAACATGGGCAAGGAAACCTCCTGCTGTTTACCACCTACTGCCCTCTCTCAGCTGATGAATCAGTACTCGTCCATGTTGAACATCACTTGGAAGAAGCACTGAGAGTAGCAAGGGCACAGAATGTACTCTGGGTGGGGGACTTCAATGTCCATCATCAAGAGTGGCTCGGTAGCACCACTACTGACCAAGCTGGCCAAGTCCTGAAGGACATAGCTTCCAGACTGGGCCTGTGACAGGTGGTGAGAGAACCAACACGAGGGAAAAACTTGCTTGATCTCATCCTCACCAATCTACCTGTTGCAGATGTATCTGTCCATGACAGTATTGGTAGCAGTGACCACTGCACAGTCCTTCTGGAGACGAAGTCCCGTCTTCACACTGAGGACACCCTCCATCGTGTTGTGTGGTACTACCACCGTGCTAAATAGGATAGATTCAGGACAGATCTAGCAGCTCAAAACTGGGCATCCATGAGGAGCTGTGGGCCATCAGCAGCAGCAGAATTGTATTCCACCACAATCTGTAACCTCATGGCCCGGCATATCCCTCTCTCTACCATTAACATCAAGCCAGGCGACCAGCCCTGGTTCAATGAGGAATGCAGAAGAGCATGCCAGGAGCAGCACCAGGCATATCTAAAAATGAAGTGCCAACCTGGGGTAGCTGCAAAACAGGACTACATGCATGCTAAACAACCGAAGCAGCATGCTATAGACAGGGCTACGCGATCCCACAACCAAGGGATCAGATCAAAGCTCTGCAGTCCTGCCACATCCAGTCGTGAATGGTGGTGGACCATTAAACAACTAACGGGAGGAGGAGGCTCCTCAATGATGGTAGAGCCCAGCATGTGAGTGCAAAAGACAAGGCTGAAGCATTTGCAACCATCTCCAGCCAGAAGTGCCGAGTGGATGATCCATCTTGGCCTCCTCCTGAGGTCCCCACCATCACAGAAGCCAATCTTCAGCCAATTCGATTCACTCCACCTGATATCAAGGAAGGGCTGAGCGAACTGGATACAGCAAAGGCCATGGGCCCCGATAATATCCCGGTTGTTGTGCTGAAGACTTGTGCTCCAGAACTAGCCGCGCCTCTAGCCAAGCTGTTCCAATACAGCTACAACACTGGCATCTATCTACCTGGCAATGTGGAAAACTGCCCAGGTATGTTCTGTCCACAAAAAACAGGACCAAGCCAATCCCCGCCCCATCAGTTTACTCTCAATCATCAGCAAAGTGATGGAAGGTGTTGTCGACAGTGCTATCAAGCGGCACTTACTCACCAATAACATGCTCACCGATGCTCAGTTTGGGTTCCCCCAGGATCACTCTGCTCCAGACCTCATTACAGCCTTAGTCCAAATATGGACAAAAGAGCTGAATTCCAGAGGTGAGGTGAGAGTGACTGCCCTTGACATCAAAGCAGCATTTAACCGAATGTGGCACCAAGGAAACGCGGCAGCTAATTTGCACACAGCAAGGTCCCACAAACAGCAGTGTGATAATGTGTTTTTGTAATGTTGATTGAGGGATAAATATTGGCCAGGACACCAAGGATAACTCCCCTACTCTTCTTCGTAATATTGCCATGGGATCTTTTACGTCCACCTGAGAAAGCAGACAGGGCCTTGGTTAACATCTCATCTGAAATACGGCACTTCTGACATTGCACTCTGGAGTGTCAGCCTAGCATTTTTGTGCACAAGTCTCTGGACAGAGACTTGAACCCACAACCTTCTGACTCAGAGGCGAGAGTGCTACCCACTGAGCCACGGCTAACACGAGCCCTGTAAAATTGAAGTCAATGGGAATCAGAAGAAAGACTCTCCACTAGCTAGAGTCATACCTAGCACAAAGGAGGATTGTTGTGATTGTTGGAGGCCAATCATCTCAGCCCCAGGACATCGCTGCAGGAGTTCCTCAAGGCAGTGTCCTAGGCCCAACCATCTTCAGCTGCTTCATCAATGACCTTCCCTCCATCATAAGGTCAGAAGTGGGGATGTTCACTGATGATTGTAGAGTGTTCAGTTCCATTTGCAACTCCTCAGATAATGATGCAGTCACTGCCCACATGCAGCAAGACCTGCACAACATCCAGGCTTGGGCTGATAAGTGGGAAATAACATTACCACCACACAAGTGCCAGGCAATGACCATCTCCAATAAGAGAGAGTCTAATCACCTCCCTTTGACATTCAATGGCATTGCCATCGCTGAATCCCCCACCATCAACATCCTGGGGGTCACCATTGACCAGAAACACAACTGGACCAGCCACATAAATACTGTGGCTACAAGAGCAGGTCAGAGGCTCGTTATTCTGTGGTGAATGACTCACTTCCTGACCATCCAAAGCCTTTCCACCATCTACAAGGCACAAGTCAGGAGTGTGATGGAATACTCTCCACTTGCCTGGATGAGTGCAGCTCCAACAACACTCAAGAAGCTCAACACCATCCAGGACAAAGCAGCCCGCTTGATTGGCACCCCATCCACCACCTTAAACATTCACTCCCTCCACCACCGGTGCACTGTGTCTGCAGTGTGTACCATCTACAAGATGCAGTGCAGCAACTCGCCAAGGCTTTTTCGGCAGCAACCAGACTTTTCAAGAGTGAAATTAGGAAACACTGCTGCACACAAAGGGTGGTAGAAGTTTGGAACTCTCTTCCACAAACGGCAATTGATGCTGGGTCAATTGTTAATTTCATATCGGATATCGATAAATTATTGTTAACCAAAAGTATTATGGAATATGGGGCAATGGTTGTTATATGGAGTTAGGCCGCAGATCAGCCATGATCTCATTGAATGGTGGAACAGGCTCGAGAGGATAAATGGCCGACTCCTGTTCCTATGTTCCTATGTTCCCAAACCCGCAACCTCTACCACCTAGAAAGACAAGGGCAGCAGGCACATGGGAACACCACCACCTCCAAGTTCCCTGCCAAGTCACACACCACCCTGACTTGGAAATATGTCGCTGTCCCTTCTTCGTCGCTGGGCTAAAACCATGAATTAAAAAGAAACTCCATCTGCCCACCTTGGTTCCATAACCCTTAATACTGTTGCCTAACAAAAATCTATCAAAGTCAGTTTTGAAATTTTCAATTGACCCCCAGCCTCAACAGCTTTTTGGGGGAGAGAGTTCCAGATTTCCACTCCCCTTTGTGTGAAGAAGTGCTTCCTGATATCACCCCTGAACAGCCTAGCTGGTTATGCCCCCTTGTTCTGGACTCCCCCCCACCAGAGGAAATAGTTTCTCTCTATCTACCCTCTCAGCTCCTTTAGCCATCTTAAACATCGCAGCTAATAGGTTCAGCTATTTCTTTTGAAGTCTCTTTTCTCCATAAAAACAAAATGTAACATTTGTAGTCACATTTTGAACCAAATAATTCTACAACTGACCTCACAAAGACATTGTGTATCGAGTAATTTGGTGATTAAGTTTAGGGCTCTGTCGACCTAACCGATTATTGCTGTCAGAGTCTTCAGGTTCAAGGGGTGCTCCTTGTGCCAGTGACGAGGCAGTTGAGAGGACGCACTGAAGCTTGGTGCAGCCGTCGCAAAGGCTCAATGGGGAAAGGCCACAGTTTAAGGCCATCCCGCCATTGTACACCGAGGGGCTCGAACCAGTGTATAACCCCCTCGGGCTATAAGTCTTAGAAAATGTTAACTGTAAATGTCCACGCAACCTTTCTACAAATGTGGAGTGCCATGTAATTCATTTAAACTGTATTGTGGTCAATGAAATGTGATATTTGGATTGTAATGTAACGTATCTTGACAAATTTTATGAATAAAGTATATTTTTGGGAAAAAAAACAGGTCGCTGTTTCACGGTCTCCGCTTCTTGCTACTGGGAACCTGTAGTGCATCCTTTCGCCAACAGAGGGTGCAGTTACTAATGCTGCCAGTCCGCTGATTCTCCCGTGGGATCTGCAGCAGCTTTCAGATCCGTTTCCCCATCTTTGATCAACTCAAATATGCTCCAACTATTTCAGTTTGCCAACACTACACGTTCTTTCTTATAGCAACATAATGATACAGCACAGAAGGAGGCCATTCGGCCCATCGTGCCTTTGCCGGCTCTTTGAAAGAGCTATCCAATTACCCTGCCCTTTCCCCCTAGCCCTGCATTTAACCCCCGCCCCCCATCCCCTTTCCTCTTCCACGTCCTAAATCATGAACAAAATATAAATTCCTTTTAATTAGGCAGTTCCTTTCACTTCCAAAAGAGGGAGCAGTTGCATACATGACTCAGAGTAAGGAGAATTGAAACCAGGTTTGATGTTGCTTTTGGTAAAAAGCCTGTGCAAATTACTTTAAAGGGCACTCAATGACCGTATTGGGGGCAAGGTTAGGGCAATAGAAACGAGCGCATAATGCTTTCAGAGAGCTGATCGCGATAATATGCCCGAAAAGATCTTGTGTGTTCGCAGAAACAGCACTTCCTTCCTACTAGAAATGCAAAATATTGCGGATGCTGGAAATCCGAACTAATGTGCTTTTGTGCTTGCCTGATCTGCTGGCTGTTCCCAGCATTTTGTGTTTTTATTTTGTTGCTAATACGCGGGACGTTGTTGGGATTTGCTCTCAAGAGTTAGCAATTAAGAAATTCAAGAGGTAAAGTAATCCAGAGTAACAATAGAGAGGGGGAAGAAACACTCATCAGAACTTTTGGTGACTGGAAAAAAAAAATTTGAAATAAAAAGGAATAAAGCAAGTAATATTAGCATAAGTGATGGCAACACACAAGTGGTACTTAGAACATGATCAGAACTCGGACATTTGGAAAACGTCGACGAACCATCAAAAGGTGGAAAATTATGCAAGAAAAATTTTCATCTTTTTTTTATTTATAAATCAGGGGAGAGCGCGAACGCAGTCCCCCACTACCACAAATTTTGCAGTCGAGTATCCCGCATTTGGGGACATCGCAGGCGTCAGCACACCCGAAGTGCAATGGGTTAGCCTCGTCCTGGGAGAACCACCTTCTTGATCATGGTCTCTCCCCTGCCAGGTAAGTATGCTTTAGTGCAGCACACACTGCCTCCCGACATCGTTCATTGCCTCTTACCGTCTCAACGACTCATTTTTAAAACTCACAATGTCAGTTCCACCAGAACATGTTGCTGCTCTGTCATTTCAATTCTGCTAAAACATTGCAATATATAATGATATCCCCTTTGAGAAAATACTGCAGTGATACAGAACCTGCCATTTCTATTTGCATACTGCCCTTAAAAGGAAATGAACCCACCCACAGTAACGTTCCCTCAGACCAGTTTTCCGGAAATAAATCCTTATATATATTTATTGCATATGAAGTAAATGTTTGTCGGAGCTGCTTATTAAAAATTATTCCGAATCTGATGTGTTTGAAAAAGCACTTCTCAGGTTTTGCACAGAAAGACCAGTTCGACGACATAGTGAGGTTCTGGCCGGTCAAACATAGAAACATAGAATCTAGGAGCAGGAGTAGGCCATTCGGCCCGTCGAGCCTGCTCCGCCATTTAATACGATCATGGCTGATCATCCAAATCCAGTACCCTGTCCCTGCTTTAATCCCCACATTACATATATCCCACCCTACCCCCGTAACCCCACGTATTTAATTCCCCCTAACATATCCCATCCTATCCCCATAACCCCACATATTTAATCCCCCCTAACACTAAGGGTCAATTTACCATAGCCAAATCAACCTAACCCACACATTTTTGGGTCAAGTCTTCATCATTTGTGAGATTCACTCACTGTGGTTGAAATATTTCACCAATTTCCCATAGCTTACAGAATAAACCTACCTTCCTTTGTTTAAGTGGGTTTGCAATCTGTCTCACTCTCAAGGGCAATTAGGGATGGGCAATAAATGCTGGCCTGGTCAGCGACGCCCACATCCCAGGAACGATTAAAAAAAACGGCAGAGGCACGATGGGCCAGACAGCCCCCTTCTATGCTATATGATTCTTTAGGTAGTTAGTAAGGTTGAACATTTGCCAAAGTCCAGAGTTGGCATGCAGCTTTGAAAATATTGTTTTTTGTGGTGTGGAGTTAAAAGTGTGAATAATGGGAGAGTTTTTATACAAAATGTGCAATTTCTTAGTTGTAGAGGTCAATAGAAATGTGAGCGTAGAGATGAAATGTGAGCACTTCGATCGCTTATCAGACGATTAATACACTGACGCATGACCTGTTGAGTTGTTTTTAGCATTGAGTCTTTTGGAGGAAGGCTGTTTTGTATAGCAGCACCCTCTGTTGGAAATACGGAAATAATGAAGATCAAAATAAAATTAGCTAACATAACCAGTTGACGGCATGGTAGCAAAAGTCGCAAAATTATGTTAAGAACATGATAATAAATTAAATGTTTAAGAACATAATAGCAGCCTCTTTACAAAAACAGTACTACTTAGAAAAAAAAAATTCCATCTACGCTTATTTAAAACCAGGGGAGAGCGCGAACGCAGTCCCCCACTACCACAAATTTTGCAGTCGAGTATCCCGCATTTGGGGACATCGCAGGCGTCAGCACACCCGAAGTGCAATGGGTTAGCCTCGTCCTGGGAGAACCACCTTCTTGATCATGGTCTCTCCCCTACCAGGTAAGTATGCTTTAATGCAGCATACACTGCCTCCCGGCATCGTTCACTGCCTCTTACTATCACAACGACTCATTTTGCAAAATCACAATTATCCTCCAATCAGAAAGAACTGGAACTCTGACATGTCCATTCTGCTAAAATATTGCAATATATTATGATAACCCCTTTGACAAAATATTGCAGTGACACAGAATCTGCCATGCTTATTTGCATACTGCCCTTAAAAGGAAATGAACCCTCCCTCAGTAACGTTCCTTCAGGCCAGCCACGGAAAGTTTTCCGGAAATATATCTATTTATTGCATATGAAGTAAATTATTCAGAATCTGATGTGTTTGAAAAAGCACTTCTCAGGTTTTGCACAAAAAAAACAGTACGGACATAGTGAGGTTTTAGCCCATCAAGTCTTCATCACTTGTGAGATTCACTCTAGTTGAAATATTTCACCAATTTCCCATAGTTTATCTCACTACACAATAAACCTACCTTCCATTGTTTAAGTGGATTTGCAATCAAAGGTGAGGACAAGGTGAACCCTATCGTGGTTCCGGGAGGGAGGGGAAGGGGTGAGAGCAGAAGTGCGGGAAATTGAACGGACACGGTCAAGGGCCATGTCAACCACGGTAGAGGGGAATCCTCGGTTGAGGAAAAAGGAAGACATGTCGGAAGCACTAGTATGGAAGATGGTATCGTCAAAGCAGATGCGGCGGAGACGGAGAAATTGGGAGAATGGAATAGAGTCCTTACAGGAGGCAGGGTGGGAGGAAGTGTAGTCCAGGTAGCTGTGGGAGTCAGTGGGCTTATAGTGAATGTTTGTCAATAGCCTATCCCCAGAGATGGAGACGGAGAAGTCGAGGAAGGGAAGGGAAGAGTTGAAGATGGACCATGTGAAGGTGATGGAAGGGTGGAAATTGGAAGCAAAGTGAATGAAATTTTCTGGTTCAGGGCAAGAGCAGGAAATGGCACTGATACAGTCATCAATGTACCGGACAAAGAGGTGAGGGAGGGGACCTGAGTAGGACTGGAACAAAGAATGTTCCACATATCCCATGAAAAGGCAGGCATAGCTAGGGCCCATGCGGGTTCCCATAGCAACACCTTTAATTTGGAGGAAGTGAGTGGAGTCAAAGGAGAAGTTGTGGGAAGAGACTGGACAAGGGGAGAAAAAATAAAATTGAGATAGGAAGAGATAAGTTCCGTGGGGCAAGAACAGGCTGAAATGATGGGTCTACCAGGGCAGTCCTGTTTGTGGATCTTGGGAAGGAGGTAGAAGCGGGCTGTGCGGGATTGGGGAACTAAGAGTTTCGCGGCTGTGGAGGGAAGATCTCCAGAGGTGATGAGGTTAGTGACAGTCTTGGAAATGATGGTTTGATTTTCAGTAGTGGGTTCACGGTCCAGGGGCAGGTAGGAGAAGGTGTCGGAGAGTTGGCGTTCAGCCTCCGCTAGGTAGAGGTCGGTTCGCCAAACAACAACAGAGCCACCCTTGTCAGCAGGTTTAATGACAATGTTGGGGTTGGATCTGAGAGAATGGAATGCTGCAAGTTCAGAGGGAGGTAGGTTGGCGTGAGTGAGGGGAGCAGAGAAATTAAGATGGCCGATGTCACGCCGGCAATTTGCAATGAAAAGATCTAGAGTGGGTAAGAGGCCAGAGGGAGAGGTCCAGGTAGAATGAGAATTCTGAAAGCGGGAGAAAGGGTCAGCTGTGCGGGGGGAAGACTGCTGGCCAAAGAAGTGGGCACGGAGATGAAGGCGACGGAAAAGAGCTCAGCATCGTGCCGAGCTCGAAATTTATTGAGGTGGGGGTGTAAGGGGATGAAGCTCCGGCCTTTGCTGAGGACTGATCGTTCGGGGTCAGAGAGGGGAAGGCCAGAGGGGATAGTGAAAACACGGCAGGGGATGAGATTGGAATAAGGAATGGGGTCAGAGAAAAGTGAAGGGAAAGAAGGTTCCTGAGGGCTTCAGTTGTTGAAGCTTACAAACCTTGACACCTGAAAAGAAGAAAAAAAGGTTTTTGTTAAAGCGCTGGATGAGGCGAAGGATGAAATGGAACTGCGGACCAGGACAGCTTTGAGATAGTCAGGGATACGATCGCCTACGTGCGGGACAGGAGGGTGAACACCTGCTTAATCAGCTGGGACCAGGAGAAGGCCTTTGACAGAATATCACACATGTACATGATGGACGTGCTCTCCAACATGGGGTTTGGGAAGGGAATCTGCAATTGGATCCAACTGCTCTACACAGACATCAGTAGCGCAGTTCTAATCAACGGGGGGGGAATCGGAAAGCTTTCCGATCAAATCTGGAGTCAGGCAAGACTGTCCTCTCTCCTCTATCTTGTTCGTGTGCTGTATCGAACCTTTTGCTGAGTCCATCAGGAAGGATGCTGGCATAAGAGGGGTGACAATCCCAGGCAGCGGAGGCACTCAGGTCAAGGTTTCCCTGTACACAGACAAAATTGGCATCTTTTGCTCGGATCTGCTGTTGGTCCGCAGATTGCTGAGCATCTGCGACCAGTTTGAACTGGCCTCGGGAGCCAAAGTCAATCGCAACAAAAGCAAGGCCATGTTGTTTGGCAACTGGGCCGACTGATCCTTTGTCCCCTTCACCGTCAGGTCAGATTATCTGAAGGTGCTGGGAATATGGTTCAGAGCGGCCGGGGCGTGCACCAAAAACTGGGAGGAGCGTATCGCCAATGCCAAACAGAAACTGGGAATGTGGGAGCAGCGCTCCCTGTCGATTGCGGGCAAGAACCTGGTCATCAGGTGCGAGGTGCTGTCGGTGTTGGTGTACGTGGCGCAGGTGTGGCCCATAGCCCGACCCGGTGCCGCCGCAGTCACCCGAGCCGACTTCCACTTTATCTGGAGATCAAAAATGGACCGTGTCCGCAGGGAAATGATGTGCAATCCTCTGGACAAAACGGGAAGAAACGTACCCAACGTTGCCCTCACCCTGATGTCCACATTTGTGTGTGGCTGCATCAAGCTGTGCATAGACCCTCGGTACGCAAACACCAAGTGTCACTACGTGCTGAGGTTCTATCTGTCCCCGGTGTTGCGAAGGATGGGTCTGGCCACGCTGCCGTGGAACGCTCCATTCAGTTGGACCGTGCCGAACCACCTGTCCTTCGTTGAAAAGTTTGTACAGGAAAACACCTTTGACCACAAGGCCAAAAAGCAGTGGTCAGCACGTAACGTCCTCGAGGCCCTGCGGAAAAAGGAGATGGTGGATCCTGTCGGATGGTTCACCGAGCAGACTGTCGAAATTATTTGGGAGAATGTCTCATCACCAGAACTTTCAAACAAGCACCAAGAGAAGGGCCCTCCCCGTCAGATCCTTCATGCACACCCGGCATCTCAGTGCCACCGTACGCTGTCCTCGAGGTGTCTGTGGTGGGGACAAGACCATCATTCATCTCCTTCTGGAATGTGCCTTTGCAAAGAAGGTCTGGAAAGAGATGCAGTGGTCTTTGTCGAGGTTCATCCCGAGCAGCTCTGTAACACAGGACCCTGTGCTCTACGGACTGTTCCCAGGGACGCACACCGAGACAAACATCAACTGCTGCTGGAGGACCATCAACTCGGTGAAAGACGCCCTTTGGCCTGCCCGAAACTTGCTGGTCTGCCAGAGTAAGGAGTTGTCAACGACCAAGACTGGCACATTCCAAGGTCCAGGACTACGTGCTGAGGGACGCACTGAAGCTTGGTGCAGCCGCCGCAAAGGCTCAATGGGGAAAGGCCACAGTTTAAGGCCCTCCTGCCATCGCCCACCGAGGGGCTGGAACCAGTGTAAAACCCCTCGGGCTGTATGTCTTAATGATTATGTTTGATTGCAATGTAAATGTACATATAACCTGCACTGCAAATGGAATGAGGCACCCTAGAGTGCCACGTACTGCATTTAACCTGCATTGTACGATTTGAAATATGATATGTGGATTGTAATGCAATGTATCTTGACCAATTTTATGAATAAAGTATATTTTTGGAAAAAGAATGACCTAGCCGGAATGGTGCAACTCAAAAAGAGAAAACAGAAAATGGACTTGTCAAAGGACTCAAACGAAAAAGGGTAGCTACAAATGATGGAAATAACTATATAATGTACACGAAATGTGGAGAGTTTGTCCCACATGTAAGGGAGACAGTTGGAGTAATAAAAAGAAAAAAAGGAAGACTTGCATTATTATAGCGCCTTTCATGACCTCAGGATGTCCCAAAGCCCTTTACAGCCAATGAAGTACTTTTTGAAGTGTAGTCACTGTTGTAATGTAGGAAACGCGGCAGCCACATTATGCACGGCTAGTTCCCACAAACAGCAACGTGATAATGACCAGATCATCTGTTTTAGTGATGTTGATTGAGGGATAAATATCGGCCAGGAAAAGTCCAACCTGTCACTGCAGCAATTTCTGGCCCACTGTTTCGCATTTGCACCTGAACAAACCCCACTGTCTGTCCAATTAGGTCTTCCTCATGCAAAAAGAGATCAGCAACTGCAATTTACAGCAACATTGGCTTGCTCAATGCTCTTTTTCTCTTGGTGCGATATCCCTCCGCACTCCTGTTCTGGGAAGTGCATGCTGCAGGTGTCTTCTGTCTGTGCCTTCAGAAGCCTTGGGCTCCTCTCAGCTGTCACAAAGCAAAAGGATAAAAGTGCATGGGTAAATATGGTTGAGGGATCAATATTGACCAGGACACCGGGGACAACTCCCCTGCCCTTCTTCAAAATAGTGCCATGGGATCTTTTACATCCACATGAGGGAAAAGACGGGGCCTCGGTTTAATGTCTCATCCGAAAGACAGCACCTCTGACAGTGCAGCACTCCCTCAGTACTGTACTGGAGTGTCAGTCTAGATTTTGTGTGCTCCTAACAATCCTCCCGAAATCCCTCCGCTTCTCTTTCCTCCTTTAAGCCACTCCATGACCAAGCTTTTGGTCATCTGTCCTACTATCTCCTTATGTGGCTCGGTGTCAGATTTTGCTTGATAACGCTCCTGCGAAGCGCCTTGGGACGTTTTAATACGTTAAAAGGCGCTATATAAATACAAGTTGTTGTTGAGTAAATAAGGAGGAACTGTTTCCAGTGGCAGAAGGGTCAGTCGCCGGAGGACACAGATTTGAGAAAATTTGCAAAAAGGCCAGAGGCGATGTAAGGAAATGCTAATTTATGCAGCAATTTGTTATGACCTGGAATGCACTGGCTGAAAGGGTGGCAGAAGCAAATTCAATAGAGCTCGTGTGTTTGGGAGGTGCTGCCGAAGAAGCCTTGGCGAGTCGCTGCAGTGCATCTTGTAAATAGTACACACTTCAACCACGGTACGCTGGTGGTGGAGGGAGTGAATGTTTGAGGTGGTGGATGGGGTGCCAATCAAGCGGGCTGCTTTGTCCTGGATGGTGTCGCGCTTCTTGAGTGTTGTTGGACTGCACTCATCCAGGCAAGTGGAGAGTATTCCATCACACTCCTTACTTGTATCATTCTATACTTATAAGGTTGAAGATTTTGCTAGGTGTAATAAAATCAGAAAATTGTGGAAACACTCAGCAGGTCAGGCAGCATCGTGGAGAGAGAAACAGTTAGCGTTTCCATTTTCTGTTTTTATTTCAGATTTGCAGCCTCCACAGTATTTTACTTTTGGTAGGTGTATTTGCTTTTGCTCAGTGCAGAGTTGGCATCCAGCTTTGAAAATATTGTTAAATATGACATGCAGCTTGACATTAAGTCTTGAAGAGACAAACTCAGTTTAATTTAGAGCAAAAATAAATCAAAAACCACTTCTGATTTAGCTCAAAAAATATTCAAATTCTAATTTTTATTTGTAAGCCAGGGGAGAGCGCGAACGCAGTCCCCCACTACCACAAATTTTGCAGTCGAGTATCCCGCATTTGGGGACATCGCAGGCGTCAGCACACCCGAAGTGCAATGGGCTAGCCTCGTCCTGGGAGAACCACCTTCTTGATCATGGTCTCTCCCCTGCCAGGTAAGTATGCTTTCTATTTGCACACACTGCCTCGCCACATCTTTCACTGCCTCTTACCATATCAACGACTTATTTTTAAAACTCACAATGTCAGTTCTACCACAACATGCGGCTGCTCTGTCATGTCAATTCTGCTAAAATATTGCAATATATAATGATATTCCCTTTAACAAAATACTGCAGTGATACAGAACCTGCCATGCTTATTTGCATACTGCCCTTAAAAGGAAATGAACCCTCCCTCAGTAATACGATAGCAAAATACTGCAGATGCTGGAAATCCGAAATAACAACAGAAAACGCTCCCTCACTAACGTTCCCTCAGGCCAGCCACGGAAAGTTTTCCGGAAATAAATCCTTATATATATTTATTGCATATGCAGTAAATCTTTGTCGTAGCTTCTTATGAAAAATTATTCAGGATCTGATGTGTTTGAAAAAGCACTTCTCAGGTTTTGCGCAAAAAACCAGTACGGACATAGTGAGGTTCTGGCCGGTCAAGTCTTCATCACTTGTGAGATTCACTCACTGTGGTTGAAATATTTCACCAATTTCCCATAGTTTACAGAATAAACCTACCTTCCTTTGTTTAAGTGGGTTTGCATTCTGTCTCACTCATTTCAGTTTGATCATTGTCCACATAGTGAGTAAATGATATAAGGAAAAGCCACATTAAGAGCTTAAAGACGTAGATGAAAAATAAATGTTTGTTACTGCTGTTAGGCAAAGCAAAGGAGGTAAACTGAGAAAGTTATTAATTACCTAGCCAAATGGTGCAACTGAAAGAAACAAACCTGAAAAAGGACTTGACACGAAAAAGGCTTGCTAAGAATGTTGGAAATAACTATATAACGTACAAGAAATGTGGCAAGTTTGCTTCTTATGGAAGGGAGACACTTGGAGTATTAAGGTATTCGAGCCAACACTGCAGCAATCCTAACTTCCTCCAGCATGGCCAATGCTTCCAGTAAGGCTTTCTTGTGTTCAGTTTGAGTCATGCCTTAAATCAAAATGATGTCCTTGTGGCAAGGACCTTCTAGGAAACTTGCCATTTTCCTTTGAAAGCAACCACATGGCCTCATCAATAAATAAAGAAGTAATGGAAAGTGTTACTTCTCCAAAACTCTGCTGCCCGTATCCTAACTTGCATCAAGTCCCATTCACCCATCACCCCTGTGCTCGCTGACCTACATTGGCTCCCAGTCCAGCAACGCCTCAATTTTAAAATTCTTATCCTTGTTTGCAAATCCCTCCTTGGCTAGGTATGACTCTCCATCGGCTGGAGTCATACCTAGCACAAAGGAAGATGGTTGTGGTTGTTGGAGGCCAAGCCTCTCAGCCCCAGGACATTGCTGCAGGAGTTCCTCAGCGCAGTGTCCTAGGCCCAACCACTTCTGCTTCATCAATGACCTTCCCTCCATCATAAGGTCAGAAGTGGGGATGTTCGCTGATGACTGCACAGTGTTCAGTTCCATTCGCAACTCCTCAGATAATGAAGCAGTCCATGCCCGCATGCAGCAAGACCTGGATGACATTCGGGCTTGGGCTGATAAGTGGCAAGTAACATTCGTGCCACACAAGTGCCAGGCAATGACTATCTCCAAGAGCATCTAACCACCTCCCCTTGACATTCAACAGCATTACCATCACCGAATCCCCCACCATCAACAGCCTGGGGGTCACCTTGACCAGAAACTTAACTGGACCAGCCACATAAATACTGTGGCTACAAGAGCAGGTCAGAGGCTGTGTATTCTGCTGTGAGTGTCTCACCTTCTGACTCCCCAAAGCCTTTTCACCATCTAGAAGGCACAAGTCAGGAGTGTGATGGAATACTTTCCGCTTGCCTGGATGAATGCAGCTCCAACAACACTCCAGAAGCTCGACACCATCCAGGACAAAGCAGCCCGCTTGATTGGCACCCCATCCACCACCTTAAACATTCACTCCCTGCACCACCGGCGCACCATGGCTGCAGGGTGTACCATCTACAAGATGTACTGCAGCAACTCACCAAGGCTTCTTTGGCAGCACCTCCTAAACACGCGACCTCTTCCATCTAGAAGGACAAGGGCAGCAGGCGCATGGGAACACCATCACCTGCAAGTTCCCCTCCAAGTTACACACCATCCTGAATTGGAAATATATCACCGTTCCTTCATCGTCGCTGGGTCAAAATCCTGGAAATTCCTTCCTAACAGCACTGTAGGAGTACCTTCACCACAAGGACTGCAGCGGTTCAAGAAGGCAGCTCACCACCACCTTCTCAAGGGCAATTAGCGGAGGCAGCAGACCTGAGCGTGAGGGAGAGTGGAGGCGGAGCAAATAAAGAGCACAGCAGAGCAAGGCCCGAGAGCAGAGGCAGCAGACCTGAGCGGGACCTGTGAAAGAAAAAAATATCGAAGTGGGACATCACAGGAAAGCAGCTAAAGGACAACAAAAAACAAGGAGTGACATCACAGGAAAGCAGGGAAGTAATTGGTTGGTTAGTATTTCTCTCTTTTTCTTGAGCATTGGTTTAAATTAAGAGCCGGGATTAAAAACTAAACGTTCACAACTTAAACACTGTAAAGTTTCCAAAATTTGCAGATCCCCAAAACCTAAGGAAAAAGAACTTTGGAACTACCCCAGAGTGATAAAAATAAGGAATTTAAGACCAAAACCAAGCTTTGGCATTTTAAAAGAACATGTCTGGACATGTAAGGGAGAGGGGGCTGCACAGGACGTGGGATCAACCTCTGTAAATAGCAGTTTTGGGTATTGCATTGTCTGGGAATTCAAGCCCCAGCAAACATTAACATTTGGACAATAGGCCCTGGGAGAAGGCAGCCCCACCCAAAACACAGGAACCATTAAAACCTATCACAGAACCCATTAAAGAGATGCATAAAGATAAGAGTGCTAGGCCCAGCAAAAAACTCAAAACATGAGGACAATGCAAACTCTGATTAAACAACAGATCGACAGGACGCAAGCCATTTGACACTCAGTAAAGTCGTTACTGTTGACGAGGTCTTACAATGACCAGGATTTGATTTGGTTTTGACAAGGCCACTTCAATTCAGTATAATTGAAGGCCCATCAAGCAGTTACAACAGTTCAGTAAGAAGAGAGTTCAGGACAATTTAACACCAAGTTAAACCCATCAAAACTTAACAAGCCCGCAAAACCAAGACAATGGAATGAACAGGCCTCAACTGAAACCTAAATCACTTCAACACAAAACCGTTTTAGTAAGGGGTTTTGGCGCGAAAAAGACAAAGGGTCCGAACAGTATAATTGAGGGCCCAATCCCCCAAGAAGCTCTCTCTCAGCTTTGTTCCAGGGGCAGCAAGTTCCAGCAAGACACAGATGGGTCTACACACATGACACGAGGAGGAGGAGAGACAAGCAGCCAGGCCACGAGGCAGGCAGACCCGAGGCGAGATTGGAGGCAGGGACAGACAAGGCCAGGCAAGGGCTGGAACTGAGACCACGAGCTGGGAGCGAGTCGACATCGCTCAACACAGAGTCCAGCTCCAAAAGGTACCGCCCCGACAAGCCTCCAACACAACAAAACTCAACGACCAGACCACCATCGCAGATTTCACAGACCAGTACCACGTGGGGACGGCAGGCCCCAAAGGACAAAAGGAGAGTACCTCAAAATCGCAATCAACTTACCTGGCTGGATTTCGCACTGTCAAAACCCCTGTTTGGTGAGCATTATCCTTGATCTCCTGAAACCAAAACCTAGCTAGATAGTGGGATTTTTGGGAGGGATAAGGGTTTTTGTATATTGTCATTCTCCCTCGCCTGTACCGTGTGTTCCCCAACCTGTTTAAGTGTTAAGTGTGTTTTAAGTTTGTTACCTTTTTCTTTTAATAAAAGTCAAAATTCTTTCATCGGAACCTGTTGTCTACTGCATCTTTATTCACAACCCCTAAATAAGTCCAAGGTCTGAACCAGGGGCATGGGAGCGATTCAAACCACTCACTGAGTCAGAGGTGAGGCTGACCCCTACCACACCACCCCCTACAACACTTAATTAATTAAATACATTAGAAATGGCAGGGCAGGCGATTTGTTACTGCTGCAACATGTGGAAAGGCTTTGGCGAGTCAGGAGGTGAGACACTCGCAGCAGAATACACACCATTGAGGTCCACGGCGACCACATTTGCAGTAAGTGTTCATTGCTTGAGGAACTTCGGCTCTGTGTTGATGAGCTGGAGTCCGAGCTTCAAACACTGAGACACATCAGGAAGGGGGAGAGTTACCTGGACGCTGTGTTCCAGGAGGCAGTCACACCCCTTAGATTAATTAATTCAAATTTGGTCCGTGGTCAGGGACAGGTGGGTGTGACTACGAGCGAGGCAGGTATAGGGACCCAGGAGGTAGTGGTGGAGGAGCCTCAGCCCTTGCTCATGTCCAACAGTTACGAGGTTCTTACTCTCTGTGTGGGCGACAGCAGGGACTGCAGTGAGGATGAGCAAACAGACCACAGCACCATGGTAGAGGGAGCCATTCAAGTGGGGGGAGCAAAAAGAAATGTGGTAGTGGTAGAGGACAGTATAGTTAGGGGGATAGACACTGTTCTCTGCAGCCAAGAACATGAGTCCCGAAGGCTGTGTTGCCTGCCTGGTCCATGTAGGTGCCAACGACATAGGTAGGACAAAGAAAGAGGTTCTGCTGAGGGAGTATGAGCAGCTAGGGACTAAATTAAAAAGCAGAACCACAAAGGTAATAATCTCTGGATTACTACCTGAGCCATGTGCAAATTGGCATAGGGTAAATAAGATCAGCGAGATGAACAAGTGGCTCAAAGATTGGTGTGGGAGAAATGGGTTTCGATTCCTGGGGTACTGGCACCAGCACTGGGATAAGAAGGAGCTGTTCCTTCGGGACGGGCTTCATTCGAACCAAGCTGGGACCAGTGTCCTGGCGAATCGAATAACTAAGGCTGTAGATAGGGCTTTAAACTAAATAGTGGGGGGGGGGGGGGGGTGGTGGGATACGCTGAGCGGAAATTTAAAAAGTCAAAGAAAAATGAGAAGGCAAAAGTGCAGGGTAGCGATAAGGGTAATGATAACCAGAGTATGACAGGAAGGGACAGAGTGTATACACATAAGAGTGCATCAGAAAGAGGGGTCAGAGTAGGGAAAAATGGTAAAAAGACAAAATTAAAAGCTCTATATCTGAACGCACGCAGCATTCGTAACAAGATAGATGAGTTGACAGCACAAATAGAAATAAATGGGTATGATCTGATAGCCATTACAGAGACGTGGTTGCAAGGTGACCAAGGCTGGGAACTGAATATTCAGGGTTTTTTTGCCATTTTGTAAGGATAGGCAGAAAGGAAAAGGAGGTGGTGTAGCTCTGTTAATAAGGGATGAGATCAGTGCAGTAATGAGAAATGATATTGGCCTAGAAGATCAAGACGTAGAATCAGTTTGGGTGGAGATAAGAAATAATAAGGGTAAGAAGTCACTGGTGGGAGTGGTCTACAGGCCCCCAAACAGTAGCTACACTGTAGGACAGAGTATAAATCAAGAAATAATAGAGGCTTATAAGAAAGGTACGGCTATAATCATGGAAGATTTTAATCTTCATATTGATTGGACAAAGCAAATTGGCAAAGGTAGACTTGAGGAAAAGTTCTTAGAGTGTATACGGGATGGTTTCTTGGAACAATACGTTGTGGAACCAACCAGGGAAAAGACTACTTTAGATCTGGTAATGTGTAACGAGGCTGGATTAATTAATGATCTCAAAGTGAAGTATCCTCTTGGGAAGAGTGATCATAGCATGGTAGAATTTCAAATTCAGTTTGAGGGTGAGAAAGCTAGGTCTCAAACTAGTGTCCTGAACTTAAACAAAGGTAATTACAAAGGTATGAAGGCAGACTTGGTTAAAGTGGACTGGGAAAATATATTACAGGGTAAGACTGTAGAAAAGCAGTGGCAAACATTTAAGGAGATATTTCATAACTCTCAGCAAAGATATATTCCAATGAGAAGAAAGACTCTAAGAGAAGGATGAACCATCCGTGGCTAACTAAGGAAGTTAAGGATGGTATCAAATTGAAAACAAGAGCATACAATGTTGCGAAGAATAGTGGAAGGCCAGAGGATTAGGAAATTTTTAAAAACCAGCAAAGGACGACAAAAAATGATAAAGAGAGAGAAGATAGCTTATGAGAGTAAGCTAGCAAGAAATATACAAACAGACAGTAAGAGCTTCTACAGGTATATAAAAAGGAAGAGAGTAGCTAAAGTAAACGTTGGTCCCCAAGAGGATGAGTCTGGGGAATTAATAAAGGGAAACAGGCAAATGGTGGAGACCTTGAACAAATATTTTGTATCGGTCTTCACGGTAGAAGACACTAAAAGCATCCCAATAATGGATAATCAAGGGGCTATTGGGGTGGTGGGGGTGGGGGGGGGGGGGGAACTTAGAACAATCACTATCACTAGAGAGAAAGTACTAGGCAAACTAATGGGACTAAAGGTGGACAAGTCCCCTGGACCTGATGGCCTGCATCCTAGAGTCTTAAACGAGGTGGCTGCAGCGATAGTGGATGCATTGGTTGTAATCTACCAAAATTCCCTGGATTCTGGAGAGGTCCCGGTGGACTGGAAAACCACAAATGTAATGCTCCTATTTAAGAAAGGAGGGACACAGAAAGCAGGCAACTATCAACCAGTTAGCCTAACATCTGTCATTGGAAAAATGCTGGAGTCCATCATTAAGGAAGTGGTAGCAGGACATTTAGAAAATCATAATATAGTCAAGCAGAGTCAGCATGGTTTTATGAAAGGGAAATCATGCTTGACAAATTTGCTGGAGTTCTTTGAGGATGTAACAAGCAGGGTGGATAAAGGGGAACCAGTAGATGTCGTGTATTTGGGTTTCCAGAAGGCATTCGATAAGGTGCCACATAAAAGGTTACTACACAAGATAAGAGCACATGGGGTTGGGGTAATATATTAGCATGGATAGAGGATTGGCTAACTAACAGAAAACAGAGAGTTGGGATAAATGGGTAATTTTCAGGTTGGCAAACTGTAACTACTGGGGTGCTGCAGGGATCAGTGCTGGGGCCTCAACTATTTAGAATCTATATTAGTGACTTGGATGAAGGGACCGAATGTAATGTAACCAAATTTGCTGATGATACAAATATAGGTGGGAAAGCAAATTGTGTGGAGGACGCAAAAAATCTCCAAAGGGATATAGATAGGCTAAGTGAGTGGGCAAAAATCTGGCAGATGGAGTTTAATGTAGGAAAATGCAAGGTTATCCTCTTTGGTAGGAAAAATAAAAAAGCAAATTATTATTTAAATGGGGAGAGATTACAAAATGCTGAGGTACAGAGGGATCTGGGGGCTCTTGTACATGAATCACAAAAAGTTAGCATGCAGGTACAGCAAGTAATTAGGAAGGCAAATGGAGTGTTGACCTTTATTGCAAAGGGAAGGGAGTATAAAAGTAGGGAAGTCCTGTTACAACTGTACGGGGCGTTGGTGAGACCACACCTGGAGTACTGCGTAGTTTTGGTCACCTTATTTAAGGAAGGATATACTTGCATTGGAGGCAGTTCAGAGAAGGTTCATGAGGTTGATTCCGGAGATGAAGGGGTTGTCTTATGAAGAAAGGTTGAGCCTATACTCATTTGAGTTTAGAAGAATGAGAGGGAATCTTATTGAAACTTATAAGATTCTGAAGGGGCTTATCAGGGTAGATGCAGAGAGGATGTTTCCCCTCGTGGGGGAATCTAGAACTAGGGGGCATAATTTCAGAATAAGGGGGCACCCATTTAAATCGGAAATGAGGAGGAATTTCTTCTCTCAGAGGGTGGTGAATCTTTGGAATTCTCTTCCCCAGAGAGCGGTGGAGGCTGGGTCATTGAATATATTTAAGGTGGGGATAGACAGATTTTTGAAAGGTAAGGGAGTCAAGGGTTATTGGGAGCGGGCAGGGAACTGGAGGTGAGGCCAAGATCAGATCAGCCATGATCTTATTGAATGGCGGAGCAGGCTCGAGGGGCCAAATGACCTACTCCTGCTCCTATATCTTATGTAATTAGGGATGGGCAATAAATGCTGGCCTTGCCAATGACACCAGGAATGATGAAAAAAAGCCAGCAGAAGCACGATGGGCTGAATGGCTTCCTTCTATGCTGTATCATTCTATAGGTAGTTAATAACAACAACTTGCATTTATATAGCGCCTTTAACGTAGTAAGACGTGCCAAGGCACTGCACAGGAATATTTTAAGACAAAAAATTTGACAAGGTTGAACATTTTGCCAAAGTCCAGAGTTGGCATGCAGCTTTGAAAATATTGTTTTTTGTGGTGTTGAGTTACAAGTGTGAATAATGGGAGAGTTTTTATACAAAATGTGCAATTTCTTAGTTGCAGAGATCAATGGAAATGTGAGCGTAGAGATGAAATGTGAGCACTTCGATCGCTTATCAGACAAGATTAATACACTGACGTATGACCTGTTGAGTTGTTTTTAGCATTGAGTCTTTTGGAGGATGGCTGTTTTGTATAGCAGCACCCTCTGTTGGAGATAAGGCGAAATTAAGATCATAAATTTAGCTAACATAACCAGTTGACGGCATAGAAGCAAAACGACATTAAGAACATGATAAATTAAGGAACATAGTTGCCCCTTAACAATAACAGCACTACTTACAAAATAAACGGTTTCATCTACTTTTGTTTAAAACCAGGGGAGAGCGCGAACGCAGTCCCCCACTACCACAAATTTTGCAGTCGAGTATCCCGCATTTGGGGACATCGCAGGCGTCAGCACACCCGAAGTGCAATGGGTTAGCCTCGTCCTGGGAGAACCACCTTCTTGATCATGGTCTCTCCCCTGCCAGGTAAGTATGCTTTAGTGCAGCACACACTGCCTCCCGACATCATTCACTGCCTCTTACTGTTTCAACGGCCCATTTAAAAAAAATCACAATGTCCCTTCAATCAGAAAGTGCTGCTGATCTGACATGTCAATTCTGCTAAAATATTGCGATATGTAATGATATCCCCTTTGACAAAATACTGCAGTGACACAGAATCTGCCATGCTTATTTGCATACTGCCCTTAAAAGGAAATGAACCCTCCCTCAGTAACGTTTCCTCAGGCCAGCCACGGAGAGTTTTCCGGAAATAAATCCTTATATATATTTACTGCATATGCAGTAAATGTTTGTCGTAGCTTCTTATGAAAAATTATTCAGAATCTGATGTGTTTGAAAAAGCACTTCTCAGGTTTTGTACATAAGACACGAATAGGGACATCTTCTTCTTAGGCAGCCCCTCGGAACCGAGGACTAGCTTCCACACTAAAAATGAGTTCTCAGGTGACTGATGAGTCCAATGCAGGACCTACAGTCCCAGGTGTCGGAGAGGATTTTGCACTTTTTGAAGGCGGTTTGAGGGTGTCCTTGAAACGTTTCCTCTGCCCACCTGGGGCTCTCCTGCCTTGTCGGAGCTCCGAGTAGAGCGCTTGTTTTGGGAGTCTCGTATCGGGCATGCGGACGATGTGGCCCGTCCATCGGAGCTGATCGAGCGTGGTCGAAGCTTCGATGCTGGGGATGTTGACCTGAGCAAGAACACTGACGTTGGTGCGGCTATCCTGCCAATGGATTTGCAGGATCTTCAAAAGGCAGCGTTGGTGGTACCTCTCCAGTGCTTTGAGGTGCCTGCTGTACATGGTCCATGTCTCTGAAGCGTACAGGAGGGCGGGAATCACTACAGCTCTGTAGACCATGAGCTTGGTGCCGGGTTTGAGGTCCTGGTCTTCTAACACTCTCTTCCTCAGGCGACCCAAGGCTACACTGGCACACTGAAGGCGGTGTTGGACTTCGTCATCGACGTCTGCCCTTGTTGACAGTAGGCTCCCGAGGTATGGAAAGTGGTCCACGTTGTCCAAGGCCTCGTCGTGGATTTTGATAATCGGGGGGCAGTACTGTGTGGCGGGGGCAGGTTGGTAGAGGACCTTTGTCTTACGGATGTTTAGTGTAAGGCCCATGCTCTCGTACACTTCGATGAAGGTGTTGACGATGGTTTGGAGTTCGACCTCCGAGTGTGCGCAGGTGCAAGCGTCGTCTGCATACTGTAATTCAACGACAGAGGATGGGACGACCTTGGATCTGGACTGGAGGTGATGGAGGTTGAACAGTTTCCTGTTTGTTCTGTAGATTAGCTCCACTCCAGCGGGGAGCTTACTGAGGGTGAGATGGAGCATTGCAGCAAGGAAGATCGAGAAGAGTGTTGGTGCGATGACACAGCCTTGCTTGACCCCGGTCCGTACGTGAATTGGGTCTGTGGTGGATCCGTTGGTCAGGATCACGGCTTGCATGTCATCGTGAAGCAGGCGGAGGATGGTGACAAACTTTTGAGGGCAGCCGAATTTGAGGAGGACACTCCATAATCCCTCACAGTTGACAGCGTCGAAGGCCTTTGTGAGGTCAAAGAAGGCCATGTACAAGAAACACTATTGGCGCGAATACATGAACACATTTCTCTTATTTGGAAGGAGGAGAGTATGCCAGGGGATCTCAGAGACACCAGAATCGTGACCATCTTCAAGAAAGGTGACAAGTCCGATTGCGGTAATTACAGAGGAGTTTCCCTGCTGTCTGCCACAGGGATAGTCATCGCAAGAATCCTCCTCAATCGCCTTCTCCCAGTGGCTGAAGAGCTCTACCCAGAGTCGCAATGTGGATTCCGCCCACTAAGGGGGACAATGGACATGATCTTCACCGCACGTCAAATACAAGAGAAATGTAGGGAACAGCACCAACCAACAATAGGGACATAGTGAGATTCTGGTTGCTCAAGTCTTTTGAGAGTCACTCACTTTGCTTGAAATATTTCACCAATTTCCCATAGCTTATCTCACTCTACAGAATAAACCTACCTTCCATTGTCTAAGTGGGTTTAAAATCTGTCTCATTTTTTTCAGTGTGATCATTGTCCTCATAGTGAGTAAATGATATAAAGAAAAGACACTTTAAGAGCTTAAAGAGTTAGATGGAAAATCTATGTTCACCCATCACCCCTGTGCTCAATGACCTACATTGGCTCCTGGTTAAGCAATGCCTCAGTTTTAAAATTCTCATCCTTGTCTTTCAAATCCCTCCATGGCCTCGCCCCTCCCTATTTCTGTAACCTCCTCCAGTCCTACAACTCTCCAAGATATCTGTGCTCCTCCAACGTGGCCTCTTGCATGTCCCCTATTTTAATCGCTCCACCATACCTTCAGCTGCCAAGGCCCTAAGCTCTGGAATTTCCTCCCTGAACCTCATCGCCTCCTTCCTCCTTTAAGACGCTCCATAAAACCTACCTCTTTGACCATGCTTTTGGTCATCTGCCCTAATATCTTCTTACGTGGCTCAGTGTCGAATTTTGTTTGATAATCGCTTTTCTTAAGCACCTTGGGATGTTTTGCTACATTAAAAGCAAGTTGTTGTTGTTGACGAGGCTAGTGCAGTGGATGTTGTGTATATGGACTTGCAAAAGGCGTATGTTAAAAGTATCACATAATAACCTTGTTAGCTATATTGAAGCCCATGGCATTAAACAGGCAGTCGCTGCTTGGATACAAAATTGGCTAAGGGACAGCAAGCAGAGAGTTGTGGTGAATGGTTGTTTTTCAGACTGGAGGCAAGTATACAGTGGAATCCCCCAGAGGTCAGTATTAGGATCACTGCTCTTTTTGATATATATTAATGACTTGGGCTTGGGTACACAGGGCATAATTTCAAAGTTTGCAGATGACACGAAACTCGGAAATGTAGTAAACAGAGAGGAGGATAGTAACATACTTCAGGAGAACATAGACAGACTGGTGAAATGGGCAAACACATGGCAGATAAAATTTAATGTTCGGAAGGGGGGGGAAGAGGAGCAGGGATTGAAGCGGGGAGAGAGGAGCTCAGAGAGGGGAGAGGAGGTCAGGAACTCAGAGGGGGGGAAGGTCAGGAACTCAGGGTGAGAAGGTCAGGAACTCAGGGGGAGAAGGTCAGGAACTCAGGGTGGGAGAGAAGGTCAGAAACTCGGGGGGAGAAGGTCAGGAACTCGGGGGGAGAAGGTCAGGAACTCAGGGGGGGCGAGGAGGTCAGGAACTCGGGGGGAGAAGGTCAGGAACTCAGGGGGGGAGAGAAGGTCAGGAACTCGGGGGGAGAAGGTCAGGAACTCAGGGGGAGAAGGTTAGGAACTCAGGGGGGGAAGGTCAGGAACTCAGGGAGGTGAGGAGGTCAGGAACTCGGGGGGGGGGTGGGGAAAAGGTCAGGAGCATGGGGGGGAGGGTGAGGAGGTCAGGAACTCTGGGGGAGGGAGAAGGTCAGGAACTCAGTGGGGGGGGAGAAGGTCAGGAACTCGGGAGGGGGGAGAAGGTCAGGAACTTGTTGACGGGGGGGGAACACGGTGAGAACAGTGTGGAAGGGGGAAGAACGTGATCCAGGTCTAAAGGAGGGAGGGGATGAGAGCAAGAACGTGATCCAGATGGGAAGATAGATCACGTTCTCTCCACCCTCTGTTAGACCCGGATCACGTTCTTCCACCCCCATCCCCTTTACACCTGCACCACGCTTTCTCTCTCCTCCCCCTGCAGGCCACAGCAGTTCAAGAAGGTACCTCACGACCACCCTCTTAAGAGCAACTAGCAATGGGAAATAACTAAATGAATTTTTTAAAATGAGAGCATATTCTGTGTCGGTCCTACAACATGCATAACATTACATTTTTGTGTTGTTTGCCGGACTCGACTATTCCAATGTTCCCCTGGCCAGCCTCCCATCTTCCACCCTCAATGAACTTGAGCTCATCCAAAACTCTGCTGCATGTGTCCTAACACGCAGCACATCCCATTCACCCCTGTGCTCGTTGACCTACATTGGCTCATGGTGCACCAACAATGCTCTCGCTAAGCCACGCAGCCATGCAGCTGTCTGGAAGTCCCACACCGGCTTTTGAATGCATGCGCAAAATTTTGAATAGGAGATTTTGCACATGCGTGAATTTTTGAATGGGCAAGGGACCGTGGAACCAAAAAAAAATTAGGTGTACATTGTCCACCAACACCTTGATTTTAAAATTCCCATCCTCATGTTAAAATCCCTCCATGGCCTCACCCCTTCCTATCTGAACTCGGCTGTGTGAGTGTGTGTGTGCTCCAACCCAGGAGTGTGAGCCCTGTCTGTTCTCTGAAAGCAGTAGTGTTAGCACTGTGAGCTCAGTCGCCTGCCTGACAATGACTGGATCAAATTACACATTGCAGAGATCTTGATTACTCTCCAGCAGGCAGGATCAAATGACACATTCCAGACAAACTGTTGGGTGTGCCTTGTCTTCCAAGGGGCCCAATCAGAAAACTGGTGTTGCAAATAGATGCGGCCTAATTTGATCCAGTGTCAGGCATTGTCAGGCAGGCTCCAGAGTTCACAGTGCTAACTCTACTGATTTCAGAGAACAGACAGGGCTCAAGCTCCTGGGTTGGAGAACATACATACACTCATACTGCCGAGTCTAGAGAACGCACAGCGCTCACACTCCTGAATTCAGGTCTTCATTGCTGACAGTCAGACTTCAAATTCGAATCACTATACTCCTGATTTCACAAGAATGTCAAAAACAACCTCACAAATCTACTGTTAACATCTTTTCACATACAGAGAACATGGTGATTCAGGTGGCAGTGAATGATACCAGGCTTAAAGTGTTAAAATATGAGGCCATGTTGTTTAAACTTGGCTTGTATCCCTTGAGTTTAGAAGATTGAGGGGTGATCTAATCGAATTGTTTAAAATGTTAAAAGGGTTTAATAGGGTAGAGAAACTATGGGCTGGATTTTACCAACCTCGGCGGGTCCATGGCGGGCAACGTCAGTGGTGGGTACTGGCCCCACTGCTGGCTCCAGCCCACTGTGTAGAATGAATTTACCGTGATTGAGTTTGTTCAGCCCGCCCAGCGAGTTTCCCGGCCAACTGGAGGAAGCGGGTCTGATGACATCATTTGATGATGCATCATCAACCTGGTTTCCTTAAAGGGACCATGGCCAACTTGAATTTGACATTTGTGCTGTCAGTGTCCTACAGCATTGAGGTGCTGCAAACACTGACAATGACTGCACAGAGGTGCAGGGCTGCACCCAGGCTCTCACCCATGACTCAAACTTCTGTGTCAGTAATCACTCCCAGCATTTTATTGCCCATCCCTAATTGCCTTTAAAAGGTGGTGGTGAGCTGCCTTCTTGAACCGCTGAGGAAGAGAGTGTTTGAAGACCAGGACCTCAAACCCGGCACCAAGCTCATGGTCTACAGAGCAGCAGTGATACCCGCCCTGCTGTATGCCTCAGAGACATGGACCATGTTCAGCAGGCACCTCAAAGCACTGGAGAGGTACCACCAACGCCTCCGCAAGATCCTGCAAACCTATTGGCAGGATAGGCGCACCAACATCAGTGTTCTCGCTCAGGCCAACATCCCCAGCATCGAAGCTTTGACCACGCTCGATCAGCTCCGATGGATGGGTCACATCGTCCGCATGCCCGATACAAGACTCCCAAAACAAGCGGTCTACTTGGAGCTCCGACATGGCAAGAGAGCCCCAGGTGGGCAGAGGAAACGCTTCAAGGACACCCTCAAAGCCTCCTTGAAAAAGTGCAACATCCCCACTGACACCTGGGAATCCCTGGCCCAAGACCGCACAAAGTGGAGGAGAAGCATCCGGGAAGGTGCCAAACACCTCGAGTCTCTTCGCCGGGAGCAAGCGGAAGCCAAGCACAAGCAGCACAAGGAGCGCTCGTCAACCCAAGCACCCCACCCACCCACCCCTTCAACCACCTGTGACAGAGGCTGTAGGTCCTGCATTGGACTCATCAGTCACCTGAGAACTCATTTTTAATGTGGAAGCAAGTCATCCTCGGTTCCGAGGGACTGCCTAAGAAGAAGAAGATGAACCACTGCAGTCCGTGTGGTGAAGTTACTCTCCACAGACGTAGACTGACCCGCTGTGTGCTTCTAGCATTTTCCGATTTTGTACATTATATTCGAACTGTAATACCACTAAATAGCAACTGAGGACACTGCAGACCGATTGAATATTAAAAGCCATCGCTTGCAACCGCACCATCTGTAGGAATATTTTGGTATTACAGCGGTGTTTACTTTATTATAAAAATGAGAAGTCGCACAACACCAGGTTATAGTCCAACAGATTTATTTAAATTACAAGCTTTCGGAGCTATCCTGCCCCTTCAGGTAAAGTTACAGGATAGCTCCGAAAGCTTGTAATTTTAAATAAATCTGTTGGACTATAACCTGGTGTTGTGCGACTTCTTATTTTTGTCCACCCCAGTCCAACGCCGGCATCTCCGCATCATGTACTTTATTATAAGTAACTGTAGTACCACTAAATACCAAGTGTTGGTGCTGCAGACTGAATAAAAATGTAAACGCCATTTCTCATATCAGCACCATCTGTAGGAATTTATTGGTACTGCAAGTGCGCGCGCTATTGCTGTCGTTTAATACCAACAGGTGGCGCTGCGATAGCACCATCTGTAGGAATAGTTTGGTATTATAGCGGTCTGAATTTTATTATTGCAACTAATTGTATTGCCACAAAATACCACATGATGACGTTGCAGACCTGTTCAAATTAAAAGCCATCGCTTGCCACTGTACCATCTGTCGGGATATTATGGTACTACAGTGGTGTTATTTTATTACAACTACCACTACCACTAAATACTATCTGGTACCGGATTTATTTTCGATGGAATTAAAATTTGCATGTTGTTACTATACAGAAGGTAAACAGGCAGTTTTGTATGTAATTAATTCTTGTTGTAATAAGGCTTATCTTCATTTTAAAAATGCCATATTATTTGCGCTGCCGACCTGTTAAAAATTAAAAGCAGTCGCTTGCCACAGCACCATCTGTAGGGATATTGTGGTACTACAGTGATGTGAATTTTATTCTAACTGTAATACGACTAAATACCAACAGAGGACGCTGCAGATATATTAATAACTAAAAGCCATCGCTCACAACAGCACCATCTGTAGGATTTTAGCGGTACCACAGCTGTGTGCATTACATCGTAAATGTTACCTATTGGGCTAGAGAGCTACTTAAAAATTGTAACCCATTGCTTGCAGCTGCTTCCAATTCTTGCCACAAATAACTTCGATGGGACAGGGGAGGGAAAAATCACCAAGATACACTCGTCACAAAGGCTACAGGTGACATCCTGTCCATGTGTTAATCTGAATTTAATGTCCTGTTTCATAGAATCATAGAAGTTTACAGCATAGAAGGAGGCCATTCGGCCCATCATGTCTATGCCGGCTGAAAAAGAGCTATCCAGCCTATATCCCGTATGCCTTGTTAAGCACCTTATCTACTTGTCCTGCTACCTTCAGGAATCTGTGGACATGCACTCCAAGGTCCCTCCGTTCCTCTACACTTCGCGGTATCCTACCATTATTGTGTATTTCCTTGCCTTGTTAGCCCTCCCCAAATGCATTACCTCACACTTCTCCGGATTGAATTCCATTTGCCACCTTTCTGTCCACCTGACCAGTCCATTGATATCTTCCTGCAGTCTACAGCTTTCTTCCTCACTATCAACCACACAGCCAATTTTTGTATCATCTGCAAATCCCTTAATCATACCTCCTACACTGAAGTCTAAATCATTGATGTATACCACAAAAAGCAAGGGACCTAGTACTGAGCCTTGCAGAACCCCACTGGAAACAGTTTTCCAGTCACAAAAACATCAGTCGACCATTACCCTTTGCTTCCTGCCGTTGAGCCAATTTTGGATCCAACTTGTCACTTTCTCTTGGATTCCATGGGCTTTTACTTTTCTGACCAGTCTGCCATGTGGGACCTTGTCAAAAGCCTTGCTAAAATCTATGTAGACTACATCGAATGCACTACCCTCATCAATCCTCCTCAAAAAATTCAATCAAGTTAGTCAGACACGACCTCCCGTTAACAAATCCATGCTGACTGTCCTTGATTAATCCGTGCCTTTCTAAATGACGATTAATTCTGTTCCTCAGAATTTTTCCCAATAATTTTCCCACCATCGAGGTTAGGTTGACTGGCCTGTAATTACTCGGTCTATCCCTTTCTCCCTTTTTAAATAACTGTATAACATTAGCAGTCCTCCAGTCCTCCGGCACCACACCTGCAGCCAGAGAGGCTTGGAAAATGATGATCAGAGCCTCTGCAATTGTCTCCCTTGCTTCTCTTAACAGCCTGGGATACATTTCATCCGAGCCCGGCGATTTATCTACTTTTCAGAGATGCTAAATCCTTTAATATTTCCTCTCCCATTATGTTTATCTCATCTAATATCTCACACTCCTCCTCCTTAACTACAACCTCTGCATCATCCCTCTCTTTTGTGAAGACAGACGCAAAGTATTCATTAAGAACCATACCCACGTCTTCCGCTTCCACAAACAGGCTATGTTTTTGGTCTCCAATAGGCCCTACTCTTTCTTTAGTTATCCTCTTGCTCTTCATGTATTTATAAAATATCTGCTGATACGGCCACATTAGGGTTAATGATTATCTTCAGTTATTGTCAGAGCAACTGAGCCACATTGCCTGGTAACAACAGGAACAAGGGCACTGGCAATGGGAGGCCAATTCAGCAGGGCTCTATGAATTTACTGGTCAGCTGTGGCTCAGCTGGTAGCACCCTCGCCTCTGAGTCAGAAGGTTGTGGGTTCATAGTCCCACTCCAGGGACTTGAGCACCAAAATCTAGGCTGACACTCCAGTGCAGTACTGAGGGAGTGCTGCACTGTCGGAGGTGCCGTCTTTCGGATGAGACATTAAACCGAGGCTCCCTCTGCTCTCTCCAGTAGACGTAAAAGATCCCGTGAGACTATTTCGATAGAAGAGCAGGGGAGTTATCCCCGGTGTCCTGGCCAATATTTATCCCTCAACCACCATCACTAAAATAACTGATTGGTGCAGATATTCCGATCCCTACGGGTGGGTATGCGCTGTGTACTCACCCGTAGGGACATCGGAAATGCTGGTTTTAGGCATACACTGCGCGTGCGCTGGAAACCGGCATTTCCGATCTGTCAAGAAAGCTCTTGACAGATCCTCCGGCTGCCCGGGAGAAGGGCCTCTGCGGGTGGAGAGTTATGTTTTTTGGAGACCCTCCGCCCGCAGAAAACACTTACAATTCTTGCGCCTGGTAAAAGCAGGCGTAAGGCTTGCTTTTACCAGGATAAGAGTTGAAAAAAGTTTTTTTTTTAATTCCCACTGATTTATCATTTAAAAATACTTTAAAGAAAGGTAAGTTTATTTTTAACCCTGTTAAAAACTTTGATTATTTTTTTCAAAAAATAAAATTTTTGTTTAAAATACTTAATTTATTGTAATTTAAAGTCATTTTAAAAATGTGATGTTTTTTAAAAAATTTATTTAAAGTTTTACTGTGTTTTGGGGGTGATCTCCATTCATATATTTGACAGGTCTTCCTGTCAAATGTATGAAGGGAGATTCCCTTCTCTGATTGGCTCCCCATGGCCCATGTGATCCCAGGGATGCTGCGATCCGCCTGCGCCTCTGGGATATGTGGGCCCTGCACACCGGCAGTTTGGAGAGGCCCAGGAACAGAACTCTGCGCCTCCCGGGAGCCCTCCGGTCCAAGCGCAGATTTTTCCAGATCGCAGCCCTCCGCCCGTGGGAGGCCTGCGATCGGAATTTCTGGACCAGTACTGTCTGGCCATTATCACATTGCTGTTTGTGGGAGCTTGCTGTGCGCAAATTGGGTGCCACGTTTCCCACATTACAACAGCGACTACACTTCAAAAAGTACTTCATTGGCTGTAAAGCGCTTTGGGACGTCCGGTGGACGTGAAAGGCGCTCTATAAATGCAAGTCTTTCTTTTCTTTTACTCATGTCTCTGGCTTATCTTCAGCTCACAGCGATTTGAGCAGACTGTGAAAACATCAGTGTGAAAAGGAAGTTGATACTGCATTCTGCAGTGAATAAACAAGAGGCCACTTGTCCACCCCGCCCCCACTCACCACAACTGAATACAGGAAATCCGGGCGTGCACGGCGCACCATTTTCTGATCGTTTACCTGTTCTCTCCACAGACGCAGACAGACTTGTAGCTTTTTCCGTTTCTGTCTCAGGGCCCCGAATTTCCCTGGGGTCTGGGCTCAGACATGGAGACTAACCCAGGCGGGTAAGGGCAGGCAGGGCTGGGAAATGGGGAGGGACCTGGAAACACTGGGATTCCGCCGTAAGGGGATTTCCTCAGGAGGACGGGAGCCTGACGTAGGAAAAGGAGGGAATCACCTGCCGGAATTCCTGCTCGCACCTCCTGTGCCCCGAACACACTGGATGTCCACAAGATACCAGGGTTCAGTACAGTGGAGTAGCATAAGTGGGGCCCACAGACCGGGATTAGGGCCTGGAACAATTCATGGAAGAAATCAGCCCTCTTAGAAAGGGGCCAATTTTGACATGTTGCTGAATATACTGCCCGTCTGGCCAGTGCCACATTCCCCCCTCTCCAACTCCCCCTCCTCCCTCTCCCCTCCCCCTCGCTCCCCATCCCCTCTCTCCCACCCACTTCCCCCTCCCCCTCTCCCCCTCCCCCTCTCTCCCTCCCCGCCTTCCCCCTTATCACCCCCTCTTCCCCCTCTCCCTCCCCCTCTCCCCCTCCCCCTCTCCCCCTCTCCTTCCCCCTCCGCTTTCACCTTCCCCTCTCTCCCCCCGCCTTCTCCCTTATCATCCCCTCTTCCCCCTCTTCCTCCCCTTTCTCCCTCCCCTCCCCCTCTCCCTCTCCCCTCTTCCCTCCCTTCCCCTCTCTCCCTCCCCTCTCCCCCTCCCTACCACTCTCTCCCTCTCCTCTCCCCCTCCCTTCCCCTCTCTCCCTCCCCTCTCCCCCTCCCTTCCCCTCTCTCCCTCCCCGCCTTCCCCCTTATCACCCCCTCTTCCTCCCCCCTTTCCCCCTCCCCCTCTCCCCCTCCCCCTCTCCCCCTCCCCACAGATAAAAAAGTGGTCGCTATAACAGGTGAATGTGAAACCTAAGTCTGGATAGGACAAGGATAGAGATTTGCCTGCACTATTCTCTGTTACTTGAGTAGTCCATTCTCTCCTCTGTGGGTCGATGGGCAGGCCTTGAGCTGGAGACACCAGCAGACTGATCAGTAGGCCTGAAACCCTGGACAAAAAGTTTTGAAAATTAACTTGTGGGAAGAAGGTCAGTTCAAGGGATAGCACAAGGTACAAGACTGATTGCTGGTTGTCTTTTTCTTCCACCCTCCATAAACTTGAGCTCATCCAAAACTCTGCTGCCCGTGTCCTAACTCGCACCAAGTCCCGTTCACAAACTGTGCTCGCAGATCTACATTGGCTCCCGGTCCAGCAACACCTCGATTTTTAAATTCTCATCTTTGTGTTCAATTTCTTTCATGGCCTCGCCCCTTCCTATCTCTGTAAACTCCTCCAGCCCTTCAACCCTCCGAGAACTCTGCACTTCTCTTGCGCGTCCCCGATTTCAACCCCACCATTGGCGGCCGTGCCTTCTGCTAAGCTCTGGAATTCCCTCCCTAAATCTCTCCGCCCCTCTACCTCTCTTTCCTCCTTTAAGACACTCCTTAAAACTTATCTTACCTGTCCTAATATCTCATTATTTAGCTTGGTGTCGGATTTTGTCGGATAACGCTCCTGTGAAGCGCTATATAAAGGCAGGTTGTTGTATTAATCCTATTGCTTTTGACGTCAATATGCTCATTAAAAGAGGGCAAAGATATTTATTTTTGGTGACTCTGTTAATAAAAGTAATTTAATATGCAGAATTACCACCCCCATCCTCCCATATGGATGAGGAAATCATTTGGATGTGACTTTTGTTTGTCCATTTCCTCCCCATTTCCTGATCTTTCCTTTCTCCTCTCCTGGGTGTGCGAGGGTGCAAGCCCAAAGATTCCGCTTGCTCCCTCAAATAGCCATTCTTCATCTGTGAGCCTAGACAGTGAATAGTTCTGTTTGGCATAAAGTGCAACTCAGCAAAAAAAAAACACCCACATCCTGTCTCACACTGAGCCCCATTTCCCTATCACCCGGTCCTTCCCAACCCCCGCTGGCTTCATCTCCCCCAACGCAGTGAATTCAAAATCGACGTGCTTGTTTACAAATCCCTTCACGTCTTTGGCAAACATCTGCAATCTCCGCCCATTATACATGTCAGCTGCTGGCTGCAATACCTGTCAATTTGTGTTGGTTCTTGTGTTAGTCTTTTTAAAAAAAAACACCTGGGAAGACCGGCCATGATGTCAAGTCACGTTCTGTATCGTGACATGAACCCGATATCGCGATTGAGGCCATCCTCAAATGGAGAGGATATGCAGCCAGCAGGTGGTTTGACACGTTGGACCCCCTGGGACACATCTCATTGTCTTGGCTGTGCTCTTAGTGTGTCTTTGATGTAGGGAAAGATTTGAATAGATTTTGTCTGTGTTTAAATTGTGAATTCTGGGAGATTCTCTCACTGCTAACTTACCTGAGGAAGGAGCGACAGCTCCGAAAGCTTGTAAAATTAAATAAATCTGTTGGACTATAACCTGGTGTTGTGCGACTTCTCATTTTTGTCCACCCCAGTCCAACGCCGGCATCTCCACATCATGACTTAAATAACATTAACAACAACAACTTGCATTTATATAGCGCCTTTAACATAGTTAAACATCCAAAGGCGCTTCACAGGAGTGTTATCAAACAAAATTTGTGCACTACCGGGTAGGGTAGTTTGGCAAAAATATTAGAAACAATCTCAATGCAGCTGAATGCTATAAAGGGGGAGCTTAGATATCAGAGCAGCAAGTTTCAGTGGGCCCCAATGGCTTTGTTTTTTGTTCTTGACTTTCTTTGTTATTTTCCTGCAGAAAATATCAAGATTCCTGTTTTGAAGGGGAGATGGCGTGGATCAGACTCCAGCAGTTACTCACCCGTAACAGCGCAGAGACAAAGGATTAAGTAGTCCTTCAAAAGGGATCCAGAACAAACTTTGTTGCTCTGCAGTTTGCTTGATGTTTTTAAAAGATTACGAAATTGCTGAGTTGCCCACGTTCTAATGCTCTGAAAAGCATCTTGAGTGGCAGTTGATCTATTTTTTTTTGAATGAAAATTTGTGGAAAAAATGTTATCACTATGTATGTGTGTGCTGTGCACAATTCTAATCTCCAAAACGAAATTTGCTGTGATCCGAACAACTCTGGTCGGGTGCACAAAACGTAAGCCACCTCATGATCAGTGACGGGCCAACAAAAATGCAAGAAAGACCCTCAATGGCAAACTTATGAGCTGTCCCTATACATACAGCCTGCTGCTTAATGCTGATATTCTGACCATTCAGGTTTTTTAGATCTAAATTCTCACTGCTATGTTACTTACTTTTAAGTGTTGTTGTTAAAATACTTAAAAGAAATATATATAACCAAAGGAAGAATCTCAGCGTTAAATCATAAAATGATATTTCTTTAAATAGGTTTCTTGTAATTTCACGCAGGGGACATTGATTGCACAGTTAACCTTGGAGTATCAGACTGAGTAGTGGAACTATGTAACTCTTTGTTGTTAATCACCTTTCACAGATATCAAGAGATGGTCCAAGTTCCAATCAATATGGAAAAACTGAACAAAGTGCCTGTAATTCTACAAGTTTCGCTTGTGATAATAATATACTTTATTTATAAAATTTGTCAAAATACATTACAATACAATCCACAAATCACATTACATATAGTGCAATACAAATTAAATGCAGTACATGGCACTCAATTTACAGAAACAGATTATAAGTACATTTTCATTAAACATTTTCTCAGTCATACCGCCCGAGGAGGGCGGTTTTACGCTGGTTCCAGCCCCTCGGTGTGCGATGGTGGGAGAGCCTTAAACTGTGGCCTTTCCCCATTGAACCTTTGCGGCGGCGGCACCAAGCTTCAGTGCGTCCCTCAGCACGTAGTCCTGGACCTTGGAATGTGCCAGTCTCGGTCGTTGACAACTCCTTATTCTGGAAGACCAGCAAGTTTCGGGCAGACCAAAGGGCGTCTTTCACCGAGTTGCTGATCCTCCAGCTGCAGTTGATGTTTGTCTCGGTGTGCGTCCCTGGGAACAGTCCGTAGAGCACAGGGTCCTGTGTTACGGAGCTGCTCGGGATGAACCTCAACAAAGACCACTGCATCTCTTTCCAGACCTTCTTTGCAAAGGCACATTCCAGAAGGAGATGGATGATGGTCTCGTCCCCACCGCCGCCACCATGAGGACAGCGTGCAGTGGCGCTGAGACGCCGGGTGTGCATGAAGGATCTGACGGGGAGGAGGGCTACATCTTGGTGCTTGTTTGAAAGTTCTGGCGATGAGGTATTCTCCCAAATAACTTCAATAGTCTCCTTTATCCGTAGGGCCTTGAAGATGTTACGTGCTGACCACTGCTTTATGGCCTTGTGGTCAAAGGTGTTTCCCTGTACAAACTTTTCAACGAAGGACAGGTGGTTCGGCACGGTCCAACTGAATGGAGCGTTCTGCGGCAGCGTGGCCAGACCCATCCTTCGCAACACCGGGGACAGATAGAACCTCAGCACGTAGTGACACTTGGTGTTTGTGTACCGAGGGTCTGTGCACAGCTTGGTGCAGCCACGCAGAAAGGTGGCCATCAGGATGAGGGCGACGTTGGGTACGTTCTTTCCCCATTTCTCTGGAGATTTGTACATCGTGTCCCTCCTGACACGGTCCATTTTGGATGTCCAGATAAAGTGGAAGACGGCTCGGGTGACTGCGGCGGCACAGGGTCGGGGTACAGGCCAGACCTGCGCCACGTACATCAACACCAAGAGCACCTCGCACCTGATGACCAGGTTCTTGACCGCAATTGATAGGGAGCGCTGCTCCCACATTCCCAGTTTCTGCTTGACCTTGGTGATACGCTCCTCCCAGTTTTTGGTGCACACCCTGGCCGCACCGAACCATATTCCCAGCACCTTCAGGTAATCTGACCTGACGGTGCAGGGGACAAAGGATCATTCGGCCCAGCTCCCAAAGAACATGGCCTCGCTTTTGCTGCGATTAACTTTCGTTCCAGAGGCCAGTTCAAACTGGTCACAGATGCTCAGCAATCTGCGGACCGACAGCGGATCCGAGCAAAAGACGGCGACGTCGTCCATGTACAGGGAGGCCTTAACCTGAGTGCCTCCGCTGCCTGGGATCGTCACCCCTCTTATGCCCGTATCCCTCCTGATGGACTCGGCAAAGGATTCAATAAAACACACGAACAGGACAAAGGAGAGAGGACAGCCTTGCCTGACACCAGGTTTGACTATCACTTGTAGGGCTAGTCATTGCCTGGCACTTGTGCGGCGTGAATGTGACTTGCTACTTATCAGCCCAAGCCTGAAGGTCATCCAGATCTTGCAGGATGCGGGGGTATGGACAGCTTCATTATCTGAGAAGTTGCAAATAGAACTGAATACTGTACAATCATGAGCGAACATATAGAAGGTATCAGCGAAGATATAATGATAGGAGTGTTTGAGAAAATATTGCAGTGATGCAGAAGTTGCAGCGGTGGTTTGCACATTGCCCTTGAACGACGTAAGGAAGCGTCCAGCGGTGAGAATTTTTTCTGAGGAAGGGTGATCGACGTGAAACGTTAACTCTGTTTCTGTCTCTACAGATGCTGCCTGACCTGCTGAGTATTTGCAGCATTTTCTGTTTTTATTATTGTAAGAAGTCTGCAGCCGTTCAGGTTGGGTAAAATATTGGGCAAATGGATGGCGAGCTGGCGAGCTTTGGTGCACATCTAGCAAATGCTTGTGACATGCACGTGTGAAAAGAGAAGCACTTTCCAGGTCTGCCACACAAAGAGCAATAGAGAGAGCGGTGGATAAAGAAAGAGTTGTAAAGCAGCACTTGGAAACAATCTAACTTTGAGTTGAAGACCAGGGGAGAGCGCGAACGCAGTCCCCCACTACCACAAATTTTGCAGTCGAGTATCCCGCATTTGGGGACATCGCAGGCATCAGCACACCCGAAGTGCAATGGGATAGCCTCATCCTGGGAGAACCACCTTCTTGATCATGGTATCGCCCCTGCCAGGTAAGTATGCTTCTCGTTTGCACAGAGTGCCACCCGACATCATTGACTACCTTTTACAGTGTCAAGGACTCGGTTTGACAAATCGCAATTTGTCATGACTCAGAACGTGCAGGTACTGTGACACTTGATTTGTGCCAAACCTTTGCAGGATATAATGATAGAGTCTTTGAGAAAATATTGCAGTGATGCAGAAGTTGCAGCAGTGGTTTGCATATTGCCCTTGAAAGTAAGGAAGCGTCCAGCAGGAAGAAGTCTTCAGCCGTTCAGGTTGCAGGTACAGCAAGCAAGAAGGAAGGCAAATGGCATGTTGGCCTTTATTGCAAGGGGGTTGCAGTATTAGAGTAAGTAAGTCTTGCTACAATTGTACAGGGCCTTTGTGAGACCACACCTGGAGTACTGTGCACAGTTTTGGTCTCCTTATCTAAGGAAGGATATACTTGCCTTGGAGGCGGTGCAACGAAGGTTCACTACATTGATTCCTGGGACGAGAGGGCTGTCCTATGATGAGAGATTGTGTAGAATGGGCCTATACTCTCTGGAGTTTAAAAGAATGAGAGGTGATGTCATTGATACATACAAGATTCTGAAGGGGATTGACAGGGTAGATGCTGAGAGGTTGTTTCCCCTGGCTGCAGTGTCTAGAACTAGGGGGCATAGTCTCAGCATAAGGGGTAGGCCATTTAAGACTGTGATATAGAGTCATAGAGTTACACAGCACAGAAAGAGGCCCTTCGGCCCATCGTGTCCGCGCCGGCCATCAAGCCCTATCTATTCTAATCCCATTTTCCAGCACTCGGTCCGTAGCCTTGTATGCTATGGCGTTTCAAGTGCTCATTTAAATGCTTCTTGAATGTTGTGAGGGTTCCTGTCTCTACCACCCTTTCAGGCAGTGAGTTCCAGATTCCAACCACCCTCTGGGTGAAAAAGTTTTTCCTCAAATCCCCACTAAACCTCCTGCCCCTTAGCTTGAAACTATGCCCCCTGGTTATTGACCCCTCTACTAAGGGGAAAAGTTCCTTTCTATCTACCCTATCTATGCCCCTCATAATTTTGTACACCTCAATCAGGTCCCCCTTCAGCCTTCTCTGCTCTAAGGAAAACAACCACAGCCTGTCCAGTCTCTCTTCATAGCTGAAGCGCTCCAGCCCAGGTAACATCCTGGTGAATCTCCTCTGCACCCTCTCCAATGCAATCACATCCTTCCTATAGTGTGGCGACCAGAACTGTACACAGTATTCCAGCTGTGGCCTAACTAGCGTTTTGTACAGCTCCATCAGAACCTCCCTGCTCTTATATTCTATGCCTCGGCTAATGAAGCCAAGTATCCCATATGCCTTCTTGACCACCTTATCTACCTGTCCTGCTGCCTTCAGGGATCTATGTACATGCACACCAAGGTCCCTCTGATCCTCTGTCCTTCCTAGGGTCCTACCATTCATTGTGTATTCCCTTGCCTTGTTAGTCCTCCCAAAATGCATCACCTCTCACACTTTTCAGGGTTAAATTCCATTTGCCACTGTTCTGCCCATCTGACCAACCCGTCCATATCGTCCTGTAGCCTGAGGCTTCCCTCCTCGCTATTTACCACTCCAGCAATTTTCGTGTCATCTGCGAACTTACTGATCATGCCTCCTACATTCATATCTAAATCATTAATGTACACTACAAACAGCAAAGGACCCAGCACCGATCCCAGTATATCACAGTCCCCCTGCCTGATTTCTATGCCGACATCGTCCTTCTCCATAGTGAACACAGATGCAAAATATTCATTTAAAACCTCACCCGCATCTTCCGGCTCTACACACAGATTGCCACTTTGGTCCCTAATGGGCCCTACTCTTTCCCTGGTTATCCTCTTGCCCTTAATATACTTATAAAACACCTTGGGATTTTCCTTTATTTTGCCCGCCAGTGTTTTTTCATGCCCCCTCTTCGCACTCCTAATTTCTTTTTGAAGTACCCCCACTGCACTTTCTATACTCTTCTAGGTCTTCCACTCTTTTTAGTCCTTTGTATCTGCCAAAAGCCTCCCTTTTGTTCCTAATCCATTCTTGTATATCCCTTGACATCTAGGGTTCCCTGGGCTTGTTGGTCCCACCCTTGACCTTTACGGGAACATGTTGGCGTTGTACTCTCTCTATTTCCTTTGTGAAAGACTCCCACTGCTCTGATGTGGATTTTCCTACAAGTAGCTGATCCCAGTCGACTTTGGCCAGATGCTGCCTCATCATATTAAGGAGTAATTTCTTCACTCAGAGGGTTGTGAATCTTTGGAACTCTCTGCCCCAGAGGGCTGTGGATGCTGCGTCTTTGAGTATATTCAAGGCTGAGATAGATCGATTTTTGGATTCTAGGGGAATGAAAGGACATGGAGATGGGGCGGGAAAGTGGAGTTGAGGTCGATGATCAGCCATGATCTTATTGAATGGTGGAGCAGGCTGGAGGAGCCTTATGGGCTACTCCCGCTCTTCTGTTTTTGAAGATTGAGTTGAAAACGAGGGGAGAGCGCGAACGCAGTCCCCCACTACCACAAATTTTGCAGTCGAGTATCCCGCATTTGGGGACATCGCAGGCATCAGCACACCCGAAGTGCAATGGGATAGCCTCGTCCTGGGAGAAGCACCTTCTTGATCATGGTATCTCCCCTGCCAGGTAAGTATGCTTCTAGTTTGCACAGAGTGCCACCCGACATCATTGACTACCTTTTACAGTGTCAAGGACTCGGTTTGCCAAATCGCAATTTGTCATGACTCAGAAAGTGCAGGTACTGTGCCAGTTGATTTGTGCCAAAATTTTGCAGGATATAATGATAGGAGTGTTTGAGAAAATATTGCAGTGATGCAGAAGTTGCAGCGGTGGTTTGCACATTGCCCTTGAACGACGTAAGGAAGCGTCCAGCGGTGAGAATTTTTTCTGAGGAAGGGTGATCGACGTGAAACGTTAACTCTGTTTCTGTCTCTACAGATGCTGCCTGACCTGCTGAGTATTTGCAGCATTTTCTGTTTTTATTATTGTAAGAAGTCTTCAGCCGTTCAGGTTGGGTAAAATATTGGGCAAATGGATGGCGAGCTGGCGAGCTTTGGTGCACATCTAGCAAATGCTTGTGACATGCACGTGTGAAAAGAGAAGCACTTTCCAGGTCTGCCACACAAAGAGCAATAGAGAGAGCGGTGGATAAAGAAAGAGTTGTAAAGCAGCACTTGGAAACAATCTAACTTTGAGTTGAAGACCAGGGGAGAGCGCGAACGCAGTCCCCCACTACCACAAATTTTGCAGTCGAGTATCCCGCATTTGGGGACATCGCAGGCATCAGCACACCCGAAGTGCAATGGGATAGCCTCATCCTGGGAGAACCACCTTCTTGATCATGGTATCGCCCCTGCCAGGTAAGTATGCTTCTTGTTTGCACAGAGTGCCACCCGACATCATTGACTACCTTTTACAGTGTCAAGGACTCGGTTTGACAAATCGCAATTTGTCATGACTCAGAACGTGCAGGTACTGTGACACTTGATTTGTGCCAGACCTTTGCAGGATATAATGATAGAGTCTTTGAGAAAATATTGCAGTGATGCAGAAGTTGCAGCAGTGGTTTGCATATTGCCCTTGAAAGTAAGGAAGCGTCCAGCAGGAAGAAGTCTTCAGCCGTTCAGGTTGCAGGTACAGCAAGCAAGAAGGAAGGCAAATGTTGGCCTTTATTGCAAGGGGGTTGCAGTATTAGAGTAAGTAAGTCTTGCTACAATTGTACAGGGCCTTTGTGAGACCACACCTGGAGTACTGTGCACAGTTTTGGTCTCCTTATCTAAGGAAGGATATACTTGCCTTGGAGGCGGTGCAACGAAGGTTCACTACATTGATTCCTGGGACGAGAGGGCTGTCCTATGATGAGAGATTGTGTAGAATGGGCCTATACTCTCTGGAGTTTAAAAGAATGAGAGGTGATGTCATTGATACATACAAGATTCTGAAGGGGATTGACAGGGTAGATGCTGAGAGGTTGTTTCCCCTGGCTGCAGTGTCTAGAACTAGGGGGCATAGTCTCAGCATAAGGGGTAGGCCATTTAAGACTGTGATATAGAGTCATAGAGTTACACAGCACAGAAAGAGGCCCTTCGGCCCATCGTGTCCGCGCCGGCCATCAAGCCCTATCTATTCTAATCCCATTTTCCAGCACTCGGTCCGTAGCCTTGTATGCTATGGCGTTTCAAGTGCTCATTTAAATGCTTCTTGAATGTTGTGAGGGTTCCTGTCTCTACCACCCTTTCAGGCAGTGAGTTCCAGATTCCAACCACCCTCTGGGTGAAAAAGTTTTTCCTCAAATCCCCACTAAACCTCCTGCCCCTTAGCTTGAAACTATGCCCCCTGGTTATTGACCCCTCTACTAAGGGGAAAAGTTCCTTTCTATCTACCCTATCTATGCCCCTCATAATTTTGTACACCTCAATCAGGTCCCCCTTCAGCCTTCTCTGCTCTAAGGAAAACAACCACAGCCTGTCCAGTCTCTCTTCATAGCTGAAGCGCTCCAGCCCAGGTAACATCCTGGTGAATCTCCTCTGCACCCTCTCCAATGCAATCACATCCTTCCTATAGTGTGGCGACCAGAACTGTACACAGTATTCCAGCTGTGGCCTAACTAGCGTTTTGTACAGCTCCATCAGAACCTCCCTGCTCTTATATTCTATGCCTCGGCTAATGAAGCCAAGTATCCCATATGCCTTCTTGACCACCTTATCTACCTGTCCTGCTGCCTTCAGGGATCTATGTACATGCACACCAAGGTCCCTCTGATCCTCTGTCCTTCCTAGGGTCCTACCATTCATTGTGTATTCCCTTGCCTTGTTAGTCCTCCCAAAATGCATCACCTCTCACACTTTTCAGGGTTAAATTCCATTTGCCACTGTTCTGCCCATCTGACCGACCCGTCCATATCGTCCTGTAGCCTGAGGCTTCCCTCCTCGCTATTTACCACTCCAGCAATTTTCGTGTCATCTGCGAACTTACTGATCATGCCTCCTACATTCATATCTAAATCATTAATGTACACTACAAACAGCAAAGGACCCAGCACCGATCCCAGTATATCACAGTCCCCCTGCCTGATTTCTATGCCGACATCGTCCTTCTCCATAGTGAACACAGATGCAAAATATTCATTTAAAACCTCACCCGCATCTTCCGGCTCTACACACTGATTGCCACTTTGGTCCCTAATGGGCCTACTCTTTCCCTGGTTATCCTCTTGCCCTTAATATACTTATAAAACACCTTGGGATTTTCCTTTATTTTGCCCGCCAGTGTTTTTTCATGCCCCCTCTTCGCACTCCTAATTTCTTTTTGAAGTACCCCCACTGCACTTTCTATACTCCTCTAGGTCTTCCACTCTTTTTAGTCCTTTGTATCTGCCAAAAGCCTCCCTTTTGTTCCTAATCCATTCTTGTATATCCCTTGACATCTAGGGTTCCCTGGGCTTGTTGGTCCCACCCTTGACCTTTACGGGAACATGTTGGCGTTGTACTCTCTCTATTTCCTTTGTGAAAGACTCCCACTGCTCTGATGTGGATTTTCCTACAAGTAGCTGATCCCAGTCGACTTTGGCCAGATGCTGCCTCATCATATTAAGGAGTAATTTCTTCACTCAGAGGGTTGTGAATCTTTGGAACTCTCTGCCCCAGAGGGCTGTGGATGCTGCGTCTTTGAGTATATTCAAGGCTGAGATAGATCGATTTTTGGATTCTAGGGGAATGAAAGGACATGGAGATGGGGCGGGAAAGTGGAGTTGAGGTCGATGATCAGCCATGATCTTATTGAATGGCGGAGCAGGCTGGAGGAGCCTTATGGGCTACTCCCGCTCTTCTGTTTTTGAAGATTGAGTTGAAAACGAGGGGAGAGCGCGAACGCAGTCCCCCACTACCACAAATTTTGCAGTCGAGTATCCCGCATTTGGGGACATCGCAGGCATCAGCACACCCGAAGTGCAATGGGATAGCCTCGTCCTGGGAGAAGCCACCTTCTTGATCATGGTATCTCCCCTGCCAGGTAAGTATGCTTCTAGTTTGCACAGAGTGCCACCCGACATCATTGACTACCTTTTACAGTGTCAAGGACTCGGTTTGCCAAATCGCAATTTGTCATGACTCAGAAAGTGCAGGTACTGTGCCAGTTGATTTGTGCCAAAATTTTGCAGGATATAATGATAGGAGTGTTTGAGAAAATATTGCAGTGATGCAGAAGTTGCAGCGGTGGTTTGCACATTGCCCTTGAACGACGTAAGGAAGCGTCCAGCGGTGAGAATTTTTTCTGAGGAAGGGTGATCGACGTGAAACGTTAACTCTGTTTCTGTCTCTACAGATGCTGCCTGACCTGCTGAGTATTTGCAGCATTTTCTGTTTTTATTATTGTAAGAAGTCTTCAGCCGTTCAGGTTGGGTAAAATATTGGGCAAATGGATGGCGAGCTGGCGAGCTTTGGTGCACATCTAGCAAATGCTTGTGACATGCACGTGTGAAAAGAGAAGCACTTTCCAGGTCTGCCACACAAAGAGCAATAGAGAGAGCGGTGGATAAAGAAAGAGTTGTAAAGCAGCACTTGGAAACAATCTAACTTTGAGTTGAAGACCAGGGGAGAGCGCGAACGCAGTCCCCCACTACCACAAATTTTGCAGTCGAGTATCCCGCATTTGGGGACATCGCAGGCATCAGCACACCCGAAGTGCAATGGGATAGCCTCATCCTGGGAGAACCACCTTCTTGATCATGGTATCGCCCCTGCCAGGTAAGTATGCTTCTTGTTTGCACAGAGTGCCACCCGACATCATTGACTACCTTTTACAGTGTCAAGGACTCGGTTTGACAAATCGCAATTTGTCATGACTCAGAACGTGCAGGTACTGTGACACTTGATTTGTGCCAGACCTTTGCAGGATATAATGATAGAGTCTTTGAGAAAATATTGCAGTGATGCAGAAGTTGCAGCAGTGGTTTGCATATTGCCCTTGAAAGTAAGGAAGCGTCCAGCAGGAAGAAGTCTTCAGCCGTTCAGGTTGCAGGTACAGCAAGCAAGAAGGAAGGCAAATGTTGGCCTTTATTGCAAGGGGGTTGCAGTATTAGAGTAAGTAAGTCTTGCTACAATTGTACAGGGCCTTTGTGAGACCACACCTGGAGTACTGTGCACAGTTTTGGTCTCCTTATCTAAGGAAGGATATACTTGCCTTGGAGGCGGTGCAACGAAGGTTCACTACATTGATTCCTGGGACGAGAGGGCTGTCCTATGATGAGAGATTGTGTAGAATGGGCCTATACTCTCTGGAGTTTAAAAGAATGAGAGGTGATGTCATTGATACATACAAGATTCTGAAGGGGATTGACAGGGTAGATGCTGAGAGGTTGTTTCCCCTGGCTGCAGTGTCTAGAACTAGGGGGCATAGTCTCAGCATAAGGGGTAGGCCATTTAAGACTGTGATATAGAGTCATAGAGTTACACAGCACAGAAAGAGGCCCTTCGGCCCATCGTGTCCGCGCCGGCCATCAAGCCCTATCTATTCTAATCCCATTTTCCAGCACTCGGTCCGTAGCCTTGTATGCTATGGCGTTTCAAGTGCTCATTTAAATGCTTCTTGAATGTTGTGAGGGTTCCTGTCTCTACCACCCTTTCAGGCAGTGAGTTCCAGATTCCAACCACCCTCTGGGTGAAAAAGTTTTTCCTCAAATCCCCACTAAACCTCCTGCCCCTTAGCTTGAAACTATGCCCCCTGGTTATTGACCCCTCTACTAAGGGGAAAAGTTCCTTTCTATCTACCCTATCTATGCCCCTCATAATTTTGTACACCTCAATCAGGTCCCCCTTCAGCCTTCTCTGCTCTAAGGAAAACAACCCCAGCCTGTCCAGTCTCTCTTCATAGCTGAAGCGCTCCAGCCCAGGTAACATCCTGGTGAATCTCCTCTGCACCCTCTCCAATGCAATCACATCCTTCCTATAGTGTGGCGACCAGAACTGTACACAGTATTCCAGCTGTGGCCTAACTAGCGTTTTGTACAGCTCCATCAGAACCTCCCTGCTCTTATATTCTATGCCTCGGCTAATGAAGCCAAGTATCCCATATGCCTTCTTGACCACCTTATCTACCTGTCCTGCTGCCTTCAGGGATCTATGTACATGCACACCAAGGTCCCTCTGATCCTCTGTCCTTCCTAGGGTCCTACCATTCATTGTGTATTCCCTTGCCTTGTTAGTCCTCCCAAAATGCATCACCTCTCACACTTTTCAGGGTTAAATTCCATTTGCCACTGCTCTGCCCATCTGACCGACCCGTCCATATCGTCCTGTAGCCTGAGGCTTCCCTCCTCGCTATTTACCACTCCAGCAATTTTCGTGTCATCTGCGAACTTACTGATCATGCCTCCTACATTCATATCTAAATCATTAATGTACACTACAAACAGCAAAGGACCCAGCACCGATCCCAGTATATCACAGTCCCCCTGCCTGATTTCTATGCCGACATCGTCCTTCTCCATAGTGAACACAGATGCAAAATATTCATTTAAAACCTCACCCGCATCTTCCGGCTCTACACACTGATTGCCACTTTGGTCCCTAATGGGGCCCTACTCTTTCCCTGGTTATCCTCTTGCCCTTAATATACTTATAAAACACCTTGGGATTTTCCTTTATTTTGCCCGCCAGTGTTTTTTCATGCCCCCTCTTCGCACTCCTAATTTCTTTTTGAAGTACCCCCACTGCACTTTCTATACTCCTCTAGGGCTTCCACTCTTTTTAGTCCTTTGTATCTGCCAAAAGCCTCCCTTTTGTTCCTAATCCATTCTTGTATATCCCTTGACATCTAGGGTTCCCTGGGCTTGTTGGTCCCACCCTTGACCTTTACGGGAACATGTTGGCGTTGTACTCTCTCTATTTCCTTTGTGAAAGACTCCCACTGCTCTGATGTGGATTTTCCTACAAGTAGCTGATCCCAGTCGACTTTGGCCAGATGCTGCCTCATCATATTAAGGAGTAATTTCTTCACTCAGAGGGTTGTGAATCTTTGGAACTCTCTGCCCCAGAGGGCTGTGGATGCTGCTTCTTTGAGTATATTCAAGGCTGAGATAGATCGATTTTTGGATTCTGGGGGAATGAAAGGACATGGAGATGGGGCGGGAAAGTGGAGTTGAGGTCGATGATCAGCCATGATCTTATTGAATGGTGGAGCAGGCTGGAGGAGCCTTATGGGCTACTCCCGCTCTTCTGTTTTTGAAGATTGAGTTGAAAACGAGGGGAGAGCGCGAACGCAGTCCCCCACTACCACAAATTTTGCAGTCGAGTATCCCGCATTTGGGGACATCGCAGGCATCAGCACACCCGAAGTGCAATGGGATAGCCTCGTCCTGGGAGAAGCACCTTCTTGATCATGGTATCTCCCCTGCCAGGTAAGTATGCTTCTAGTTTGCACAGAGTGCCACCCGACATCATTGACTACCTTTTACAGTGTCAAGGACTCGGTTTGCCAAATCGCAATTTGTCATGACTCAGAAAGTGCAGGTACTGTGCCAGTTGATTTGTGCCAAAATTTTGCAGGATATAATGATAGGAGTGTTTGAGAAAATATTGCAGTGATGCAGAAGTTGCAGCGGTGGTTTGCACATTGCCCTTGAACGACGTAAGGAAGCGTCCAGCGGTGAGAATTTTTTCTGAGGAAGGGTGATCGACGTGAAACGTTAACTCTGTTTCTGTCTCTACAGATGCTGCCTGACCTGCTGAGTATTTGCAGCATTTTCTGTTTTTATTATTGTAAGAAGTCTTCAGCCGTTCAGGTTGGGTAAAATATTGGGCAAATGGATGGCGAGCTGGCGAGCTTTGGTGCACATCTAGCAAATGCTTGTGACATGCACGTGTGAAAAGAGAAGCACTTTCCAGGTCTGCCACACAAAGAGCAATAGAGAGAGCGGTGGATAAAGAAAGAGTTGTAAAGCAGCACTTGGAAACAATCTAACTTTGAGTTGAAGACCAGGGGAGAGCGCGAACGCAGTCCCCCACTACCACAAATTTTGCAGTCGAGTATCCCGCATTTGGGGACATCGCAGGCATCAGCACACCCGAAGTGCAATGGGATAGCCTCATCCTGGGAGAACCACCTTCTTGATCATGGTATCACCCCTGCCAGGTAAGTATGCTTCTCGTTTGCACAGAGTGCCACCCGACATCATTGACTACCTTTTACAGTGTCAAGGACTCGGTTTGACAAATCGCAATTTGTCATGACTCAGAACGTGCAGGTACTGTGACACTTGATTTGTGCCAGACCTTTGCAGGATATAATGATAGAGTCTTTGAGAAAATATTGCAGTGATGCAGAAGTTGCAGCAGTGGTTTGCATATTGCCCTTGAAAGTAAGGAAGCGTCCAGCAGGAAGAAGTCTTCAGCCGTTCAGGTTGCAGGTACAGCAAGCAAGAAGGAAGGCAAATGCATGTTGGCCTTTATTGCAAGGGGGTTGCAGTATTAGAGTAAGTAAGTCTTGCTACAATTGTACAGGGCCTTTGTGAGACCACACCTGGAGTACTGTGCACAGTTTTGGTCTCCTTATCTAAGGAAGGATATACTTGCCTTGGAGGCGGTGCAACGAAGGTTCACTACATTGATTCCTGGGACGAGAGGGCTGTCCTATGATGAGAGATTGTGTAGAATGGGCCTATACTCTCTGGAGTTTAAAAGAATGAGAGGTGATGTCATTGATACATACAAGATTCTGAAGGGGATTGACAGGGTAGATGCTGAGAGGTTGTTTCCCCTGGCTGCAGTGTCTAGAACTAGGGGGCATAGTCTCAGCATAAGGGGTAGGCCATTTAAGACTGTGATATAGAGTCATAGAGTTACACAGCACAGAAAGAGGCCCTTCGGCCCATCGTGTCCGCGCCGGCCATCAAGCCCTATCTATTCTAATCCCATTTTCCAGCACTCGGTCCGTAGCCTTGTATGCTATGGCGTTTCAAGTGCTCATTTAAATGCTTCTTGAATGTTGTGAGGGTTCCTGTCTCTACCACCCTTTCAGGCAGTGAGTTCCAGATTCCAACCACCCTCTGGGTGAAAAAGTTTTTCCTCAAATCCCCACTAAACCTCCTGCCCCTTAGCTTGAAACTATGCCCCCTGGTTATTGACCCCTCTACTAAGGGGAAAAGTTCCTTTCTATCTACCCTATCTATGCCCCTCATAATTTTGTACACCTCAATCAGGTCCCCCTTCAGCCTTCTCTGCTCTAAGGAAAACAACCCCAGCCTGTCCAGTCTCTCTTCATAGCTGAAGCGCTCCAGCCCAGGTAACATCCTGGTGAATCTCCTCTGCACCCTCTCCAATGCAATCACATCCTTCCTATAGTGTGGCGACCAGAACTGTACACAGTATTCCAGCTGTGGCCTAACTAGCGTTTTGTACAGCTCCATCAGAACCTCCCTGCTCTTATATTCTATGCCTCGGCTAATGAAGCCAAGTATCCCATATGCCTTCTTGACCACCTTATCTACCTGTCCTGCTGCCTTCAGGGATCTATGTACATGCACACCAAGGTCCCTCTGATCCTCTGTCCTTCCTAGGGTCCTACCATTCATTGTGTATTCCCTTGCCTTGTTAGTCCTCCCAAAATGCATCACCTCTCACACTTTTCAGGGTTAAATTCCATTTGCCACTGTTCTGCCCATCTGACCGACCCGTCCATATCGTCCTGTAGCCTGAGGCTTCCCTCCTCGCTATTTACCACTCCAGCAATTTTCGTGTCATCTGCGAACTTACTGATCATGCCTCCTACATTCATATCTAAATCATTAATGTACACTACAAACAGCAAAGGACCCAGCCGATCCAGTATAGCACCGATCCCAGTATATCACAGTCCCCCTGCCTGATTTCTATGCCGACATCGTCCTTCTCCATAGTGAACACAGATGCAAAATATTCATTTAAAACCTCACCCGCATCTTCCGGCTCTACACACTGATTGCCACTTTGGTCCCTAATGGGGCCTACTCTTTCCCTGGTTATCCTCTTGCCCTTAATATACTTATAAAACACCTTGGGATTTTCCTTTATTTTGCCCGCCAGTGTTTTTTCATGCCCCCTCTTCGCTCTCCTAATTTCTTTTTGAAGTACCCCCACTGCACTTTCTATACTCTCTAGGGCTTCCACTCTTTTAGTCCTTTGTATCTGCCAAAAGCCTCCCTTTTGTTCCTAATCCATTCTTGTATATCCCTTGACATCTAGGGTTCCCTGGGCTTGTTGGTCCCACCCTTGACCTTTACGGGAACATGTTGGCGTTGTACTCTCTCTATTTCCTTTGTGAAAGACTCCCACTGCTCTGATGTGGATTTTCCTACAAGTAGCTGATCCCAGTCGACTTTGGCCAGATGCTGCCTCATCATATTAAGGAGTAATTTCTTCACTCAGAGGGTTGTGAATCTTTGGAACTCTCTGCCCCAGAGGGCTGTGGATGCTGCTTCTTTGAGTATATTCAAGGCTGAGATAGATCGATTTTTGGATTCTGGGGGAATGAAAGGACATGGAGATGGGGCGGGAAAGTGGAGTTGAGGTCGATGATCAGCCATGATCTTATTGAATGGCGGAGCAGGCTGGAGGAGCCTTATGGGCTACTCCCGCTCTTCTGTTTTTGAAGATTGAGTTGAAAACGAGGGGAGAGCGCGAACGCAGTCCCCCACTACCACAAATTTTGCAGTCGAGTATCCCGCATTTGGGGACATCGCAGGCATCAGCACACCCGAAGTGCAATGGGATAGCCTCGTCCTGGGAGAACCACCTTCTTGATCATGGTATCTCCCCTGCCAGGTAAGTATGCTTCTAGTTTGCACAGAGTGCCACCCGACATCATTGACTACCTTTTACAGTGTCAAGGACTCGGTTTGCCAAATCGCAATTTGTCATGACTCAGAAAGTGCAGGTACTGTGCCAGTTGATTTGTGCCAAAATTTTGCAGGATATAATGATAGGAGTGTTTGAGAAAATATTGCAGTGATGCAGAAGTTGCAGCGGTGGTTTGCACATTGCCCTTGAACGACGTAAGGAAGCGTCCAGCGGTGAGAATTTTTTCTGAGGAAGGGTGATCGACGTGAAACGTTAACTCTGTTTCTGTCTCTACAGATGCTGCCTGACCTGCTGAGTATTTGCAGCATTTTCTGTTTTTATTATTGTAAGAAGTCTTCAGCCGTTCAGGTTGGGTAAAATATTGGGCAAATGGATGGCGAGCTGGCGAGCTTTGGTGCACATCTAGCAAATGCTTGTGACATGCACGTGTGAAAAGAGAAGCACTTTCCAGGTCTGCCACACAAAGAGCAATAGAGAGAGCGGTGGATAAAGAAAGAGTTGTAAAGCAGCACTTGGAAACAATCTAACTTTGAGTTGAAGACCAGGGGAGAGCGCGAACGCAGTCCCCCACTACCACAAATTTTGCAGTCGAGTATCCCGCATTTGGGGACATCGCAGGCATCAGCACACCCGAAGTGCAATGGGATAGCCTCATCCTGGGAGAACCACCTCTTGATCATGGTATCACCCCTGCCAGGTAAGTATGCTTCTCGTTTGCACAGAGTGCCACCCGACATCATTGACTACCTTTTACAGTGTCAAGGACTCGGTTTGACAAATCGCAATTTGTCATGACTCAGAACGTGCAGGTACTGTGACACTTGATTTGTGCCAGACCTTTGCAGGATATAATGATAGAGTCTTTGAGAAAATATTGCAGTGATGCAGAAGTTGCAGCAGTGGTTTGCATATTGCCCTTGAAAGTAAGGAAGCGTCCAGCAGGAAGAAGTCTTCAGCCGTTCAGGTTGCAGGTACAGCAAGCAAGAAGGAAGGCAAATGGCATGTTGGCCTTTATTGCAAGGGGGTTGCAGTATTAGAGTAAGTAAGTCTTGCTACAATTGTACAGGGCCTTTGTGAGACCACACCTGGAGTACTGTGCACAGTTTTGGTCTCCTTATCTAAGGAAGGATATACTTGCCTTGGAGGCGGTGCAACGAAGGTTCACTACATTGATTCCTGGGACGAGAGGGCTGTCCTATGATGAGAGATTGTGTAGAATGGGCCTATACTCTCTGGAGTTTAAAAGAATGAGAGGTGATGTCATTGATACATACAAGATTCTGAAGGGGATTGACAGGGTAGATGCTGAGAGGTTGTTTCCCCTGGCTGCAGTGTCTAGAACTAGGGGGCATAGTCTCAGCATAAGGGGTAGGCCATTTAAGACTGTGATATAGAGTCATAGAGTTACACAGCACAGAAAGAGGCCCTTCGGCCCATCGTGTCCGCGCCGGCCATCAAGCCCTATCTATTCTAATCCCATTTTCCAGCACTCGGTCCGTAGCCTTGTATGCTATGGCGTTTCAAGTGCTCATTTAAATGCTTCTTGAATGTTGTGAGGGTTCCTGTCTCTACCACCCTTTCAGGCAGTGAGTTCCAGATTCCAACCACCCTCTGGGTGAAAAAGTTTTTCCTCAAATCCCCACTAAACCTCCTGCCCCTTAGCTTGAAACTATGCCCCCTGGTTATTGACCCCTCTACTAAGGGGAAAAGTTCCTTTCTATCTACCCTATCTATGCCCCTCATAATTTTGTACACCTCAATCAGGTCCCCCTTCAGCCTTCTCTGCTCTAAGGAAAACAACCCCAGCCTGTCCAGTCTCTCTTCATAGCTGAAGCGCTCCAGCCCAGGTAACATCCTGGTGAATCTCCTCTGCACCCTCTCCAATGCAATCACATCCTTCCTATAGTGTGGCGACCAGAACTGTACACAGTATTCCAGCTGTGGCCTAACTAGCGTTTTGTACAGCTCCATCAGAACCTCCCTGCTCTTATATTCTATGCCTCGGCTAATGAAGCCAAGTATCCCATATGCCTTCTTGACCACCTTATCTACCTGTCCTGCTGCCTTCAGGGATCTATGTACATGCACACCAAGGTCCCTCTGATCCTCTGTCCTTCCTAGGGTCCTACCATTCATTGTGTATTCCCTTGCCTTGTTAGTCCTCCCAAAATGCATCACCTCTCACACTTTTCAGGGTTAAATTCCATTTGCCACTGTTCTGCCCATCTGACCGACCCGTCCATATCGTCCTGTAGCCTGAGGCTTCCCTCCTCGCTATTTACCACTCCAGCAATTTTCGTGTCATCTGCGAACTTACTGATCATGCCTCCTACATTCATATCTAAATCATTAATGTACACTACAAACAGCAAAGGACCCAGCACCGATCCCAGTATATCACAGTCCCCCTGCCTGATTTCTATGCCGACATCGTCCTTCTCCATAGTGAACACAGATGCAAAATATTCATTTAAAACCTCACCCGCATCTTCCGGCTCTACACACTGATTGCCACTTTGGTCCCTAATGGGGCCTACTCTTTCCCTGGTTATCCTCTTGCCCTTAATATACTTATAAAACACCTTGGGATTTTCCTTTATTTTGCCCGCCAGTGTTTTTTCATGCCCCCTCTTCGCACTCCTAATTTCTTTTTGAAGTACCCCCACTGCACTTTCTATACTCCTCTAGGGCTTCCACTCTTTTTAGTCCTTTGTATCTGCCAAAAGCCTCCCTTTTGTTCCTAATCCATTCTTGTATATCCCTTGACATCTAGGGTTCCCTGGGCTTGTTGGTCCCACCCTTGACCTTTACGGGAACATGTTGGCGTTGTACTCTCTCTATTTCCTTTGTGAAAGACTCCCACTGCTCTGATGTGGATTTTCCTACAAGTAGCTGATCCCAGTCGACTTTGGCCAGATGCTGCCTCATCATATTAAGGAGTAATTTCTTCACTCAGAGGGTTGTGAATCTTTGGAACTCTCTGCCCCAGAGGACTGTGGATGCTGCTTCTTTGAGTATATTCAAGGCTGAGATAGATCGATTTTTGGATTCTGGGGGAATGAAAGGACATGGAGATGGGGCGGGAAAGTGGAGTTGAGGTCGATGATCAGCCATGATCTTATTGAATGGCGGAGCAGGCTGGAGGAGCCTTATGGGCTACTCCCGCTCTTCTGTTTTGAAGATTGAGTTGAAAACGAGGGGAGAGCGCGAACGCAGTCCCCCACTACCACAAATTTTGCAGTCGAGTATCCCGCATTTGGGGACATCGCAGGCATCAGCACACCCGAAGTGCAATGGGATAGCCTCGTCCTGGGAGAACCACCTTCTTGATCATGGTATCTCCCCTGCCAGGTAAGTATGCTTCTAGTTTGCACAGAGTGCCACCCGACATCATTGACTACCTTTTACAGTGTCAAGGACTCGGTTTGCCAAATCGCAATTTGTCATGACTCAGAAAGTGCAGGTACTGTGCCAGTTGATTTGTGCCAAAATTTTGCAGGATATAATGATAGGAGTGTTTGAGAAAATATTGCAGTGATGCAGAAGTTGCAGCGGTGGTTTGCACATTGCCCTTGAACGACGTAAGGAAGCGTCCAGCGGTGAGAATTTTTTCTGAGGAAGGGTGATCGACGTGAAACGTTAACTCTGTTTCTGTCTCTACAGATGCTGCCTGACCTGCTGAGTATTTGCAGCATTTTCTGTTTTTATTATTGTAAGAAGTCTTCAGCCGTTCAGGTTGGGTAAAATATTGGGCAAATGGATGGCGAGCTGGCGAGCTTTGGTGCACATCTAGCAAATGCTTGTGACATGCACGTGTGAAAAGAGAAGCACTTTCCAGGTCTGCCACACAAAGAGCAATAGAGAGAGCAGCGGATAAAGAAAGAGTTGTAAAGCAGCACTTGGAAACAATCTAACTTTGAGTTGAAGACCAGGGGAGAGCGCGAACGCAGTCCCCCACTACCACAAATTTTGCAGTCGAGTATCCCGCATTTGGGGACATCGCAGGCATCAGCACACCCGAAGTGCAATGGGATAGCCTCATCCTGGGAGAACCACCTTCTTGATCATGGTATCACCCCTGCCAGGTAAGTATGCTTCTCGTTTGCACAGAGTGCCACCCGACATCATTGACTACCTTTTACAGTGTCAAGGACTCCGTTTGACAAATCGCAATTTGTCATGACTCAGAACGTGCAGGTACTGTGACACTTGATTTGTGCCAAACCTTTGCAGGATATAATGATAGAGTCTTTGAGAAAATATTGCAGTGATGCAGAAGTTGCAGCAGTGGTTTGCATATTGCCCTTGAAAGTAAGGAAGCGTCCAGCAGGAAGAAGTCTTCAGCCGTTCAGGTTGCAGGTACAGCAAGCAAGAAGGAAGGCAAATGGCATGTTGGCCTTTATTGCAAGGGGGTTGCAGTATTAGAGTAAGTAAGTCTTGCTACAATTGTACAGGGCCTTTGTGAGACCACACCTGGAGTACTGTGCACAGTTTTGGTCTCCTTATCTAAGGAAGGATATACTTGCCTTGGAGGCGGTGCAACGAAGGTTCACTACATTGATTCCTGGGACGAGAGGGCTGTCCTATGATGAGAGATTGTGTAGAATGGGCCTATACTCTCTGGAGTTTAAAAGAATGAGAGGTGATGTCATTGATACATACAAGATTCTGAAGGGGATTGACAGGGTAGATGCTGAGAGGTTGTTTCCCCTGGCTGCAGTGTCTAGAACTAGGGGGCATAGTCTCAGCATAAGGGGTAGGCCATTTAAGACTGTGATATAGAGTCATAGAGTTACACAGCACAGAAAGAGGCCCTTCGGCCCATCGTGTCCGCGCCGGCCATCAAGCCCTATCTATTCTAATCCCATTTTCCAGCACTCGGTCCGTAGCCTTGTATGCTATGGCGTTTCAAGTGCTCATTTAAATGCTTCTTGAATGTTGTGAGGGTTCCTGCCTCTACCACCCTTTCAGGCAGTGAGTTCCAGATTCCAACCACCCTCTGGGTGAAAAAGTTTTTCCTCAAATCCCCACTAAACCTCCTGCCCCTTAGCTTGAAACTATGCCCCCTGGTTATTGACCCCTCTACTAAGGGGAAAAGTTCCTTTCTATCTACCCTATCTATGCCCCTCATAATTTTGTACACCTCAATCAGGTCCCCCTTCAGCCTTCTCTGCTCTAAGGAAAACAACCCCAGCCTGTCCAGTCTCTCTTCATAGCTGAAGCGCTCCAGCCCAGGTAACATCCTGGTGAATCTCCTCTGCACCCTCTCCAATGCAATCACATCCTTCCTATAGTGTGGCGACCAGAACTGTACACAGTATTCCAGCTGTGGCCTAACTAGCGTTTTGTACAGCTCCATCAGAACCTCCCTGCTCTTATATTCTATGCCTCGGCTAATGAAGCCAAGTATCCCATATGCCTTCTTGACCACCTTATCTACCTGTCCTGCTGCCTTCAGGGATCTATGTACATGCACACCAAGGTCCCTCTGATCCTCTGTCCTTCCTAGGGTCCTACCATTCATTGTGTATTCCCTTGCCTTGTTATTCCTCCCAAAATGCATCACCTCTCACACTTTTCAGGGTTAAATTCCATTTGCCACTGTTCTGCCCATCTGACCAACCCGTCCATATCGTCCTGTAGCCTGAGGCTTCCCTCCTCGCTATTTACCACTCCAGCAATTTTCGTGTCATCTGCCAACTTACTGATCATGCCTCCTACATTCATATCTAAATCATTAATGTACACTACAAACAGCAAAGGACCCAGCACCGATCCCAGTATATCACAGTCCCCCTGCCTGATTTCTATGCCGACATCGTCCTTCTCCATAGTGAACACAGATGCAAAATATTCATTTAAAACCTCACCCGCATCTTCCGGCTCTACACACAGATTGCCACTTTGGTCCCTAATGGGCCCTACTCTTTCCCTGGTTATCCTCTTGCCCTTAATATACTTATAAAACACCTTGGGATTTTCCTTTATTTTGCCCGCCAGTGTTTTTTCATGCCCCCTCTTCGCTCTCCTAATTTCTTTTTGAAGTACCCCCACTGCACTTTCTATACTCCTCTAGGGCTTCCACTCTTTTGAGTCCTTTGTATCTGCCAAAAGCCTCCCTTTTGTTCCTAATGCATTCTTGTATATCCCTTGACATCTAGGGTTCCCTGGGCTTGTTGGTCCCACCCTTGACCTTTACGGGAACATGTTGGCGTTGTACTCTCTCTATTTCCTTTGTGAAAGACTCCCACTGCTCTGATGTGGATTTTCCTACAAGTAGCTGATCCCAGTCGACTTTGGCCAGATGCTGCCTCATCATATTAAGGAGTAATTTCTTCACTCAGAGGGTTGTGAATCTTTGGAACTCTCTGCCCCAGAGGGCTGTGGATGCTGCGTCTTTGAGTATATTCAAGGCTGAGATAGATCGATTTTTGGATTCTAGGGGAATGAAAGGACATGGAGATGGGGCGGGAAAGTGGAGTTGAGGTCGATGATCAGCCATGATCTTATTGAATGGTGGAGCAGGCTGGAGGAGCCTTATGGGCTACTCCCGCTCTTCTGTTTTTGAAGATTGAGTTGAAAACGAGGGGAGAGCGCGAACGCAGTCCCCCACTACCACAAATTTTGCAGTCGAGTATCCCGCATTTGGGGACATCGCAGGCATCAGCACACCCGAAGTGCAATGGGATAGCCTCGTCCTGGGAGAACCACCTTCTTGATCATGGTATCTCCCCTGCCAGGTAAGTATGCTTCTAGTTTGCACAGAGTGCCACCCGACATCATTGACTACCTTTTACAGTGTCAAGGACTCGGTTTGCCAATCGCAATTTGTCATGACTCAGAAAGTGCAGGTACTGTGCCAGTTGATTTGTGCCAAAATTTTGCAGGATATAATGATAGGAGTGTTTGAGAAAATATTGCAGTGATGCAGAAGTTGCAGCGGTGGTTTGCACATTGCCCTTGAACGACGTAAGGAAGCGTCCAGCGGTGAGAATTTTTTCTGAGGAAGGGTGATCGACGTGAAACGTTAACTCTGTTTCTGTCTCTACAGATGCTGCCTGACCTGCTGAGTATTTGCAGCATTTTCTGTTTTTATTATTGTAAGAAGTCTTCAGCCGTTCAGGTTGGGTAAAATATTGGGCAAATGGATGGCGAGCTGGCGAGCTTTGGTGCACATCTAGCAAATGCTTGTGACATGCACGTGTGAAAAGAGAAGCACTTTCCAGGTCTGCCACACAAAGAGCAATAGAGAGAGCGGTGGATAAAGAAAGAGTTGTAAAGCAGCACTTGGAAACAATCTAACTTTGAGTTGAAGACCAGGGGAGAGCGCGAACGCAGTCCCCCACTACCACAAATTTTGCAGTCGAGTATCCCGCATTTGGGGACATCGCAGGCATCAGCACACCCAAAGTGCAATGGGATAGCTTCATCCTGGGAGAACCACCTTCTTGATCATGGTATCACCCCTGCCAGGTAAGTATGCTTCTCGTTTGCACAGAGTGCCACCCGACATCATTGACTACCTTTTACAGTGTCAAGGACTCCGTTTGACAAATCGCAATTTGTCATGACTCAGAACGTGCAGGTACTGTGACACTTGATTTGTGCCAGACCTTTGCAGGATATAATGATAGAGTCTTTGAGAAAATATTGCAGTGATGCAGAAGTTGCAGCAGTGGTTTGCATATTGCCCTTGAAAGTAAGGAAGCGTCCAGCAGGAAGAAGTCTTCAGCCGTTCAGGTTGCAGGTACAGCAAGCAAGAAGGAAGGCAAATGGCATGTGGCCTTTATTGCAAGGGGGTTGCAGTATTAGAGTAAGTAAGTCTTGCTACAATTGTACAGGGCCTTTGTGAGACCACACCTGGAGTACTGTGCACAGTTTTGGTCTCCTTATCTAAGGAAGGATATACTTGCCTTGGAGGCGGTGCAACGAAGGTTCACTACATTGATTCCTGGGACGAGAGGGCTGTCCTATGATGAGAGATTGTGTAGAATGGGCCTATACTCTCTGGAGTTTAAAAGAATGAGAGGTGATGTCATTGATACATACAAGATTCTGAAGGGGATTGACAGGGTAGATGCTGAGAGGTTGTTTCCCCTGGCTGCAGTGTCTAGAACTAGGGGGCATAGTCTCAGCATAAGGGGTAGGCCATTTAAGACTGTGATATAGAGTCATAGAGTTACACAGCACAGAAAGAGGCCCTTCGGCCCATCGTGTCCGCGCCGGCCATCAAGCCCTATCTATTCTAATCCCATTTTCCAGCACTCGGTCCGTAGCCTTGTATGCTATGGCGTTTCAAGTGCTCATTTAAATGCTTCTTGAATGTTGTGAGGGTTCCTGTCTCTACCACCCTTTCAGGCAGTGAGTTCCAGATTCCAACCACCCTCTGGGTGAAAAGTTTTTCCTCAAATCCCCACTAAACCTCCTGCCCCTTAGCTTGAAACTATGCCCCCTGGTTATTGACCCCTCTACTAAGGGGAAAAGTTCCTTTCTATCTACCCTATCTATGCCCCTCATAATTTTGTACACCTCAATCAGGTCCCCCTTCAGCCTTCTCTGCTCTAAGGAAAACAACCCCAGCCTGTCCAGTCTCTCTTCATAGCTGAAGCGCTCCAGCCCAGGTAACATCCTGGTGAATCTCCTCTGCACCCTCTCCAATGCAATCACATCCTTCCTATAGTGTGGCGACCAGAACTGTACACAGTATTCCAGCTGTGGCCTAACTAGCGTTTTGTACAGCTCCATCAGAACCTCCCTGCTCTTATATTCTATGCCTCGGCTAATGAAGCCAAGTATCCCATATGCCTTCTTGACCACCTTATCTACCTGTCCTGCTGCCTTCAGGGATCTATGTACATGCACACCAAGGTCCCTCTGATCCTCTGTCCTTCCTAGGGTCCTACCATTCATTGTGTATTCCCTTGCCTTGTTAGTCCTCCCAAAATGCATCACCTCTCACACTTTTCAGGGTTAAATTCCATTTGCCACTGTTCTGCCCATCTGACCAACCCGTCCATATCGTCCTGTAGCCTGAGGCTTCCCTCCTCGCTATTTACCACTCCAGCAATTTTCGTGTCATCTGCAACTTACTGATCATGCCTCCTACATTCATATCTAAATCATTAATGTACACTACAAACAGCAAAGGACCCAGCACCGATCCCAGTATATCACAGTCCCCCTGCCTGATTTCTATGCCGACATCGTCCTTCTCCATAGTGAACACAGATGCAAAATATTCATTTAAAACCTCACCCGCATCTTCCGGCTCTACACACAGATTGCCACTTTGGTCCCTAATGGGCCCTACTCTTTCCCTGGTTATCCTCTTGCCCTTAATATACTTATAAAACACCTTGGGATTTTCCTTTATTTTGCCCGCCAGTGTTTTTTCATGCCCCCTCTTCGCACTCCTAATTTCTTTTTGAAGTACCCCCACTGCACTTTCTATACTCCTCTAGGGCTTCCACTCTTTTTAGTCCTTTGTATCTGCCAAAAGCCTCCCTTTTGTTCCTAATCCATTCTTGTATATCCCTTGACATCTAGGGTTCCCTGGGCTTGTTGGTCCCACCCTTGACCTTTACGGGAACATGTTGGCGTTGTACTCTCTCTATTTCCTTTGTGAAAGACTCCCACTGCTCTGATGTGGATTTTCCTACAAGTAGTTGATCCCAGTCGACTTTGGCCAGATGCTGCCTCATCATATTAAGGAGTAATTTCTTCACTCAGAGGGTTGTGAATCTTTGGAACTCTCTGCCCCAGAGGGCTGTGGATGCTGCGTCTTTGAGTATATTCAAGGCTGAGATAGATCGATTTTTGGATTCTAGGGGAATGAAAGGACATGGAGATGGGGCGGGAAAGTGGAGTTGAGGTCGATGATCAGCCATGATCTTATTGAATGGCGGAGCAGGCTGGAGGAGCCTTATGGGCTACTCCCGCTCTTCTGTTTTTGAAGATTGAGTTGAAAACGAGGGGAGAGCGCGAACGCAGTCCCCCACTACCACAAATTTTGCAGTCGAGTATCCCGCATTTGGGGACATCGCAGGCATCAGCACACCCGAAGTGCAATGGGATAGCCTCGTCCTGGGAGAACCACCTTCTTGATCATGGTATCTCCCCTGCCAGGTAAGTATGCTTCTAGTTTGCACAGAGTGCCACCCGACATCATTGACTACCTTTTACAGTGTCAAGGACTCGGTTTGCCAAATCGCAATTTGTCATGACTCAGAAAGTGCAGGTACTGTGCCAGTTGATTTGTGCCAAAATTTTGCAGGATATAATGATAGGAGTGTTTGAGAAAATATTGCAGTGATGCAGAAGTTGCAGCGGTGGTTTGCACATTGCCCTTGAACGACGTAAGGAAGCGTCCAGCGGTGAGAATTTTTTCTGAGGAAGGGTGATCGACGTGAAACGTTAACTCTGTTTCTGTCTCTACAGATGCTGCCTGACCTGCTGAGTATTTGCAGCATTTTCTGTTTTTATTATTGTAAGAAGTCTTCAGCCGTTCAGGTTGGGTAAAATATTGGGCAAATGGATGGCGAGCTGGCGAGCTTTGGTGCACATCTAGCAAATGCTTGTGACATGCACGTGTGAAAAGAGAAGCACTTTCCAGGTCTGCCACACAAAGAGCAATAGAGAGAGCGGTGGATAAAGAAAGAGTTGTAAAGCAGCACTTGGAAACAATCTAACTTTGAGTTGAAGACCAGGGGAGAGCGCGAACGCAGTCCCCCACTACCACAAATTTTGCAGTCGAGTATCCCGCATTTGGGGACATCGCAGGCATCAGCACACCCGAAGTGCAATGGGATAGCCTCATCCTGGGAGAACCACCTTCTTGATCATGGTATCGCCCCTGCCAGGTAAGTATGCTTCTCGTTTGCACAGAGTGCCACCCGACATCATTGACTACCTTTCACAGTGTCAAGGACTCGGTTCGACAAATCGCAATTTGTCATGACTCAGAACGTGCAGGTACTGTGACACTTGATTTGTGCCAGACCTTTGCAGGATATAATGATAGAGTCTTTGAGAAAATATTGCAGTGATGCAGAAGTTGCAGCAGTGGTTTGCATATTGCCCTTGAAAGTAAGGAAGCGTCCAGCAGGAAGAAGTCTTCAGCCGTTCAGGTTGCAGGTACAGCAAGCAAGAAGGAAGGCAAATGGCATGTTGGCCTTTATTGCAAGGGGGTTGCAGTATTAGAGTAAGTAAGTCTTGCTACAATTGTACAGGGCCTTTGTGAGACCACACCTGGAGTACTGTGCACAGTTTTGGTCTCCTTATCTAAGGAAGGATATACTTGCCTTGGAGGCGGTGCAACGAAGGTTCACTACATTGATTCCTGGGACGAGAGGGCTGTCCTATGATGAGAGATTGTGTAGAATGGGCCTATACTCTCTGGAGTTTAAAAGAATGAGAGGTGATGTCATTGATACATACAAGATTCTGAAGGGGATTGACAGGGTAGATGCTGAGAGGTTGTTTCCCCTGGCTGCAGTGTCTAGAACTAGGGGGCATAGTCTCAGCATAAGGGGTAGGCCATTTAAGACTGTGATATAGAGTCATAGAGTTACACAGCACAGAAAGAGGCCCTTCGGCCATCGTGTCCGCGCCGGCCATCAAGCCCTATCTATTCTAATCCCATTTTCCAGCACTCGGTCCGTAGCCTTGTATGCTATGGCGTTTCAAGTGCTCATTTAAATGCTTCTTGAATGTTGTGAGGGTTCCTGTCTCTACCACCCTTTCAGGCAGTGAGTTCCAGATTCCAACCACCCTCTGGGTGAAAAAGTTTTTCCTCAAATCCCCACTAAACCTCCTGCCCCTTAGCTTGAAACTATGCCCCCTGGTTATTGACCCCTCTACTAAGGGGAAAAGTTCCTTTCTATCTACCCTATCTATGCCCCTCATAATTTTGTACACCTCAATCAGGTCCCCCTTCAGCCTTCTCTGCTCTAAGGAAAACAACCCAGCCTGTCCAGTCTCTCTTCATAGCTGAAGCGCTCCAGCCCAGGTAACATCCTGGTGAATCTCCTCTGCACCCTCTCCAATGCAATCACATCCTTCCTATAGTGTGGCGACCAGAACTGTACACAGTATTCCAGCTGTGGCCTAACTAGCGTTTTGTACAGCTCCATCAGAACCTCCCTGCTCTTATATTCTATGCCTCGGCTAATGAAGCCAAGTATCCCATATGCCTTCTTGACCACCTTATCTACCTGTCCTGCTGCCTTCAGGGATCTATGTACATGCACACCAAGGTCCCTCTGATCCTCTGTCCTTCCTAGGGTCCTACCATTCATTGTGTATTCCCTTGCCTTGTTAGTCCTCCCAAAATGCATCACCTCTCACACTTTTCAGGGTTAAATTCCATTTGCCACTGTTCTGCCCATCTGACCAACCCGTCCATATCGTCCTGTAGCCTGAGGCTTCCCTCCTCGCTATTTACCACTCCAGCAATTTTCGTGTCATCTGCGAACTTACTGATCATGCCTCCTACATTCATATCTAAATCATTAATGTACACTACAAACAGCAAAGGACCCAGCACCGATCCCAGTATATCACAGTCCCCCTGCCTGATTTCTATGCCGACATCGTCCTTCTCCATAGTGAACACAGATGCAAAATATTCATTTAAAACCTCACCCGCATCTTCCGGCTCTACACACAGATTGCCACTTTGGTCCCTAATGGGCCCTACTCTTTCCCTGGTTATCCTCTTGCCCTTAATATACTTATAAAACACCTTGGGATTTTCCTTTATTTTGCCCGCCAGTGTTTTTTCATGCCCCCTCTTCGCACTCCTAATTTCTTTTTGAAGTACCCCCACTGCACTTTCTATACTCCTCTAGGGCTTCCACTCTTTTTAGTCCTTTGTATCTGCCAAAAGCCTCCCTTTTGTTCCTAATCCATTCTTGTATATCCCTTGACATCTAGGGTTCCCTGGGCTTGTTGGTCCCACCCTTGACCTTTACGGGAACATGTTGGCGTTGTACTCTCTCTATTTCCTTTGTGAAAGACTCCCACTGCTCTGATGTGGATTTTCCTACAAGTAGCTGATCCCAGTCGACTTTGGCCAGATGCTGCCTCATCATATTAAGGAGTAATTTCTTCACTCAGAGGGTTGTGAATCTTTGGAACTCTCTGCCCCAGAGGGCTGTGGATGCTGCGTCTTTGAGTATATTCAAGGCTGAGATAGATCGATTTTTGGATTCTAGGGGAATGAAAGGACATGGAGATGGGGCGGGAAAGTGGAGTTGAGGTCGATGATCAGCCATGATCTTATTGAATGGCGGAGCAGGCTGGAGGAGCCTTATGGGCTACTCCCGCTCTTCTGTTTTTGAAGATTGAGTTGAAAACGAGGGGAGAGCGCGAACGCAGTCCCCCACTACCACAAATTTTGCAGTCGAGTATCCCGCATTTGGGGACATCGCAGGCATCAGCACACCCGAAGTGCAATGGGATAGCCTCGTCCTGGGAGAACACCTTCTTGATCATGGTATCTCCCCTGCCAGGTAAGTATGCTTCTAGTTTGCACAGAGTGCCACCCGACATCATTGACTACCTTTTACAGTGTCAAGGACTCGGTTTGCCAAATCGCAATTTGTCATGACTCAGAAAGTGCAGGTACTGTGCCAGTTGATTTGTGCCAAAATTTTGCAGGATATAATGATAGGAGTGTTTGAGAAAATATTGCAGTGATGCAGAAGTTGCAGCGGTGGTTTGCACATTGCCCTTGAACGACGTAAGGAAGCGTCCAGCGGTGAGAATTTTTTCTGAGGAAGGGTGATCGACGTGAAACGTTAACTCTGTTTCTGTCTCTACAGATGCTGCCTGACCTGCTGAGTATTTGCAGCATTTTCTGTTTTTATTATTGTAAGAAGTCTTCAGCCGTTCAGGTTGGGTAAAATATTGGGCAAATGGATGGCGAGCTGGCGAGCTTTGGTGCACATCTAGCAAATGCTTGTGACATGCACGTGTGAAAAGAGAAGCACTTTCCAGGTCTGCCACACAAAGAGCAATAGAGAGAGCGGTGGATAAAGAAAGAGTTGTAAAGCAGCACTTGGAAACAATCTAACTTTGAGTTGAAGACCAGGGGAGAGCGCGAACGCAGTCCCCCACTACCACAAATTTTGCAGTCGAGTATCCCGCATTTGGGGACATCGCAGGCATCAGCACACCCGAAGTGCAATGGGATAGCCTCATCCTGGGAGAACCACCTTCTTGATCATGGTATCACCCCTGCCAGGTAAGTATGCTTCTCGTTTGCACAGAGTGCCACCCGACATCATTGACTACCTTTTACAGTGTCAAGGACTCGGTTTGACAAATCGCAATTTGTCATGACTCAGAACGTGCAGGTACTGTGACACTTGATTTGTGCCAGACCTTTGCAGGATATAATGATAGAGTCTTTGAGAAAATATTGCAGTGATGCAGAAGTTGCAGCAGTGGTTTGCATATTGCCCTTGAAAGTAAGGAAGCGTCCAGCAGGAAGAAGTCTTCAGCCGTTCAGGTTGCAGGTACAGCAAGCAAGAAGGAAGGCAAATGGCATGTTGGCCTTTATTGCAAGGGGGTTGCAGTATTAGAGTAAGTAAGTCTTGCTACAATTGTACAGGGCCTTTGTGAGACCACACCTGGAGTACTGTGCACAGTTTTGGTCTCCTTATCTAAGGAAGGATATACTTGCCTTGGAGGCGGTGCAACGAAGGTTCACTACATTGATTCCTGGGACGAGAGGGCTGTCCTATGATGAGAGATTGTGTAGAATGGGCCTATACTCTCTGGAGTTTAAAAGAATGAGAGGTGATGTCATTGATACATACAAGATTCTGAAGGGGATTGACAGGGTAGATGCTGAGAGGTTGTTTCCCTGGCTGCAGTGTCTAGAACTAGGGGCATAGTCTCAGCATAAGGGGTAGGCCATTTAAGACTGTGATATAGAGTCATAGAGTTACACAGCACAGAAAGAGGCCCTTCGGCCCATCGTGTCCGCGCCGGCCATCAAGCCCTATCTATTCTAATCCCATTTTCCAGCACTCGGTCCGTAGCCTTGTATGCTATGGCGTTTCAAGTGCTCATTTAAATGCTTCTTGAATGTTGTGAGGGTTCCTGCCTCTACCACCCTTTCAGGCAGTGAGTTCCAGATTCCAACCACCCTCTGGGTGAAAAAGTTTTTCCTCAAATCCCCACTAAACCTCCTGCCCCTTAGCTTGAAACTATGCCCCTGGTTATTGACCCCTCTACTAAGGGGAAAAGTTCCTTTCTATCTACCCTATCTATGCCCCTCATAATTTTGTACACCTCAATCAGGTCCCCCTTCAGCCTTCTCTGCTCTAAGGAAAACAACCCCAGCCTGTCCAGTCTCTCTTCATAGCTGAAGCGCTCCAGCCCAGGTAACATCCTGGTGAATCTCCTCTGCACCCTCTCCAATGCAATCACATCCTTCCTATAGTGTGGCGACCAGAACTGTACACAGTATTCCAGCTGTGGCCTAACTAGCGTTTTGTACAGCTCCATCAGAACCTCCCTGCTCTTATATTCTATGCCTCGGCTAATGAAGCCAAGTATCCCATATGCCTTCTTGACCACCTTATCTACCTGTCCTGCTGCCTTCAGGGATCTATGTACATGCACACCAAGGTCCCTCTGATCCTCTGTCCTTCCTAGGGTCCTACCATTCATTGTGTATTCCCTTGCCTTGTTAGTCTCCTCCAAAATGCATCACCTCTCACACTTTTCAGGGTTAAATTCCATTTGCCACTGTTCTGCCCATCTGACCAACCCGTCCATATCGTCCTGTAGCCTGAGGCTTCCCTCCTCGCTATTTACCACTCAGCAATTTTCGTGTCATCTGCGAACTTACTGATCATGCCTCCTACATTCATATCTAAATCATTAATGTACACTACAAACAGCAAAGGACCCAGCACCGATCCCAGTATATCACAGTCCCCCTGCCTGATTTCTATGCCGACATCGTCCTTCTCCATAGTGAACACAGATGCAAATATTCATTAAAACCTCACCCGCATCTTCCGGCTCTACACACAGATTGCCACTTTGGTCCCTAATGGGCCCTACTCTTTCCCTGGTTATCCTCTTGCCCTTAATATACTTATAAAACACCTTGGGATTTTCCTTTATTTTGCCCGCCAGTGTTTTTTCATGCCCCCTCTTCGCACTCCTAATTTCTTTTTGAAGTACCCCCACTGCACTTTCTATACTCCTCTAGGGCTTCCACTCTTTTTAGTCCTTTGTATCTGCCAAAAGCCTCCCTTTTGTTCCTAATCCATTCTTGTATATCCCTTGACATCTAGGGTTCCCTGGGCTTGTTGGTCCCCACCCTTGACCTTTACGGGAACATGTTGGCGTTGTACTCTCTCTATTTCCTTTGTGAAAGACTCCCACTGCTCTGATGTGGATTTTCCTACAAGTAGCTGATCCCAGTCGACTTTGGCCAGATGCTGCCTCATCATATTAAGGAGTAATTTCTTCACTCAGAGGGTTGTGAATCTTGGAACTCTCTGCCCCAGAGGGCTGTGGATGCTGCGTCTTTGAGTATATTCAAGGCTGAGATAGATCGATTTTTGGATTCTAGGGGAATGAAAGGACATGGAGATGGGGCGGGAAAGTGGAGTTGAGGTCGATGATCAGCCATGATCTTATTGAATGGCGGAGCAGGCTGGAGGAGCCTTATGGGCTACTCCCGCTCTTCTGTTTTTGAAGATTGAGTTGAAAACGAGGGGAGAGCGCGAACGCAGTCCCCCCACTACCACAAATTTTGCAGTCGAGTATCCCGCATTTGGGGACATCGCAGGCATCAGCACACCCGAAGTGCAATGGGATAGCCTCGTCCTGGGAGAACCACCTTCTTGATCATGGTATCTCCCCTGCCAGGTAAGTATGCTTCTAGTTTGCACAGAGTGCCACCCGACATCATTGACTACCTTTTACAGTGTCAAGGACTCGGTTTGCCAAATCGCAATTTGTCATGACTCAGAAAGTGCAGGTACTGTGCCAGTTGATTTGTGCCAAAATTTTGCAGGATATAATGATAGGAGTGTTTGAGAAAATATTGCAGTGATGCAGAAGTTTGCAGCGGTGGTTTGCACATTGCCCTTGAACGACGTAAGGAAGCGTCCAGCGGTGAGAATTTTTTCTGAGGAAGGGTGATCGACGTGAAACGTTAACTCTGTTTCTGTCTCTACAGATGCTGCCTGACCTGCTGAGTATTTGCAGCATTTTCTGTTTTTATTATTGTAAGAAGTCTTCAGCCGTTCAGGTTGGGTAAAATATTGGGCAAATGGATGGCGAGCTGGCGAGCTTTGGTGCACATCTAGCAAATGCTTGTGACATGCACGTGTGAAAAGAGAAGCACTTTCCAGGTCTGCCACACAAAGAGCAATAGAGAGAGCGGTGGATAAAGAAAGAGTTGTAAAGCAGCACTTGGAAACAATCTAACTTTGAGTTGAAGACCAGGGGAGAGCGCGAACGCAGTCCCCCACTACCACAAATTTTGCAGTCGAGTATCCCGCATTTGGGGACATCGCAGGCATCAGCACACCCGAAGTGCAATGGGATAGCCTCATCCTGGGAGAACCACCTTCTTGATCATGGTATCACCCCTGCCAGGTAAGTATGCTTCTCGTTTGCACAGAGTGCCACCCGACATCATTGACTACCTTTTACAGTGTCAAGGACTCGGTTTGACAAATCGCAATTTGTCATGACTCAGAACGTGCAGGTACTGTGACACTTGATTTGTGCCAGACCTTTGCAGGATATAATGATAGAGTCTTTGAGAAAATATTGCAGTGATGCAGAAGTTGCAGCAGTGGTTTGCATATTGCCCTTGAAAGTAAGGAAGCGTCCAGCAGGAAGAAGTCTTCAGCCGTTCAGGTTGCAGGTACAGCAAGCAAGAAGGAAGGCAAATGGCATGTTGGCCTTTATTGCAAGGGGGTTGCAGTATTAGAGTAAGTAAGTCTTGCTACAATTGTACAGGGCCTTTGTGAGACCACACCTGGAGTACTGTGCACAGTTTTGGTCTCCTTATCTAAGGAAGGATATACTTGCCTTGGAGGCGGTGCAACGAAGGTTCACTACATTGATTCCTGGGACGAGAGGGCTGTCCTATGATGAGAGATTGTGTAGAATGGGCCTATACTCTCTGGAGTTTAAAAGAATGAGAGGTGATGTCATTGATACATACAAGATTCTGAAGGGGATTGACAGGGTAGATGCTGAGAGGTTGTTTCCCCTGGCTGCAGTGTCTAGAACTAGGGGGCATAGTCTCAGCATAAGGGGTAGGCCATTTAAGACTGTGATATAGAGTCATAGAGTTACACAGCACAGAAAGAGGCCCTTCGGCCCATCGTGTCCGCGCCGGCCATCAAGCCCTATCTATTCTAATCCCATTTTCCAGCACTCGGTCCGTAGCCTTGTATGCTATGGCGTTTCAAGTGCTCATTTAAATGCTTCTTGAATGTTGTGAGGGTTCCTGTCCTCTACCACCCTTTCAGGCAGTGAGTTCCAGATTCCAACCACCCTCTGGGTGAAAAGTTTTTCCTCAAATCCCCACTAAACCTCCTGCCCCTTAGCTTGAAACTATGCCCCCTGGTTATTGACCCCTCTACTAAGGGGAAAAGTTCCTTTCTATCTACCCTATCTATGCCCCTCATAATTTTGTACACCTCAATCAGGTCCCCCTTCAGCCTTCTCTGCTCTAAGGAAAACAACCCCAGCCTGTCCAGTCTCTCTTCATAGCTGAAGCGCTCCAGCCCAGGTAACCATCCTGGTGAATCTCCTCTGCACCCTCTCCAATGCAATCACATCCTTCCTATAGTGTGGCGACCAGAACTGTACACAGTATTCCAGCTGTGGCCTAACTAGCGTTTTGTACAGCTCCATCAGAACCTCCCTGCTCTTATATTCTATGCCTCGGCTAATGAAGCCAAGTATCCCATATGCCTTCTTGACCACCTTATCTACCTGTCCTGCTGCCTTCAGGGATCTATGTACATGCACACCAAGGTCCCTCTGATCCTCTGTCCTTCCTAGGGTCCTACCATTCATTGTGTATTCCCTTGCCTTGTTAGTCCTCCCAAATGCATCACCTCTCACACTTTTCAGGGTTAAATTCCATTTGCCACTGTTCTGCCCATCTGACCAACCCGTCCATATCGTCCTGTAGCCTGAGGCTTCCCTCCTCGCTATTTACCACTCCAGCAATTTTCGTGTCATCTGCGAACTTACTGATCATGCCTCCTACATTCATATCTAAATCATTAATGTACACTACAAACAGCAAAGGACCCAGCACCGATCCCAGTATATCACAGTCCCCCCTGCCTGATTTCTATGCCGACATCGCCTTCTCCATAGTGAACACAGATGCAAAATATTCATTTAAAACCTCACCCGCATCTTCCGGCTCTACACACAGATTGCCACTTTGGTCCCTAATGGGCCCTACTCTTTCCTGGTTATCCTCTTGCCCTTAATATAACTTATAAAACACCTTGGGATTTTCCTTTATTTTGCCCGCCAGTGTTTTTTCATGCCCCCTCTTCGCACTCCTAATTTCTTTTTGAAGTACCCCCACTGCACTTTCTATACTCCTCTAGGGCTTCCACTCTTTTTTAGTCCTTTGTATCTGCCAAAAGCCTCCCTTTTGTTCCTAATCCATTCTTGTATATCCCTTGACATCTAGGGTTCCCTGGGCTTGTTGGTCCCACCCTTGACCTTTACGGGAACAGTTGGCGTTGTACTCTCTCTATTTCCTTTGTGAAAGACTCCCACTGCTCTGATGTGGATTTTCCTACAAGTAGCTGATCCCAGTCGACCTTTGGCCAGATGCTGCCTCATCATATTAAGGAGTAATTTCTTCACTCAGAGGGTTGTGAATCTTTGGAACTCTCTGCCCCAGAGGGCTGTGGATGCTGCGTCTTTGAGTATATTCAAGGCTGAGATAGATCGATTTTTGGATTCTAGGGGGAATGAAAGGACATGGAGATGGGGCGGGAAAGTGGAGTTGAGGTCGATGATCAGCCATGATCTTATTGAATGGCGGAGCAGGCTGGAGGAGCCTTATGGGCTACTCCCGCTCTTCTGCTTTTGAAGATTGAGTTGAAAACGAGGGGAAGAGCGCGAACGCAGTCCCCCACTACCACAAATTTTGCAGTCGAGTATCCCGCATTTGGGGACATCGCAGGCATCAGCACACCCGAAGTGCAATGGGATAGCCTCGTCCTGGGAGAACCACCTTCTTGATCATGGTATCTCCCCTGCCAGGTAAGTATGCTTCTAGTTTGCACAGAGTGCCACCCGACATCATTGACTACCTTTTACAGTGTCAAGGACTCGGTTTGCCAAATCGCAATTTGTCATGACTCAGAAAGTGCAGGTACTGTGCCAGTTGATTTGTGCCAAAATTTTGCAGGATATAATGATAGGAGTGTTTGAAGAAAATATTGCAGTGATGCAGAAGTTGCAGCGGTGGTTTGCACATTGCCCTTGAACGACGTAAGGAAGCGTCCAGCGGTCGAGAATTTTTTCTGAGGAAGGGTGATCGACGTGAAACGTTAACTCTGTTTCTGTCTCTACAGATGCTGCCTGACCTGCTGAGTATTGCAGCATTTTCTGTTTTTATTATTTAAGAATCTTCAGCCGTTCAGGTTGGGTAAAATATTGGGCAAATGGATGGCGAGCTGGCGAGCTTTGGTGCACATCTAGCAAATGCTTGTGACATGCACGTGTGAAAAGAGAAGCACTTTCCAGGTCTGCAACACAAAGGCAATAGAGAGAGCGGTGGATAAAGAAAGAGTTGTAAAGCAGCACTTGGAAAACAATCTAACTTTGAGTGAAGACCAGGGGAGAGCGCGAACGCAGTCCCCACTACCCACAAATTTTGCAGTCGAGTATCCCGCATTTGGGGACCTCGCAGGCATCAGCACACCCAAAGTGCAATGGGATAGCCTCATCCTGGGAGAACCACCTTCTTGATCATGGTATCGCCCCTGCCAGGGTAAGTATGCTTCTCGTTTGCACAGAGTGCCACCCGACATCATTGACTACCTTTCACAGTGTCAAGGACTCGGTTCGACAAATCGCAATTTGTCATGACTCAGAACGTGCAGGTACTGTGACACTTGATTGTGCCAGACCTTTGCAGGATATAATGATAGAGTCTTTGAGAAATATTGCAGTGATGCAGAAGTTGCAGCAGTGGTTTGCATAGTGCCCTTGAAAGTAAGGAAGCGTCCAGCAGGAAGAAGTCTTCAGCCGTTCAGGTTGCAGGTACAGCAAGCAAGAAGGAAGGCAAATGGCATGTTGGCCTTTATTGCAAGGGGGTTGCAGTATTAGAGTAAGTAAGTCTTGCTACAATTGTACAGGGCCTTTGTGAGACCACACCTGGAGTACTGTGCACAGTTTGGTCTCCCTTATCTAAGGAAGGATATACTTGCCTTGGAGGCGGTGCAACGAAGGTTCACTACATTGATTCCTGGGACGAGAGGGGCTGTCCTATGATGAGAGATTGTGTAGAATGGGCCTATACTCTCTGGAGTTTAAAAGAATGAGAGGTGATGTCATTGATACATACAAGATTCTGAAGGGGATTGACAGGGTAGATGCTGAGAGGTTGTTTCCCCTGGCTGCAGTGTCTAGAACTAGGGGGCATAGTCTCAGCATAAGGGGTAGGCCATTTAAGACTGTGATATAGAGTCATAGAGTTACACAGCACAGAAAGAGGCCCTTCGGCCCATCGTGTCCGCGCCGGCCATCAAGCCCTATCTATTCTAATCCCATTTTCCAGCACTCGGTCCGTAGCCTTGTATGCTATGGCGTTTCAAGTGCTCATTTAAATGCTTCTTGAATGTTGTGAGGGTTCCTGTCTCTACCACCCTTTCAGGCAGTGAGTTCCAGATTCCAACCACCCTCTGGGTGAAAAAGTTTTTCCTCAAATCCCCACTAAACCTCCTGCCCCTTAGCTTGAAACTATGCCCCCCTGGTTATTGACCCCTCTACTAAGGGGAAAAGTTCCTTTCTATCTACCCTATCTATGCCCCTCATAATTTTGTACACCTCAATCAGGTCCCCCCTTCAGCCTCTCTGCTCTAAGGAAAACAACCCCAGCCTGTCCAGTCTCTCTTCATAGCTGAAGCGCTCCAGCCCAGGTAACATCCTGGTGAATCTCCTCTGCACCCTCTCCAATGCAATCACATCCTTCCTATAGTGTGGCGACCAGAAACTGTACACAGTATTCCAGCTGTGGCCTAACTAGCATTTTGTACAGCTCCATCAGAACCTCCCTGCTCTTATATTCTATGCCTCGGCTAATGAGCCAAGTATCCCATATGCCTTCTTGACCACCTTATCTACCTGTCCTGCTGCCTTCAGGGATCTATGTACATGCACACCAAGGTCCCCTCTGATCCTCTGTCCTTCCTAGGGTCCTACCATTCATTGTGTATTCCCTTGCCTTGTTAGTCCTCCCAAAATGCATCACCTCTCACACTTTTCAGGGTTAAATTCCATTGGCCACTGTTCTGCCCATCTGACCAACCCGTCCATATCGTCCTGTAGCCTGAGGCTTCCCTCCTCGCTATTTACCACTCCAGCAATTTTCGTGTCATCTGCCAACTTACTGATCATGCCTCCTACATTCATATCTAAATCATTAATGTACACTACAAACAGCAAAGGACCCAGCCACCGATCCCAGTATATCACAGTCCCCCTGCCTGATTTCTATGCCGACATCGCCCTTCTCCATAGTGAACACAGATGCAAAAATATTCATTTAAAACCTCACCCCGCATCTTCGGCTCTACACACAGATTGCCACTTTGGTCCCTAATGGGCCCTACTCTTTCCCTGGTTATCCTCTTGCCCTTAATATACTTATAAAACACCTTGGGATTTTCCTTTATTTTGCCCGCCAGTGTTTTTTCATGCCCCCTCTTCGCACTCCTAATTTCTTTTTGAAGTACCCCCCACTGCACTTTCTATACTCCTCTAGGGCTTCCACTCTTTTTAGTCCTTTGTATCTGCCAAAAGCCTCCCTTTTGTTCCTAATCCATTCTTGTATATCCCTTGACATCTAGGGTTCCCTGGGCTTGTTTGGTCCCACCCTTGACCTTTACGGGAACATGTTGGCGTTGTACTCTCTCTATTTCCTTTGTGAAAGACTCCCACTGCTCTGATGTGGATTTTCCTACAAGTAGCTGATCCCAGTCGACTTTGGCCAGATGCTGCCTCATCATATTAAGGAGTAATTTCTTCACTCAGAGGGTTGTGAATCTTTGGAACTCTCTGCCCCAGAGGGCTGTGGATGCTGCGTCTTTGAGTATATTCAAGGCTGAGATAGATCGATTTTTGGATTCTAGGGGAATGAAAGGACATGGAGATGGGGCGGGAAAGTGGAGTTGAGGTCGATGATCAGCTATGATCTTATTGAATGGCGGAGCAGGCTGGAGGAGCCTTATGGGGCTACTCCCGCTCTTCTGTTTTTGAAGATTGAGTTGAAAACGAGGGGAGAGCGCGAACGCAGTCCCCCACTACCACAAATTTTGCAGTCGAGTATCCCGCATTTGGGGACATCGCAGGCATCAGCACACCCGAAGTGCAATGGGATAGCCTCGTCCTGGGAGAACCACCTTCTTGATCATGGTATCTCCCCTCCAGGTAAGGTATGCTTTTCTCGTTTGCACAGGAGTGCCACCGACATCATTGACTACCTTTTACAGTGTCAAGGATCGGTTGCAAATCGCAATTTGTCATGACTCAGAAAGTGCAGGTACTGTGCCAGTTGATTTGTGCCAAAATTTTGCAGGATAGAATTGATAGGAGATGTTTGAGAAAATATTGCAGTGATGCTGAAGTTGCAGGGCGGTTTGCACATTTGCCCCTTGAACGACGTAAGGAAGCCGTCCAGCGGTTGAGAATTTTTTCTGAGGAAGGGTGGGATCGCGTGAAACGTTAACTCTGTTTCTGTCTCTACAGATGCTGCCTGACCTGCTGAGTATTTGCAGCATTTTCTGTTTTTATTACTTGTAAGAAGTCTTCAGCCGTTCAGGTTGGGGTAAAATATTGGGCAAATGGATGGCGAGCTGGCGAGCTTTGGTGCACATCTAGCAAATGCTTGTGACATGCACGTGTGAAAAGAGAAGCACTTTCCAGGTCTGCCACACAAAGAGCAATAGAGAGAGCGGTGGATAAAGAAAGAGTTGTAAAGCAGCACTTGGAAACAATCTAACTTTGAGTTGAAGACCAGGGGAGGCGCGAACGCAAGACCCCCACTTCCACAAATTTTTGCAGGTCGGAGTATCCCGCATTTTAGGGGGACATCGCAGGCATCAGCACACCCGAGTGCAATGGGATAGCCTCATCCTGGGAGAACCACCTTCTTGATCGAATGGTAGTCGCCCCTGCCAGGTAAGTATGCTTCTCGTTTGCACAGAGTGCCACCCGACATCATTGACTACCTTTTACAGTGTCAAGGACTCGGTTTGACAAATCGCAATTTGTCATGACTCAGAACGTGCAGGTACTGTGACACTTGATTTGTGCCAAACCTTTGCAGGATATAATGATAGAGTCTTTGAGAAAATATTGCAGTGATGCAGAAGTTGCAGCAGTGGTTTGCATATTGCCCTTGAAAGTAAGGAAGCGTCCAGCAGGAAGAAGTCTTCAGCCGTTCAGGTTGCAGGTACAGCAAGCAAGAAGGAAGGCAAATGGCATGTTGGCCTTTATTGCAAGGGGGTTGCAGTATTAGAGTAAGTAAGTCTTGCTACAATTGTACAGGGCCTTTGTGAGACCACACCTGGAGTACTGTGCACAGTTTTGGTCTCCTTATCTAAGGAAGGATATACTTGCCTTGGAGGCGGTGCAACGAAGGTTCACTACATTGATTCCTGGGACGAGAGGGCTGTCCTATGATGAGAGATTGTGTAGAATGGGCCTATACTCTCTGGAGTTTAAAAGAATGAGAGGTGATGTCATTGATACATACAAGATTCTGAAGGGGATTGACAGGGTAGATGCTGAGAGGTTGTTTCCCCTGGCTGCAGTGTCTAGAACTAGGGGGCATAGTCTCAGCATAAGGGGTAGGCCATTTAAGACTGTGATATAGAGTCATAGAGTTACACAGCACAGAAAGAGGCCCTTCGGCCCATCGTGTCCGCGCCGGCCATCAAGCCCTATCTATTCTAATCCCATTTTCCAGCACTCGGTCCGTAGCCTTGTATGCTATGGCGTTTCAAGTGCTCATTTAAATGCTTCTTGAATGTTGTGAGGGTTCCTGCCTCTACCACCCTTTCAGGCAGTGAGTTCCAGATTCCAACCACCCTCTGGGTGAAAAAGTTTTTCCTCAAATCCCCACTAAACCTCCTGCCCCTTAGCTTGAAACTATGCCCCCTGGTTATTGACCCCTCTACTAAGGGGAAAAGTTCCTTTCTATCTACCCTATCTATGCCCCTCATAATTTTGTACACCTCAATCAGGTCCCCCTTCAGCCTTCTCTGCTCTAAGGAAAACAACCCCAGCCTGTCCAGTCTCTCTTCATAGCTGAAGCGCTCCAGCCCAGGTAACATCCTGGTGAATCTCCTCTGCACCCTCTCCAATGCAATCACATCCTTCCTATAGTGTGGCGACCAGAACTGTACACAGTATTCCAGCTGTGGCCTAACTAGCGTTTTGTACAGCTCCATCAGAACCTCCCTGCTCTTATATTCTATGCCTCGGCTAATGAAGCCAAGTATCCCATATGCCTTCTTGACCACCTTATCTACCTGTCCTGCTGCCTTCAGGGATCTATGTACATGCACACCAAGGTCCCTCTGATCCTCTGTCCTTCCTAGGGTCCTACCATTCATTGTGTATTCCCTTGCCTTGTTAGTCCTCCCAAAATGCATCACCTCTCACACTTTTCAGGGTTAAATTCCATTTGCCACTGTTCTGCCCATCTGACCAACCCGTCCATATCGTCCTGTAGCCTGAGGCTTCCCTCCTCGCTATTTACCACTCCAGCAATTTTCGTGTCATCTGCGAACTTACTGATCATGCCTCCTACATTCATATCTAAATCATTAATGTACACTACAAACAGCAAAGGACCCAGCACCGATCCCAGTATATCACAGTCCCCCTGCCTGATTTCTATGCCGACATCGTCCTTCTCCATAGTGAACACAGATGCAAAATATTCATTTAAAACCTCACCCGCATCTTCCGGCTCTACACACAGATTGCCACTTTGGTCCCTAATGGGCCCTACTCTTTCCCTGGTTATCCTCTTGCCCTTAATATACTTATAAAACACCTTGGGATTTTCCTTTATTTTGCCCGCCAGTGTTTTTTCATGCCCCCTCTTCGCTCTCCTAATTTCTTTTTGAAGTACCCCCACTGCACTTTCTATACTCCTCTAGGGCTTCCACTCTTTTTAGTCCTTTGTATCTGCCAAAAGCCTCCCTTTTGTTCCTAATCCATTCTTGTATATCCCTTGACATCTAGGGTTCCCTGGGCTTGTTGGTCCCACCCTTGACCTTTACGGGAACATGTTGGCGTTGTACTCTCTCTATTTCCTTTGTGAAAGACTCCCACTGCTCTGATGTGGATTTTCCTACAAGTAGCTGATCCCAGTCGACTTTGGCCAGATGCTGCCTCATCATATTAAGGAGTAATTTCTTCACTCAGAGGGTTGTGAATCTTTGGAACTCTCTGCCCCAGAGGGCTGTGGATGCTGCGTCTTTGAGTATATTCAAGGCTGAGATAGATCGATTTTTGGATTCTAGGGGAATGAAAGGACATGGAGATGGGGCGGGAAAGTGGAGTTGAGGTCGATGATCAGCCATGATCTTATTGAATGGTGGAGCAGGCTGGAGGAGCCTTATGGGCTACTCCCGCTCTTCTGTTTTTGAAGATTGAGTTGAAAACGAGGGGAGAGCGCGAACGCAGTCCCCCACTACCACAAATTTTGCAGTCGAGTATCCCGCATTTGGGGACATCGCAGGCATCAGCACACCCGAAGTGCAATGGGATAGCCTCGTCCTGGGAGAACCACCTTCTTGATCATGGTATCTCCCCTGCCAGGTAAGTATGCTTCTAGTTTGCACAGAGTGCCACCCGACATCATTGACTACCTTTTACAGTGTCAAGGACTCGGTTTGCCAAATCGCAATTTGTCATGACTCAGAAAGTGCAGGTACAGTTGATTTGTGCCAAAATTTTGCAGGATATAATGATAGGAGTGTTTGAGAAAATATTGCAGTGATGCAGAAGTTGCAGCGGTGGTTTGCACATTGCCCTTGAACGACGTAAGGAAGCGTCCAGCGGTGAGAATTTTTTCTGAGGAAGGGTGATCGACGTGAAACGTTAACTCTGTTTCTGTCTCTACAGATGCTGCCTGACCTGCTGAGTATTTGCAGCATTTTCTGTTTTTATTATTGTAAGAAGTCTTCAGCCGTTCAGGTTGGGTAAAATATTGGGCAAATGGATGGCGAGCTGGCGAGCTTTGGTGCACATCTAGCAAATGCTTGTGACATGCACGTGTGAAAAGAGAAGCACTTTCCAGGTCTGCCACACAAAGAGCAATAGAGAGAGCGGTGGATAAAGAAAGAGTTGTAAAGCAGCACTTGGAAACAATCTAACTTTGAGTTGAAGACCAGGGGAGAGCGCGAACGCAGTCCCCCACTACCACAAATTTTGCAGTCGAGTATCCCGCATTTGGGGACATCGCAGGCATCAGCACACCCGAAGTGCAATGGGATAGCCTCATCCTGGGAGAACCACCTTCTTGATCATGGTATCGCCCCTGCCAGGTAAGTATGCTTCTCATTTGCACAGAGTGCCACCCGACATCATTGACTACCTTTTACAGTGTCAAGGACTCGGTTTGACAAATCGCAATTTGTCATGACTCAGAACGTGCAGGTACTGTGACACTTGATTTGTGCCAAACCTTTGCAGGATATAATGATAGAGTCTTTGAGAAAATATTGCAGTGATGCAGAAGTTGCAGCAGTGGTTTGCATATTGCCCTTGAAAGTAAGGAAGCGTCCAGCAGGAAGAAGTCTTCAGCCGTTCAGGTTGCAGGTACAGCAAGCAAGAAGGAAGGCAAATGGCATGTTGGCCTTTATTGCAAGGGGGTTGCAGTATTAGAGTAAGTAAGTCTTGCTACAATTGTACAGGGCCTTTGTGAGACCACACCTGGAGTACTGTGCACAGTTTTGGTCTCCTTATCTAAGGAAGGATATACTTGCCTTGGAGGCGGTGCAACGAAGGTTCACTACATTGATTCCTGGGACGAGAGGGCTGTCCTATGATGAGAGATTGTGTAGAATGGGCCTATACTCTCTGGAGTTTAAAAGAATGAGAGGTGATGTCATTGATACATACAAGATTCTGAAGGGGATTGACAGGGTAGATGCTGAGAGGTTGTTTCCCCTGGCTGCAGTGTCTAGAACTAGGGGGCATAGTCTCAGCATAAGGGGTAGGCCATTTAAGACTGTGATATAGAGTCATAGAGTTACACAGCACAGAAAGAGGCCCTTCGGCCCATCGTGTCCTCGCCGGCCATCAAGCCCTATCTATTCTAATCCCATTTCCAGCACTCGGTCCGTAGCCTGTATGCTATGGCGTTTCAAGTGCTCATTAAATGCATCATTGAATGTTGTGAGGGTTCCTGTCCTCTACCCCCTTTCAGGCAGTGAGTTTCCAGATTCCAACCACCCTCTGGGTGAAAAAGTTTTCCTCAAAGTCCACGCAACCTCCTGCCCCTTAGCTTGGAAACTATGCCCCCTGGTTATTGACCCCTCTACTAAGGGGGAAAAGTTACTTTCCTATCTACCCTATCTATGCCCCACATAATTTGTACACCTCAATCAGGTCCCCCTCAGCCTTCGCTGCTCTAAGGAAAATCAACCCCAGGGCCTGTCCAGTCTCTCGTCATAGCTGAAGCGGCTCCAGCCCAGGTAACAATCCTGGGTAATCTCCTCTGCACCCTCTCCAATGCAATCACATCCTTCCTATAGTGTGGCGACCAGAACTGTACACAGTATTCCAGCTGTGGCCTAACTAGCGTTTTGTACAGCTCCATCAGAACCTCCCTGCTCTTATATTCTATGCCTCGGCTAATGAAGCCAAGTATCCCATATGCCTTCTTGACCACCTTATCTACCTGTCCTGCTGCCTTCAGGGATCTATGTACATGCACACCAAGGTCCCTCTGATCCTCTGTCCTTCCTAGGGTCCTACCATTCATTGTGTATTCCCTTGCCTTGTTAGTCCTCCCAAAATGCATCACCTCTCACACTTTTCAGGGTTAAATTCCATTTGCCACTGTTCTGCCCATCTGACCAACCCGTCCATATCGTCCTGTAGCCTGAGGCTTCCCTCCTCGCTATTTACCACTCCAGCAATTTTCGTGTCATCTGCGAACTTACTGATCATGCCTCCTACATTCATATCTAAATCATTAATGTACACTACAAACAGCAAAGGACCCAGCACCGATCCCAGTATATCACAGTCCCCCTGCCTGATTTCTATGCCGACATCGTCCTTCTCCATAGTGAACACAGATGCAAAATATTCATTTAAAACCTCACCCGCATCTTCCGGCTCTACACACAGATTGCCACTTTGGTCCCTAATGGGCCCTACTCTTTCCCTGGTTATCCTCTTGCCCTTAATATACTTATAAAACACCTTGGGATTTTCCTTTATTTTGCCCGCCAGTGTTTTTTCATGCCCCCTCTTCGCTCTCCTAATTTCTTTTTGAAGTACCCCCACTGCACTTTCTATACTCCTCTAGGGCTTCCACTCTTTTTAGTCCTTTGTATCTGCCAAAAGCCTCCCTTTTGTTCCTAATCCATTCTTGTATATCCCTTGACATCTAGGGTTCCCTGGGCTTGTTGGTCCCACCCTTGACCTTTACGGGAACATGTTGGCGTTGTACTCTCTCTATTTCCTTTGTGAAAGACTCCCACTGCTCTGATGTGGATTTTCCTACAAGTAGCTGATCCCAGTCGACTTTGGCCAGATGCTGCCTCATCATATTAAGGAGTAATTTCTTCACTCAGAGGGTTGTGAATCTTTGGAACTCTCTGCCCCAGAGGGCTGTGGATGCTGCGTCTTTGAGTATATTCAAGGCTGAGATAGATCGATTTTTGGATTCTAGGGGAATGAAAGGACATGGAGATGGGGCGGGAAAGTGGAGTTGAGGTCGATGATCAGCCATGATCTTATTGAATGGTGGAGCAGGCTGGAGGAGCCTTATGGGCTACTCCCGCTCTTCTGTTTTTGAAGATTGAGTTGAAAACGAGGGGAGAGCGCGAACGCAGTCCCCCACTACCACAAATTTTGCAGTCGAGTATCCCGCATTTGGGGACATCGCAGGCATCAGCACACCCGAAGTGCAATGGGATAGCCTCGTCCTGGGAGAACCACCTTCTTGATCATGGTATCTCCCCTGCCAGGTAAGTATGCTTCTAGTTTGCACAGAGTGCCACCCGACATCATTGACTACCTTTTACAGTGTCAAGGACTCGGTTTGCCAAATCGCAATTTGTCATGACTCAGAAAGTGCAGGTTGATTTGTGCCAAAATTTTGCAGGATATAATGATAGGAGTGTTTGAGAAAATATTGCAGTGATGCAGAAGTTGCAGCGGTGGTTTGCACATTGCCCTTGAACGACGTAAGGAAGCGTCCAGCGGTGAGAATTTTTTCTGAGGAAGGGTGATCGACGTGAAACGTTAACTCTGTTTCTGTCTCTACAGATGCTGCCTGACCTGCTGAGTATTTGCAGCATTTTCTGTTTTTATTATTGTAAGAAGTCTTCAGCCGTTCAGGTTGGGTAAAATATTGGGCAAATGGATGGCGAGCTGGCGAGCTTTGGTGCACATCTAGCAAATGCTTGTGACATGCACGTGTGAAAAGAGAAGCACTTTCCAGGTCTGCCACACAAAGAGCAATAGAGAGAGCGGTGGATAAAGAAAGAGTTGTAAAGCAGCACTTGGAAACAATCTAACTTTGAGTTGAAGACCAGGGGAGAGCGCGAACGCAGTCCCCCACTACCACAAATTTTGCAGTCGAGTATCCCGCATTTGGGGACATCGCAGGCATCAGCACACCCGAAGTGCAATGGGATAGCCTCATCCTGGGAGAACCACCTTCTTGATCATGGTATCGCCCCTGCCAGGTAAGTATGCTTCTCGTTTGCACAGAGTGCCACCCGACATCATTGACTACCTTTTACAGTGTCAAGGACTCGGTTTGACAAATCGCAATTTGTCATGACTCAGAACGTGCAGGTACTGTGACACTTGATTTGTGCCAAACCTTTGCAGGATATAATGATAGAGTCTTTGAGAAAATATTGCAGTGATGCAGAAGTTGCAGCAGTGGTTTGCATATTGCCCTTGAAAGTAAGGAAGCGTCCAGCAGGAAGAAGTCTTCAGCCGTTCAGGTTGCAGGTACAGCAAGCAAGAAGGAAGGCAAATGGCATGTTGGCCTTTATTGCAAGGGGGTTGCAGTATTAGAGTAAGTAAGTCTTGCTACAATTGTACAGGGCCTTTGTGAGACCACACCTGGAGTACTGTGCACAGTTTTGGTCTCCTTATCTAAGGAAGGATATACTTGCCTTGGAGGCGGTGCAACGAAGGTTCACTACATTGATTCCTGGGACGAGAGGGCTGTCCTATGATGAGAGATTGTGTAGAATGGGCCTATACTCTCTGGAGTTTAAAAGAATGAGAGGTGATGTCATTGATACATACAAGATTCTGAAGGGGATTGACAGGGTAGATGCTGAGAGGTTGTTTCCCCTGGCTGCAGTGTCTAGAACTAGGGGGCATAGTCTCAGCATAAGGGGTAGGCCATTTAAGACTGTGATATAGAGTCATAGAGTTACACAGCACAGAAAGAGGCCCTTCGGCCCATCGTGTCCGCGCCGGCCATCAAGCCCTATCTATTCTAATCCCATTTTCCAGCACTCGGTCCGTAGCCTTGTATGCTATGGCGTTTCAAGTGCTCATTTAAATGCTTCTTGAATGTTGTGAGGGTTCCTGCCTCTACCACCCTTTCAGGCAGTGAGTTCCAGATTCCAACCACCCTCTGGGTGAAAAAGTTTTTCCTCAAATCCCCACTAAACCTCCTGCCCCTTAGCTTGAAACTATGCCCCCTGGTTATTGACCCCTCTACTAAGGGGAAAAGTTCCTTTCTATCTACCCTATCTATGCCCCTCATAATTTTGTACACCTCAATCAGGTCCCCCTTCAGCCTTCTCTGCTCTAAGGAAAACAACCCCAGCCTGTCCAGTCTCTCTTCATAGCTGAAGCGCTCCAGCCCAGGTAACATCCTGGTGAATCTCCTCTGCACCCTCTCCAATGCAATCACATCCTTCCTATAGTGTGGCGACCAGAACTGTACACAGTATTCCAGCTGTGGCCTAACTAGCGTTTTGTACAGCTCCATCAGAACCTCCCTGCTCTTATATTCTATGCCTCGGCTAATGAAGCCAAGTATCCCATATGCCTTCTTGACCACCTTATCTACCTGTCCTGCTGCCTTCAGGGATCTATGTACATGCACACCAAGGTCCCTCTGATCCTCTGTCCTTCCTAGGGTCCTACCATTCATTGTGTATTCCCTTGCCTTGTTAGTCCTCCCAAAATGCATCACCTCTCACACTTTTCAGGGTTAAATTCCATTTGCCACTGTTCTGCCCATCTGACCAACCCGTCCATATCGTCCTGTAGCCTGAGGCTTCCCTCCTCGCTATTTACCACTCCAGCAATTTTCGTGTCATCTGCGAACTTACTGATCATGCCTCCTACATTCATATCTAAATCATTAATGTACACTACAAACAGCAAAGGACCCAGCACCGATCCCAGTATATCACAGTCCCCCTGCCTGATTTCTATGCCGACATCGTCCTTCTCCATAGTGAACACAGATGCAAAATATTCATTTAAAACCTCACCCGCATCTTCCGGCTCTACACACAGATTGCCACTTTGGTCCCTAATGGGCCCTACTCTTTCCCTGGTTATCCTCTTGCCCTTAATATACTTATAAAACACCTTGGGATTTTCCTTTATTTTGCCCGCCAGTGTTTTTTCATGCCCCCTCTTCGCTCTCCTAATTTCTTTTTGAAGTACCCCCACTGCACTTTCTATACTCCTCTAGGGCTTCCACTCTTTTTAGTCCTTTGTATCTGCCAAAAGCCTCCCTTTTGTTCCTAATCCATTCTTGTATATCCCTTGACATCTAGGGTTCCCTGGGCTTGTTGGTCCCACCCTTGACCTTTACGGGAACATGTTGGCGTTGTACTCTCTCTATTTCCTTTGTGAAAGACTCCCACTGCTCTGATGTGGATTTTCCTACAAGTAGCTGATCCCAGTCGACTTTGGCCAGATGCTGCCTCATCATATTAAGGAGTAATTTCTTCACTCAGAGGGTTGTGAATCTTTGGAACTCTCTGCCCCAGAGGGCTGTGGATGCTGCGTCTTTGAGTATATTCAAGGCTGAGATAGATCGATTTTTGGATTCTAGGGGAATGAAAGGACATGGAGATGGGGCGGGAAAGTGGAGTTGAGGTCGATGATCAGCCATGATCTTATTGAATGGTGGAGCAGGCTGGAGGAGCCTTATGGGCTACTCCCGCTCTTCTGTTTTTGAAGATTGAGTTGAAAACGAGGGGAGAGCGCGAACGCAGTCCCCCACTACCACAAATTTTGCAGTCGAGTATCCCGCATTTGGGGACATCGCAGGCATCAGCACACCCGAAGTGCAATGGGATAGCCTCGTCCTGGGAGAACCACCTTCTTGATCATGGTATCTCCCCTGCCAGGTAAGTATGCTTCTAGTTTGCACAGAGTGCCACCCGACATCATTGACTACCTTTTACAGTGTCAAGGACTCGGTTTGCCAAATCGCAATTTGTCATGACTCAGAAAGTGCAGGTACAGTTGATTTGTGCCAAAATTTTGCAGGATATAATGATAGGAGTGTTTGAGAAAATATTGCAGTGATGCAGAAGTTGCAGCGGTGGTTTGCACATTGCCCTTGAACGACGTAAGGAAGCGTCCAGCGGTGAGAATTTTTTCTGAGGAAGGGTGATCGACGTGAAACGTTAACTCTGTTTCTGTCTCTACAGATGCTGCCTGACCTGCTGAGTATTTGCAGCATTTTCTGTTTTTATTATTGTAAGAAGTCTTCAGCCGTTCAGGTTGGGTAAAATATTGGGCAAATGGATGGCGAGCTGGCGAGCTTTGGTGCACATCTAGCAAATGCTTGTGACATGCACGTGTGAAAAGAGAAGCACTTTCCAGGTCTGCCACACAAAGAGCAATAGAGAGAGCGGTGGATAAAGAAAGAGTTGTAAAGCAGCACTTGGAAACAATCTAACTTTGAGTTGAAGACCAGGGGAGAGCGCGAACGCAGTCCCCCACTACCACAAATTTTGCAGTCGAGTATCCCGCATTTGGGGACATCGCAGGCATCAGCACACCCGAAGTGCAATGGGATAGCCTCATCCTGGGAGAACCACCTTCTTGATCATGGTATCGCCCCTGCCAGGTAAGTATGCTTCTCATTTGCACAGAGTGCCACCCGACATCATTGACTACCTTTTACAGTGTCAAGGACTCGGTTTGACAAATCGCAATTTGTCATGACTCAGAACGTGCAGGTACTGTGACACTTGATTTGTGCCAAACCTTTGCAGGATATAATGATAGAGTCTTTGAGAAAATATTGCAGTGATGCAGAAGTTGCAGCAGTGGTTTGCATATTGCCCTTGAAAGTAAGGAAGCGTCCAGCAGGAAGAAGTCTTCAGCCGTTCAGGTTGCAGGTACAGCAAGCAAGAAGGAAGGCAAATGGCATGTTGGCCTTTATTGCAAGGGGGTTGCAGTATTAGAGTAAGTAAGTCTTGCTACAATTGTACAGGGCCTTTGTGAGACCACACCTGGAGTACTGTGCACAGTTTTGGTCTCCTTATCTAAGGAAGGATATACTTGCCTTGGAGGCGGTGCAACGAAGGTTCACTACATTGATTCCTGGGACGAGAGGGCTGTCCTATGATGAGAGATTGTGTAGAATGGGCCTATACTCTCTGGAGTTTAAAAGAATGAGAGGTGATGTCATTGATACATACAAGATTCTGAAGGGGATTGACAGGGTAGATGCTGAGAGGTTGTTTCCCCTGGCTGCAGTGTCTAGAACTAGGGGGCATAGTCTCAGCATAAGGGGTAGGCCATTTAAGACTGTGATATAGAGTCATAGAGTTACACAGCACAGAAAGAGGCCCTTCGGCCCATCGTGTCCGCGCCGGCCATCAAGCCCTATCTATTCTAATCCCATTTTCCAGCACTCGGTCCGTAGCCTTGTATGCTATGGCGTTTCAAGTGCTCATTTAAATGCTTCTTGAATGTTGTGAGGGTTCCTGCCTCTACCACCCTTTCAGGCAGTGAGTTCCAGATTCCAACCACCCTCTGGGTGAAAAAGTTTTTCCTCAAATCCCCACTAAACCTCCTGCCCCTTAGCTTGAAACTATGCCCCCTGGTTATTGACCCCTCTACTAAGGGGAAAAGTTCCTTTCTATCTACCCTATCTATGCCCCTCATAATTTTGTACACCTCAATCAGGTCCCCCTTCAGCCTTCTCTGCTCTAAGGAAAACAACCCCAGCCTGTCCAGTCTCTCTTCATAGCTGAAGCGCTCCAGCCCAGGTAACATCCTGGTGAATCTCCTCTGCACCCTCTCCAATGCAATCACATCCTTCCTATAGTGTGGCGACCAGAACTGTACACAGTATTCCAGCTGTGGCCTAACTAGCGTTTTGTACAGCTCCATCAGAACCTCCCTGCTCTTATATTCTATGCCTCGGCTAATGAAGCCAAGTATCCCATATGCCTTCTTGACCACCTTATCTACCTGTCCTGCTGCCTTCAGGGATCTATGTACATGCACACCAAGGTCCCTCTGATCCTCTGTCCTTCCTAGGGTCCTACCATTCATTGTGTATTCCCTTGCCTTGTTAGTCCTCCCAAAATGCATCACCTCTCACACTTTTCAGGGTTAAATTCCATTTGCCACTGTTCTGCCCATCTGACCAACCCGTCCATATCGTCCTGTAGCCTGAGGCTTCCCTCCTCGCTATTTACCACTCCAGCAATTTTCGTGTCATCTGCGAACTTACTGATCATGCCTCCTACATTCATATCTAAATCATTAATGTACACTACAAACAGCAAAGGACCCAGCACCGATCCCAGTATATCACAGTCCCCCTGCCTGATTTCTATGCCGACATCGTCCTTCTCCATAGTGAACACAGATGCAAAATATTCATTTAAAACCTCACCCGCATCTTCCGGCTCTACACACAGATTGCCACTTTGGTCCCTAATGGGCCCTACTCTTTCCCTGGTTATCCTCTTGCCCTTAATATACTTATAAAACACCTTGGGATTTTCCTTTATTTTGCCCGCCAGTGTTTTTTCATGCCCCCTCTTCGCTCTCCTAATTTCTTTTTGAAGTACCCCCACTGCACTTTCTATACTCCTCTAGGGCTTCCACTCTTTTTAGTCCTTTGTATCTGCCAAAAGCCTCCCTTTTGTTCCTAATCCATTCTTGTATATCCCTTGACATCTAGGGTTCCCTGGGCTTGTTGGTCCCACCCTTGACCTTTACGGGAACATGTTGGCGTTGTACTCTCTCTATTTCCTTTGTGAAAGACTCCCACTGCTCTGATGTGGATTTTCCTACAAGTAGCTGATCCCAGTCGACTTTGGCCAGATGCTGCCTCATCATATTAAGGAGTAATTTCTTCACTCAGAGGGTTGTGAATCTTTGGAACTCTCTGCCCCAGAGGGCTGTGGATGCTGCGTCTTTGAGTATATTCAAGGCTGAGATAGATCGATTTTTGGATTCTAGGGGAATGAAAGGACATGGAGATGGGGCGGGAAAGTGGAGTTGAGGTCGATGATCAGCCATGATCTTATTGAATGGTGGAGCAGGCTGGAGGAGCCTTATGGGCTACTCCCGCTCTTCTGTTTTTGAAGATTGAGTTGAAAACGAGGGGAGAGCGCGAACGCAGTCCCCCACTACCACAAATTTTGCAGTCGAGTATCCCGCATTTGGGGACATCGCAGGCATCAGCACACCCGAAGTGCAATGGGATAGCCTCGTCCTGGGAGAACCACCTTCTTGATCATGGTATCTCCCCTGCCAGGTAAGTATGCTTCTAGTTTGCACAGAGTGCCACCCGACATCATTGACTACCTTTTACAGTGTCAAGGACTCGGTTTGCCAAATCGCAATTTGTCATGACTCAGAAAGTGCAGGTTGATTTGTGCCAAAATTTTGCAGGATATAATGATAGGAGTGTTTGAGAAAATATTGCAGTGATGCAGAAGTTGCAGCGGTGGTTTGCACATTGCCCTTGAACGACGTAAGGAAGCGTCCAGCGGTGAGAATTTTTTCTGAGGAAGGGTGATCGACGTGAAACGTTAACTCTGTTTCTGTCTCTACAGATGCTGCCTGACCTGCTGAGTATTTGCAGCATTTTCTGTTTTTATTATTGTAAGAAGTCTTCAGCCGTTCAGGTTGGGTAAAATATTGGGCAAATGGATGGCGAGCTGGCGAGCTTTGGTGCACATCTAGCAAATGCTTGTGACATGCACGTGTGAAAAGAGAAGCACTTTCCAGGTCTGCCACACAAAGAGCAATAGAGAGAGCGGTGGATAAAGAAAGAGTTGTAAAGCAGCACTTGGAAACAATCTAACTTTGAGTTGAAGACCAGGGGAGAGCGCGAACGCAGTCCCCCACTACCACAAATTTTGCAGTCGAGTATCCCGCATTTGGGGACATCGCAGGCATCAGCACACCCGAAGTGCAATGGGATAGCCTCATCCTGGGAGAACCACCTTCTTGATCATGGTATCGCCCCTGCCAGGTAAGTATGCTTCTCGTTTGCACAGAGTGCCACCCGACATCATTGACTACCTTTTACAGTGTCAAGGACTCGGTTTGACAAATCGCAATTTGTCATGACTCAGAACGTGCAGGTACTGTGACACTTGATTTGTGCCAAACCTTTGCAGGATATAATGATAGAGTCTTTGAGAAAATATTGCAGTGATGCAGAAGTTGCAGCAGTGGTTTGCATATTGCCCTTGAAAGTAAGGAAGCGTCCAGCAGGAAGAAGTCTTCAGCCGTTCAGGTTGCAGGTACAGCAAGCAAGAAGGAAGGCAAATGGCATGTTGGCCTTTATTGCAAGGGGGTTGCAGTATTAGAGTAAGTAAGTCTTGCTACAATTGTACAGGGCCTTTGTGAGACCACACCTGGAGTACTGTGCACAGTTTTGGTCTCCTTATCTAAGGAAGGATATACTTGCCTTGGAGGCGGTGCAACGAAGGTTCACTACATTGATTCCTGGGACGAGAGGGCTGTCCTATGATGAGAGATTGTGTAGAATGGGCCTATACTCTCTGGAGTTTAAAAGAATGAGAGGTGATGTCATTGATACATACAAGATTCTGAAGGGGATTGACAGGGTAGATGCTGAGAGGTTGTTTCCCCTGGCTGCAGTGTCTAGAACTAGGGGGCATAGTCTCAGCATAAGGGGTAGGCCATTTAAGACTGTGATATAGAGTCATAGAGTTACACAGCACAGAAAGAGGCCCTTCGGCCCATCGTGTCCGCGCCGGCCATCAAGCCCTATCTATTCTAATCCCATTTTCCAGCACTCGGTCCGTAGCCTTGTATGCTATGGCGTTTCAAGTGCTCATTTAAATGCTTCTTGAATGTTGTGAGGGTTCCTGCCTCTACCACCCTTTCAGGCAGTGAGTTCCAGATTCCAACCACCCTCTGGGTGAAAAAGTTTTTCCTCAAATCCCCACTAAACCTCCTGCCCCTTAGCTTGAAACTATGCCCCCTGGTTATTGACCCCTCTACTAAGGGGAAAAGTTCCTTTCTATCTACCCTATCTATGCCCCTCATAATTTTGTACACCTCAATCAGGTCCCCCTTCAGCCTTCTCTGCTCTAAGGAAAACAACCCCAGCCTGTCCAGTCTCTCTTCATAGCTGAAGCGCTCCAGCCCAGGTAACATCCTGGTGAATCTCCTCTGCACCCTCTCCAATGCAATCACATCCTTCCTATAGTGTGGCGACCAGAACTGTACACAGTATTCCAGCTGTGGCCTAACTAGCGTTTTGTACAGCTCCATCAGAACCTCCCTGCTCTTATATTCTATGCCTCGGCTAATGAAGCCAAGTATCCCATATGCCTTCTTGACCACCTTATCTACCTGTCCTGCTGCCTTCAGGGATCTATGTACATGCACACCAAGGTCCCTCTGATCCTCTGTCCTTCCTAGGGTCCTACCATTCATTGTGTATTCCCTTGCCTTGTTAGTCCTCCCAAAATGCATCACCTCTCACACTTTTCAGGGTTAAATTCCATTTGCCACTGTTCTGCCCATCTGACCAACCCGTCCATATCGTCCTGTAGCCTGAGGCTTCCCTCCTCGCTATTTACCACTCCAGCAATTTTCGTGTCATCTGCGAACTTACTGATCATGCCTCCTACATTCATATCTAAATCATTAATGTACACTACAAACAGCAAAGGACCCAGCACCGATCCCAGTATATCACAGTCCCCCTGCCTGATTTCTATGCCGACATCGTCCTTCTCCATAGTGAACACAGATGCAAAATATTCATTTAAAACCTCACCCGCATCTTCCGGCTCTACACACAGATTGCCACTTTGGTCCCTAATGGGCCCTACTCTTTCCCTGGTTATCCTCTTGCCCTTAATATACTTATAAAACACCTTGGGATTTTCCTTTATTTTGCCCGCCAGTGTTTTTTCATGCCCCCTCTTCGCTCTCCTAATTTCTTTTTGAAGTACCCCCACTGCACTTTCTATACTCCTCTAGGGCTTCCACTCTTTTTAGTCCTTTGTATCTGCCAAAAGCCTCCCTTTTGTTCCTAATCCATTCTTGTATATCCCTTGACATCTAGGGTTCCCTGGGCTTGTTGGTCCCACCCTTGACCTTTACGGGAACATGTTGGCGTTGTACTCTCTCTATTTCCTTTGTGAAAGACTCCCACTGCTCTGATGTGGATTTTCCTACAAGTAGCTGATCCCAGTCGACTTTGGCCAGATGCTGCCTCATCATATTAAGGAGTAATTTCTTCACTCAGAGGGTTGTGAATCTTTGGAACTCTCTGCCCCAGAGGGCTGTGGATGCTGCGTCTTTGAGTATATTCAAGGCTGAGATAGATCGATTTTTGGATTCTAGGGGAATGAAAGGACATGGAGATGGGGCGGGAAAGTGGAGTTGAGGTCGATGATCAGCCATGATCTTATTGAATGGTGGAGCAGGCTGGAGGAGCCTTATGGGCTACTCCCGCTCTTCTGTTTTTGAAGATTGAGTTGAAAACGAGGGGAGAGCGCGAACGCAGTCCCCCACTACCACAAATTTTGCAGTCGAGTATCCCGCATTTGGGGACATCGCAGGCATCAGCACACCCGAAGTGCAATGGGATAGCCTCGTCCTGGGAGAACCACCTTCTTGATCATGGTATCTCCCCTGCCAGGTAAGTATGCTTCTAGTTTGCACAGAGTGCCACCCGACATCATTGACTACCTTTTACAGTGTCAAGGACTCGGTTTGCCAAATCGCAATTTGTCATGACTCAGAAAGTGCAGTTGATTTGTGCCAAAATTTTGCAGGATATAATGATAGGAGTGTTTGAGAAAATATTGCAGTGATGCAGAAGTTGCAGCGGTGGTTTGCACATTGCCCTTGAACGACGTAAGGAAGCGTCCAGCGGTGAGAATTTTTTCTGAGGAAGGGTGATCGACGTGAAACGTTAACTCTGTTTCTGTCTCTACAGATGCTGCCTGACCTGCTGAGTATTTGCAGCATTTTCTGTTTTTATTATTGTAAGAAGTCTTCAGCCGTTCAGGTTGGGTAAAATATTGGGCAAATGGATGGCGAGCTGGCGAGCTTTGGTGCACATCTAGCAAATGCTTGTGACATGCACGTGTGAAAAGAGAAGCACTTTCCAGGTCTGCCACACAAAGAGCAATAGAGAGAGCGGTGGATAAAGAAAGAGTTGTAAAGCAGCACTTGGAAACAATCTAACTTTGAGTTGAAGACCAGGGGAGAGCGCGAACGCAGTCCCCCACTACCACAAATTTTGCAGTCGAGTATCCCGCATTTGGGGACATCGCAGGCATCAGCACACCCGAAGTGCAATGGGATAGCCTCATCCTGGGAGAACCACCTTCTTGATCATGGTATCGCCCCTGCCAGGTAAGTATGCTTCTCATTTGCACAGAGTGCCACCCGACATCATTGACTACCTTTTACAGTGTCAAGGACTCGGTTTGACAAATCGCAATTTGTCATGACTCAGAACGTGCAGGTACTGTGACACTTGATTTGTGCCAAACCTTTGCAGGATATAATGATAGAGTCTTTGAGAAAATATTGCAGTGATGCAGAAGTTGCAGCAGTGGTTTGCATATTGCCCTTGAAAGTAAGGAAGCGTCCAGCAGGAAGAAGTCTTCAGCCGTTCAGGTTGCAGGTACAGCAAGCAAGAAGGAAGGCAAATGGCATGTTGGCCTTTATTGCAAGGGGGTTGCAGTATTAGAGTAAGTAAGTCTTGCTACAATTGTACAGGGCCTTTGTGAGACCACACCTGGAGTACTGTGCACAGTTTTGGTCTCCTTATCTAAGGAAGGATATACTTGCCTTGGAGGCGGTGCAACGAAGGTTCACTACATTGATTCCTGGGACGAGAGGGCTGTCCTATGATGAGAGATTGTGTAGAATGGGCCTATACTCTCTGGAGTTTAAAAGAATGAGAGGTGATGTCATTGATACATACAAGATTCTGAAGGGGATTGACAGGGTAGATGCTGAGAGGTTGTTTCCCCTGGCTGCAGTGTCTAGAACTAGGGGGCATAGTCTCAGCATAAGGGGTAGGCCATTTAAGACTGTGATATAGAGTCATAGAGTTACACAGCACAGAAAGAGGCCCTTCGGCCCATCGTGTCCGCGCCGGCCATCAAGCCCTATCTATTCTAATCCCATTTTCCAGCACTCGGTCCGTAGCCTTGTATGCTATGGCGTTTCAAGTGCTCATTTAAATGCTTCTTGAATGTTGTGAGGGTTCCTGCCTCTACCACCCTTTCAGGCAGTGAGTTCCAGATTCCAACCACCCTCTGGGTGAAAAAGTTTTTCCTCAAATCCCCACTAAACCTCCTGCCCCTTAGCTTGAAACTATGCCCCCTGGTTATTGACCCCTCTACTAAGGGGAAAAGTTCCTTTCTATCTACCCTATCTATGCCCCTCATAATTTTGTACACCTCAATCAGGTCCCCCTTCAGCCTTCTCTGCTCTAAGGAAAACAACCCCAGCCTGTCCAGTCTCTCTTCATAGCTGAAGCGCTCCAGCCCAGGTAACATCCTGGTGAATCTCCTCTGCACCCTCTCCAATGCAATCACATCCTTCCTATAGTGTGGCGACCAGAACTGTACACAGTATTCCAGCTGTGGCCTAACTAGCGTTTTGTACAGCTCCATCAGAACCTCCCTGCTCTTATATTCTATGCCTCGGCTAATGAAGCCAAGTATCCCATATGCCTTCTTGACCACCTTATCTACCTGTCCTGCTGCCTTCAGGGATCTATGTACATGCACACCAAGGTCCCTCTGATCCTCTGTCCTTCCTAGGGTCCTACCATTCATTGTGTATTCCCTTGCCTTGTTAGTCCTCCCAAAATGCATCACCTCTCACACTTTTCAGGGTTAAATTCCATTTGCCACTGTTCTGCCCATCTGACCAACCCGTCCATATCGTCCTGTAGCCTGAGGCTTCCCTCCTCGCTATTTACCACTCCAGCAATTTTCGTGTCATCTGCGAACTTACTGATCATGCCTCCTACATTCATATCTAAATCATTAATGTACACTACAAACAGCAAAGGACCCAGCACCGATCCCAGTATATCACAGTCCCCCTGCCTGATTTCTATGCCGACATCGTCCTTCTCCATAGTGAACACAGATGCAAAATATTCATTTAAAACCTCACCCGCATCTTCCGGCTCTACACACAGATTGCCACTTTGGTCCCTAATGGGCCCTACTCTTTCCCTGGTTATCCTCTTGCCCTTAATATACTTATAAAACACCTTGGGATTTTCCTTTATTTTGCCCGCCAGTGTTTTTTCATGCCCCTCTTCGCTCTCCTAATTTCTTTTTGAAGTACCCCCACTGCACTTTCTATACTCCTCTAGGGCTTCCACTCTTTTTAGTCCTTTGTATCTGCCAAAAGCCTCCCTTTTGTTCCTAATCCATTCTTGTATATCCCTTGACATCTAGGGTTCCCTGGGCTTGTTGGTCCCACCCTTGACCTTTACGGGAACATGTTGGCGTTGTACTCTCTCTATTTCCTTTGTGAAAGACTCCCACTGCTCTGATGTGGATTTTCCTACAAGTAGCTGATCCCAGTCGACTTTGGCCAGATGCTGCCTCATCATATTAAGGAGTAATTTCTTCACTCAGAGGGTTGTGAATCTTTGGAACTCTCTGCCCCAGAGGGCTGTGGATGCTGCGTCTTTGAGTATATTCAAGGCTGAGATAGATCGATTTTTGGATTCTAGGGGAATGAAAGGACATGGAGATGGGGCGGGAAAGTGGAGTTGAGGTCGATGATCAGCCATGATCTTATTGAATGGTGGAGCAGGCTGGAGGAGCCTTATGGGCTACTCCCGCTCTTCTGTTTTTGAAGATTGAGTTGAAAACGAGGGGAGAGCGCGAACGCAGTCCCCCACTACCACAAATTTTGCAGTCGAGTATCCCGCATTTGGGGACATCGCAGGCATCAGCACACCCGAAGTGCAATGGGATAGCCTCGTCCTGGGAGAACCACCTTCTTGATCATGGTATCTCCCCTGCCAGGTAAGTATGCTTCTAGTTTGCACAGAGTGCCACCCGACATCATTGACTACCTTTTACAGTGTCAAGGACTCGGTTTGCCAAATCGCAATTTGTCATGACTCAGAAAGTGCAGGTGAGTTTTTGTGCCAAAATTTTGCAGGATATAATGATAGGAGTGTTTGAGAAAATATTGCAGTGATGCAGAAGTTGCAGCGGTGGTTTGCACATTGCCCTTGAACGACGTAAGGAAGCGTCCAGCGGTGAGAATTTTTTCTGAGGAAGGGTGATCGACGTGAAACGTTAACTCTGTTTCTGTCTCTACAGATGCTGCCTGACCTGCTGAGTATTTGCAGCATTTTCTGTTTTTATTATTGTAAGAAGTCTTCAGCCGTTCAGGTTGGGTAAAATATTGGGCAAATGGATGGCGAGCTGGCGAGCTTTGGTGCACATCTAGCAAATGCTTGTGACATGCACGTGTGAAAAGAGAAGCACTTTCCAGGTCTGCCACACAAAGAGCAATAGAGAGAGCGGTGGATAAAGAAAGAGTTGTAAAGCAGCACTTGGAAACAATCTAACTTTGAGTTGAAGACCAGGGGAGAGCGCGAACGCAGTCCCCCACTACCACAAATTTTGCAGTCGAGTATCCCGCATTTGGGGACATCGCAGGCATCAGCACACCCGAAGTGCAATGGGATAGCCTCATCCTGGGAGAACCACCTTCTTGATCATGGTATCGCCCCTGCCAGGTAAGTATGCTTCTCATTTGCACAGAGTGCCACCCGACATCATTGACTACCTTTTACAGTGTCAAGGACTCGGTTTGACAAATCGCAATTTGTCATGACTCAGAACGTGCAGGTACTGTGACACTTGATTTGTGCCAAACCTTTGCAGGATATAATGATAGAGTCTTTGAGAAAATATTGCAGTGATGCAGAAGTTGCAGCAGTGGTTTGCATATTGCCCTTGAAAGTAAGGAAGCGTCCAGCAGGAAGAAGTCTTCAGCCGTTCAGGTTGCAGGTACAGCAAGCAAGAAGGAAGGCAAATGGCATGTTGGCCTTTATTGCAAGGGGGTTGCAGTATTAGAGTAAGTAAGTCTTGCTACAATTGTACAGGGCCTTTGTGAGACCACACCTGGAGTACTGTGCACAGTTTTGGTCTCCTTATCTAAGGAAGGATATACTTGCCTTGGAGGCGGTGCAACGAAGGTTCACTACATTGATTCCTGGGACGAGAGGGCTGTCCTATGATGAGAGATTGTGTAGAATGGGCCTATACTCTCTGGAGTTTAAAAGAATGAGAGGTGATGTCATTGATACATACAAGATTCTGAAGGGGATTGACAGGGTAGATGCTGAGAGGTTGTTTCCCCTGGCTGCAGTGTCTAGAACTAGGGGCATAGTCTCAGCATAAGGGGTAGGCCATTTAAGACTGTGATATAGAGTCATAGAGTTACACAGCACAGAAAGAGGCCCTTCGGCCCATCGTGTCCGCGCCGGCCATCAAGCCCTATCTATTCTAATCCCATTTTCCAGCACTCGGTCCGTAGCCTTGTATGCTATGGCGTTTCAAGTGCTCATTTAAATGCTTCTTGAATGTTGTGAGGGTTCCTGCCTCTACCACCCTTTCAGGCAGTGAGTTCCAGATTCCAACCACCCTCTGGGTGAAAAAGTTTTTCCTCAAATCCCCACTAAACCTCCTGCCCCTTAGCTTGAAACTATGCCCCCTGGTTATTGACCCCTCTACTAAGGGGAAAAGTTCCTTTCTATCTACCCTATCTATGCCCCTCATAATTTTGTACACCTCAATCAGGTCCCCCTTCAGCCTTCTCTGCTCTAAGGAAAACAACCCCAGCCTGTCCAGTCTCTCTTCATAGCTGAAGCGCTCCAGCCCAGGTAACATCCTGGTGAATCTCCTCTGCACCCTCTCCAATGCAATCACATCCTTCCTATAGTGTGGCGACCAGAACTGTACACAGTATTCCAGCTGTGGCCTAACTAGCGTTTTGTACAGCTCCATCAGAACCTCCCTGCTCTTATATTCTATGCCTCGGCTAATGAAGCCAAGTATCCCATATGCCTTCTTGACCACCTTATCTACCTGTCCTGCTGCCTTCAGGGATCTATGTACATGCACACCAAGGTCCCTCTGATCCTCTGTCCTTCCTAGGGTCCTACCATTCATTGTGTATTCCCTTGCCTTGTTAGTCCTCCCAAAATGCATCACCTCTCACACTTTTCAGGGTTAAATTCCATTTGCCACTGTTCTGCCCATCTGACCAACCCGTCCATATCGTCCTGTAGCCTGAGGCTTCCCTCCTCGCTATTTACCACTCCAGCAATTTTCGTGTCATCTGCGAACTTACTGATCATGCCTCCTACATTCATATCTAAATCATTAATGTACACTACAAACAGCAAAGGACCCAGCACCGATCCCAGTATATCACAGTCCCCCTGCCTGATTTCTATGCCGACATCGTCCTTCTCCATAGTGAACACAGATGCAAAATATTCATTTAAAACCTCACCCGCATCTTCCGGCTCTACACACAGATTGCCACTTTGGTCCCTAATGGGCCCTACTCTTTCCCTGGTTATCCTCTTGCCCTTAATATACTTATAAAACACCTTGGGATTTTCCTTTATTTTGCCCGCCAGTGTTTTTTCATGCCCCCTCTTCGCTCTCCTAATTTCTTTTTGAAGTACCCCCACTGCACTTTCTATACTCCTCTAGGGCTTCCACTCTTTTTAGTCCTTTGTATCTGCCAAAAGCCTCCCTTTTGTTCCTAATCCATTCTTGTATATCCCTTGACATCTAGGGTTCCCTGGGCTTGTTGGTCCCACCCTTGACCTTTACGGGAACATGTTGGCGTTGTACTCTCTCTATTTCCTTTGTGAAAGACTCCCACTGCTCTGATGTGGATTTTCCTACAAGTAGCTGATCCCAGTCGACTTTGGCCAGATGCTGCCTCATCATATTAAGGAGTAATTTCTTCACTCAGAGGGTTGTGAATCTTTGGAACTCTCTGCCCCAGAGGGCTGTGGATGCTGCGTCTTTGAGTATATTCAAGGCTGAGATAGATCGATTTTTGGATTCTAGGGGAATGAAAGGACATGGAGATGGGGCGGGAAAGTGGAGTTGAGGTCGATGATCAGCCATGATCTTATTGAATGGTGGAGCAGGCTGGAGGAGCCTTATGGGCTACTCCCGCTCTTCTGTTTTTGAAGATTGAGTTGAAAACGAGGGGAGAGCGCGAACGCAGTCCCCCACTACCACAAATTTTGCAGTCGAGTATCCCGCATTTGGGGACATCGCAGGCATCAGCACACCCGAAGTGCAATGGGATAGCCTCGTCCTGGGAGAACCACCTTCTTGATCATGGTATCTCCCCTGCCAGGTAAGTATGCTTCTAGTTTGCACAGAGTGCCACCCGACATCATTGACTACCTTTTACAGTGTCAAGGACTCGGTTTGCCAAATCGCAATTTGTCATGACTCAGAAAGTGCAGGTGATTTGTGCCAAAATTTTGCAGGATATAATGATAGGAGTGTTTGAGAAAATATTGCAGTGATGCAGAAGTTGCAGCGGTGGTTTGCACATTGCCCTTGAACGACGTAAGGAAGCGTCCAGCGGTGAGAATTTTTTCTGAGGAAGGGTGATCGACGTGAAACGTTAACTCTGTTTCTGTCTCTACAGATGCTGCCTGACCTGCTGAGTATTTGCAGCATTTTCTGTTTTTATTATTGTAAGAAGTCTTCAGCCGTTCAGGTTGGGTAAAATATTGGGCAAATGGATGGCGAGCTGGCGAGCTTTGGTGCACATCTAGCAAATGCTTGTGACATGCACGTGTGAAAAGAGAAGCACTTTCCAGGTCTGCCACACAAAGAGCAATAGAGAGAGCGGTGGATAAAGAAAGAGTTGTAAAGCAGCACTTGGAAACAATCTAACTTTGAGTTGAAGACCAGGGGAGAGCGCGAACGCAGTCCCCCACTACCACAAATTTTGCAGTCGAGTATCCCGCATTTGGGGACATCGCAGGCATCAGCACACCCGAAGTGCAATGGGATAGCCTCATCCTGGGAGAACCACCTTCTTGATCATGGTATCGCCCCTGCCAGGTAAGTATGCTTCTCATTTGCACAGAGTGCCACCCGACATCATTGACTACCTTTTACAGTGTCAAGGACTCGGTTTGACAAATCGCAATTTGTCATGACTCAGAACGTGCAGGTACTGTGACACTTGATTTGTGCCAGACCTTTGGCAGGATATAATGATAGAGTCTTTGAGAAAATATTGCAGTGATGCAGAAGTTGCAGCAGTGGTTTTGCATATGCCCTTGAAAGTAAGAAGCGTCCAGCAGGAAGAAGTCTTCAGCCGTTCAGGTTGCAGGTACAGCAAGCAAGAAGGAAGGCAAATGGCATGTTGCCTTTATTGCAAGGGGGTTGCAGTATTAGAGTAAGTTAAGTCTTGCTACAATTGTACAGGGCCTTTGTGAGACCACACCTGGAGTACTGTGCACAGATTGGTCTCCTTATCTAAGGAAGGATATACTTGCCTTGGAGGCGTGCAACGAAGGTTCACTACATTGATTTCCTGGGACGAGAGGGCTGTCCTATGTGAGGAGATTGTGTTAGAATGGGCCCTATACTCTCTGGAGTTTAAAGAATGAGAGGTGATGTCATTGATACATACAAGATTCTGAAGGGGATTGACAGGGTAGATGCTGAGAGGTTGTTTCCCCTGGCTGCAGTGTCTAGAACTAGGGGGCATAGTCTCAGCATAAGGGGTAGGCCTTTAAGACTGTGATATAGAGTCATAGAGTTACACAGCACAGAAAGAGGCCCTTCGGCCCATCGTGTCCGCGCCGGCCATCAAGCCCTATCTATTCTAATCCCATTTTCCAGCACTCGGTCCGTAGCCTTGTATGCTATGGCGTTTCAAGTGCTCATTTAAATGCTTCTTGAATGTTGTGAGGGTTCCTGCCTCTACCACCCTTTCAGGCAGTGAGTTCCAGATTCCAACCACCCTCTGGGTGAAAAAGTTTTTCCTCAAATCCCCACTAAACCTCCTGCCCCTTAGCTTGAAACTATGCCCCCTGGTTATTGACCCCTCTACTAAGGGGAAAAGTTCCTTTCTATCTACCCTATCTATGCCCCTCATAATTTTGTACACCTCAATCAGGTCCCCCTTCAGCCTTCTCTGCTCTAAGGAAAACAACCCCAGCCTGTCCAGTCTCTCTTCATAGCTGAAGCGCTCCAGCCCAGGTAACATCCTGGTGAATCTCCTCTGCACCCTCTCCAATGCAATCACATCCTTCCTATAGTGTGGCGACCAGAACTGTACACAGTATTCCAGCTGTGGCCTAACTAGCGTTTTGTACAGCTCCATCAGAACCTCCCTGCTCTTATATTCTATGCCTCGGCTAATGAAGCCAAGTATCCCATATGCCTTCTTGACCACCTTATCTACCTGTCCTGCTGCCTTCAGGATCTATGTACATGCACACCAAGGTCCCTCTGATCCTCTGTCCTTCCTAGGGTCCTACCATTCATTGTGTATTCCCTTGCCTTGTTAGTCCTCCCAAAATGCATCACCTCTCACACTTTTCAGGGTTAAATTCCATTTGCCACTGTTCTGCCCATCTGACCGACCCCGTCCATATCGTCCTGTAGCCTGAGGCTCCCTCCTCGTATTTACCACTCCAGCAATTTTCGTGTCATCTGCGAACTTACTGATCATGCTCCTACATTCATATCTAAATCATTAATGTACACTACAAACAGCAAAGGACCCAGCACCGATCCCAGTATATCACAGTCCCCCTGCCTGATTTCTATGCCGACATCGTCCTTCTCCATAGTGAACACAGATGCAAAATATTCATTTAAAACCTCACCCGCATCTTCCGGCTCTACACACTGATTGCCACTTTGGTCCCTAATGGGCCCTACTCTTTCCCTGGTTATCCTCTTGCCCTTAATATACTTATAAAACACCTTGGGATTTCCTTTATTTTGCCCGCCAGTGTTTTTTCATGCCCCTCTTCGCACTCCTAATTTCTTTTTGAAGTACCCCCACTGCACTTTCTATACTCCTCTAGGGCTTCCACTCTTTTTAGTCCTTTGTATCTGCCAAAAGCCTCCCTTTTGTTCCTAATCCATTCTTGTATATCCCTTGACATCTAGGGTTCCCTGGGCTTGTTGGTCCCACCCTTGACCTTTACGGGAACATGTTGGCGTTGTACTCTCTCTATTTCCTTGTGAAAGACTCCCACTGCTCTGATGTGGATTTTCCTACAAGTAGCTGATCCCAGTCGACTTTGGCCAGATGCTGCCTCATCATATTAAGGAGTAATTTCTTCACTCAGAGGGTTGTGAATCTTTGGAACTCTCTGCCCCAGAGGGCTGTGGATGCTGCGTCTTTGAGTATATTCAAGGCTGAGATAGATCGATTTTTGGATTCTAGGGGAATGAAAGGACATGGAGATGGGCGGGAAGTGGAGTTGAGGTCGATGATCAGCCATGATCTTATTGAATGGCGGAGCAGGCTGGAGGAGCCTTATGGGCTACTCCCGCTCTTCTGTTTTTGAAGATTGAGTTGAAAACGAGGGGTGAGCGCGAACGCAGTCCCCCACTACCACAAATTTGCAGTCGAGTATCCCGCATTTGGGGACATCGCAGGCATCAGCACACCCGAAGTGCAATGGGATAGCCTCGTCCTGGGAGAACCACCTTCTTGATCATGGTATCCCCCTGCCAGGTAAGTATGCTTAAGTTTGCACAGAGTGCCACCCGACATCATTGACTACCTTTTACAGTGTCAAGGACTCGGTTTGCCAAATCGCAATTTGTCATGACTCAGAAAGTGCAGGTACTGTGCATTTGATTTTTGCCAAAATTTTGCAGGATATAATGATAGGAGTGTTTGAGAAAATATTGCAGTGATGCAAGAGTTGCAGCGTGGTTTGCACATTGCCCTTGAACGACGTAAGGAAGCCCAGCGGTGAGAATTTTTTCTGAGGAAGGGTTGATCGACGTGAAACGTTAACTCTGTTTCTGTCTCTACAGATGCTGCCTGACCTGCTGAGTATTTGCAGCATTTTCTGTTTTTATTATTGTAAGAAGTCTTCAGCCGTTTCAGGTTGGGTAAAATATTGGGCAAATGGATGGCGAGCTGGCGAGCTTGGTGCACATCTAGCAAATGCTTGTGACATGCACGTGTGAAAAGAGAAGCACTTCCAGGTCTGCCACACAAAGAGCAATAGAGAGAGCGTGGGATAAAGAAAGAGTAGTAAAGCAGCACTTGGAAACAATCTAACGTTGAGTGAAGACCAGGAGAGCGCGAACGCAGTCCCCCACTACCACAAATTTTGCAGTCGAGTATCCGCATTTGGGGACATCGCAGGCATCAGCACACCCGAAGTGCAATGGGATAGCCTCATCCTGGAGAACCACCTTCTTGATCATGGTATCACCCCCTGCCAGGTAAGTATGCTTCTCGTTTGCACAGAGTGCCACCCGACATCATTGACTACCTTTTACAGTGTCAAGGACTCGGTTTGCCAAATCGCAATTTGTCATGACTCAGAAAGTGCAGGTACTGTGCCAGTTGATTTGTGCCAAAATTTTGCAGGATATAATGATAGGAGTGTTTGAGAAAATATTGCAGTGATGCAGAAGTTGCAGCGGTGGTTTGCACATTGCCCTTGAACGACGTAAGGAAGCGTCCAGCGGTGAGAATTTTTTCTGAGGAAGGGTGATCGACGTGAAACGTTAACTCTGTTTCTGTCTCTACAGATGCTGCCTGACCTGCTGAGTATTTGCAGCATTTTCTGTTTTTATTATTGTAAGAAGTCTTCAGCCGTTCAGGTTGGGT